>CM060445.1:111035363-111435728 GCA_030545235.1 Helianthus tuberosus
AGCGATTCGATAGGGTTTCCTAATTAAATTACTTTCAGTCCCAACTACTTCTTATAGGTTTCGACTCGGAATTCGGGTTCGGGTTCGTTTATATTCGAGTTAGATTTCGAGTTCGATTGAGTTCGCTTGATTATCACAACATAAAATGACATAAAATAAACATGCACAGGTAACACGTAAGGCACACACACACGTATAACGGCAAATAAAATTCACAGCTCGAGTTACGATTTGATGTCGATTTGATTAGCATAGCTTGATTAACTTTATCGCATTGTTACTTCCTATCATTCACAGTCGTAGGTCGATTGAAATACGGTTAGCATGATTCGATTATTGTAATGTACGACATTTACTCCACATAATCTAAATATCATTCAAACAATTCTACGAGTCACGTCGCGCGAAATCGGTCGTTGACTTTGACCTTGACTTTGACTTTCACTCGTGAAAACACGGGGTGTTACAGCCTCCCCTTGTTTAGGAAATTTCGTCCCGAAATTAAGCTGAAGCTGTAACTAGTTCGTGGATCACGTGTGAGAGTTCTTCGTTTGGACCATTGAAAATCGTCAAATTAACGAGGATTTTACGGTTAAAATCGGCTGACGAAAGTACAAGTGGCATCTGAGCAGGAGCTCGGTTGCGAGGATCATTTGTACTTAGTATATATTATAGCTGTGACTCTATTGGTTAGGTTCCGGTGTGATTTGTTTCGATTGCGATCCGATTCGTACGACGTGCGGAATTTGTGCACGAGTGAGATCGATACACAAGAATGTACAATTTTTAACGTGATTCAATAGATTCGTAAGACGTGTACAAGCTTTCTCTCTCTAGTTTCTCTCTCTAACCTCCAAATGAGCAAAAGTCTCAATCTCTAACCCTAACACTTTTTATCGATAGGCAAAGGATTATAAGTGATTTCTCCTTATTTACATGTATGCCACCTTGCTTTTCTTAACCAGACATTACTCCTTCGTTAAACAGCTGTGGATACTTTGTCTTCATATCGCTTTCGAGTTCCCAAGTGAACTCCGCGCCTCGTTTGCCTTCTCACCGGACTTTCACAATAGGAATGCGTGAGCGCCTGAGTTCTTTGGTTTTGCGATCCATGAGTTCGACAGGCTTTTCCACGAAGTGTAATGTTTCGTTCACTTGTAAATCATCTAGAGGAACATGTAAGTCGGGGTCGTAGATGCACTTTCGGAGGTTCGACACGTGGAAAGTCGGATGGACATTGCTAAGTTCCTCCGGTAATTCGAGTCTGTAGGCGACTTTTCCGATCCTTTCCAGAATCTTAAAAGGTCCCACATATCGAGGCGCGAGTTTCCCCTTTTTGCCGAATCGGACTACACCCTTCCAAGGTGATACTTTTAGGAGTACGTAGTCACCAACGACATACTCACGGTGCTTGCGCTTTTTATCGGCGAGAAGTTTCTGTCTATCCCGAGCTTTCGCTAGATTGTCTCAGATTTGGAGAATTTTGTCTGTCGTTTCTTGTAGCAGCTCCGGACCGGTTAGTTGCGAGTGACCGATCTCGTGCCACACAATAGGCGATCGACATCTTCTTCCGTATAAGGCCTCGAAAGGTGCCATCTGGATGCTAGCCTGGTAGCTGTTGTTATACGAGAATTCGACTAACGGAAGGTGTCTATCCCAATTACCACTGAAGTCTAGAACACATGAACGGAGCATGTCTTCAAGCGTACGAATCGTTCTTTCAGTCTGACCGTCGGTTTGTGGGTGGAACGCAGTACTTAGATTAAGCGTTGTACCGAGTTCCGTTTGAAACGTTTCCCACAATCGTGAAGTGAACCGAGCATCACGATCAGAGATGATGTCACGAGGCGTCCCATGTCGACAAATGATCTCGTCGGTGTAGATTCGGGCTAATCGTTCTACCTTGTAGTCTTCTCGTATCGGCAGAAAGTGAGCTGATTTAGTTAATCGGTCAATAACAACCCATATGCTGTCGTGACCTGATGACGTGGTTGGAAGCTTGGTTACGAAATCCATAGCTATGCTCTCCCACTTCCACATGGGGATTGGAGGTTGTTCAAGCAAGCCAGAGGGTCTTTGATGTTCAGCCTTGATTCTAGCACAGGTTAGGCATTTTCCGACGTAGAGAGCGATATCCCGTTTCATTCCCGGCCACCAGTACCTATATCGAAGGTCGTGGTACATTTTGTCAGCACCAGGATGAATAGAGTATCGAGATTTGTGGGCTTCGTCCATGATAATCTGTCGCAGGTTAGTTCGCTTGGGAATCCAGATTTTGTCTAAGAAGTGGAATATCCCGTTAGATTTGCTCACAAGTTGGGCTCCATCGTGGTAGATTCTTTCTTTCTTCAAGGTGCGCTCGTTGAAACATGCATGCTGGGCGTCGCGAATAAGAGCTTCGAGATTGTGCTGGGCTTGAACATTTCGAGTGCTAAGCAGATAACTCCGTCTGCTAAGTGCGTCGGCAACAACATTTGCTTTGCCTGGGTGATAACGAATCTCACAGTCGTAGTCGTTGAGAAGTTCTACCCATCGGCGTTGACGCATATTCAGTTCCCTCTGATTAAAGATATGTTGTAGGCTCTTGTGATCGGTGAAGATCGTACACTTAGTACCATACAGGTAGTGTCGCCAAATCTTTAATGCAAAAACAACGGCGCCTAGCTCGAGATCGTGGGTTGTATAGTTCTTCTCGTGGATTTTGAGCTGACGAGATGCGTAAGCTATAACCTTGTCTCGTTGCATTAAGACACAACCGAGACCAAGGTTAGAAGCATCACAGTAGACAATGAAATTATCGTTTCCGTCGGGTAGTGTGAGAACAGGAGCATTGCAAAGCATGTACTTGAGGGTTCGAAAGGCAGACTCTTGTTTGGTTCCCCAGACAAAAGGCTGGTCCTTATGAGTGAGAGAAGTGAGTGGTACAGCAATCTTCGAGAATCCTTCGATGAATCGTCGATAATAGCCCGCTAGCCCGAGAAAGGAGCGGACTTCATTCGGATTCTTAGGCGTAACCCAGCTCTTAACAGCTTCAATCTTCGCAGGATCGACGTGAATACCCTGACTATTTACGATGTGACCCAGAAACTGAACCTCCCCCAACCAAAACTCACACTTGGAGAATTTGGCGTAGAGTTGGTTCCCCTGGAGTAACTCGAGAACCAAACGTAGATGTTGCGCGTGTTCGGCTCTTGTTTTGGAATAGATCAATACATCGTCGATGAACACGATGACGAAACGGTCAAGATACGGTTTACACACTCGATTCATCAGATCCATGAAAACTGCCGGTGCATTGGTTAGGCCAAAAGGCATGACAACGAATTCGTAATGGCCGTAACGAGTGCGAAACGCGGTTTTGGGTATATCTTCCTCTTGTATACACAGCTGATGGTATCCGGAACGTAGATCGATCTTCGAGAAACACGTAGCGCCTTGTAGCTGATCAAACAAATCATCGATTCGGGGCAGAGGATAGCGGTTCTTGATAGTCAACTTATTCAATTCCCGGTAGTCGATGCACATCCGGAACGACCCGTCCTTCTTTTTAACGAAAAGAACTGGTGCGCCCCAAGGAGAGGTGCTCGGGAGAATAAAGCCTTTTTCAAGTAATTCCTGGAGTTGGGTTGAGAGTTCGCGCATTTCGGACGGCGCGAGTCGATAAGGAACTCTGGCGATAGGATTAGCTCCAGGAATGAGATCAATGCGGAAATCGATATCACGCCTCGGAGGTAGTCCGGGGAGATCCTCTGGAAAAACTTGAGGAAATTCTCGAACCACTGGAACGTCTTTTACTTTCTTCTTCTCTTTCTTTTCCTTCTCCGCTGCTACGACATGAGCCAGGAAAGCCCTGTATTCCTTACGGAGATACTTGCTAGCTTGTAAGCATGACATAAGCTTGAGACCCTTCGAAGTAGTATCACCATAAACGCACAATGAATCACCGTTTGCGAGAGAAAAACGAATCATTTTATCAAAGCACACAACTTCGGCATGGTTCTCGCGAAGAAAGTCCATGCCTACTATGACATCAAAGCTTCCTAGTTGCATCGGAATGAGATCGATGGAGAAGATGTGATTGTTGAGCTCAAGAGTGCAATCATGAATAACAGAGTTTACAGCGATGGTTCCTCCGGTAGCGACTTCAACATCGAATGCAGAGGAGAGTCGGGAACGTTTACGACTAAGGAGTTTCTCAAATTCGAGTGACACAAAGCAATTATCGGCTCCAGTATCAAACAAACATGAAGCATAAATACCATTCACAAGGAACGTACCATTCACCACGTTGTTGTCGGCCTGGGCTTGACGTACGTTGAGATTGAAAGTTCTGGCTCGTGCGGCCTGTTGCTGCTGCTGTTGCTGTGGTTGCTGCTGTTGCTGCTGGGGTTCTTGTTTCACCACCCTGTTTGGGCACACGTTGGCGAAATGGTTCGGGTCGCCACATGTGAAGCATGCTCTGGCTTTGACTGCGGGTGCCGGAGGAGCTTGTTGACCCTGTGGGGCAGCGAGTAGAGCTTGATTGGCAGGAGCTTGGCGAATACGGCAGTTGGCAGTAAAGTGGCCGTAGACGTTGCAATGAGCGCAGAAGCGGCATTGAATAGCAGTCGGGTGATGGTAGGTGCAAGTAGGGCAGAGTGGGTGTGGTCCAGTATATGCACGCTTTGCAGGCGGTGCATTGGCCACATGCGCCACTACTTGACGCTGTTGAGCAGGTACAGCTTGGATCGGTGCAGCAGAAATCGCACAGTTCTTGTTGGTGGAGCTGTTCTTTCTCTTGTTCTTTCTCTTGTTGCTTGATGACGTGGGTTCAGCAGTTGGTGTAGCAGTAGTGGCTTGATGCAGATGCTTGGAGGTCTTATCCCAAACTCCGGCCTTGACCCTTTTGTCATTGATCTCAGCGGCCAACAGATAGGTTTCTTCGATCGTGGTAGTCTTAGCCGCTTGCACGAAATCAGCAACGCAGTCGGGCAAAGCTCGGATGTACTTCTTGATGGTCATATCAGGAGTCTTGACCTGGTCAGGACAGATAATGCTGAGCTGTTTGAAGCGAGCAGTGAGACCAACATTGTCTCCATCCTTCTAATGTATGTGCCAAAATTCATCATCAAGCTTTTGGCGCTCGTGAGGAGGGCAGAATTCCTCCAGCATGACTTCTTTGAGCTCTTCCCACGACAATCCGTAAGCTGCATCATTCCCTCTCTTGTTCCTCTCGGCCGTCCACCAGTCCAAAGCACGGGACTGAAAGACGCCAGTAGCGTTCAGAGTTCGAAGGTCATCAGGGCAACCACTTTGTCGCAGAGTAACCTCGATAGAGTCAAACCAGTGGAATAGAGCAGTAGGACCTCCTTCGCCTGTGAATTCTTTCGGCCCACATGACTTGAATTGTTTGAAGCTGAAAGGTCTCGCGGTAGCTCTAGGACCCTCAGTCCTCGATTCCTCGGATGATTTGCTGGCATTCTCGCAGACATCGCTCACAGCCTTTGCTACAGCTTTCGCGACGATGGAAGCAAGGCGTCTGTCCCTCTTTTCCTGACGAGAGAGTTGATGACGGGATCCAGACGACATTGTCTGCAATAGACATCGCCATGGAACTCAACACATGTATTCGAATCTCACCTCACACGTCTATCACTACTAAAGCTCAGTAACACGCACCATTTAAACGCATATAGTCACAAAATCACAGAATTGCACAAAATCACGTAGACATATAGAGCACATAATCACAGTATTCCTAATCACATAAGCACAACAGCAAGAACACATAAATTTAGTCACTAAAGGCACCTACGAGCGTACAAAGTATTCTAACTGTTCCTATCGTCGATTTGCTAGCGATGAGTTGTGTTGGTTTGTGTTTTAGTAGAAGCAATAGTGTTGGGTCGAAACCAATAGTATCTCAAAACGTTAGCAAATAACAGAAAATACGTTAAAATTTTCACAAAGATCGATAAATCGAAGGTAGATTGTCTGTGGCTAATAGACTTCGACTAACCAAAGTAGCTCGACTATTCGCAAGGATCCTGCACAACGACCTCTAGGACTATGCCTTTGCCTCGATTCTTGGGCGTTGGCGCAATTCCCTTTGGTTAGGTTGTGTCTTTAGATCGTTGGAGTCCATCGAACTTTGGTGGAGTTTTGCATAAAAGCGGGACGAGTCGCCGAGGTTAGGGTTTCACCCCTATCTCGCAACTTCCGTCCTCGTTTTTTGATGAAAATTGAGGAGATTATTCATCAAAATATGGATTTCACTCCTGATTTGGTATAATTCCCCTCGTTTGTAACTAAAACGCAAGCTGATTAGGCAACTTTAGTCGAGAGTTTGCGGTTTTCACACCTATTCTCGGCCTTATTACCTGTTCACAACTTGAAAATTCGAGCGCAATGATAGAAAAGAGTGAGTAATAGTGGTGAATTTACGCATACGCGCGAGTTAGTCTGTTGGTTCTTAACTATAGTCTAGGTCTCTAAGACTTCGACCCGGACTAGGTCGAGTCTTGCCTAATTCCCTATAGTTATGGCTCTGATACCAATCTGTCACACCCCAACCGATGGCGGAATCATCGGGGCGCGGCACTGAGCGAAACAGATTGTCCAGAAGTTTCCATAACAACTATCATTACCATTTAGTTAAACATCACGTCCCATACCGTAACATAAATAGTCAAACAAGTCATTACAGACAACATCAAAACAAATATTCTGTTCCGACAACTCAGATTTAAATAAGTAGCAATTGTTTATCTGCTTCTAGAGACCCCTAATAAGTTATCTACAGACAACTATTTGTTGGGCTCTAAAACTTTATTCTAGCTTCCGATTCCTACCACATATGCGTCCTAAGCACCTGTCACATACGTTAAAATAATGTCAATACATAGAATGTAAAGGTGAGCATACAAGTTTGATAATAGCATATAGAGTTCGAATTCGTTTACGCATAACCAGCACGTACACATAGAAAAATGAAGCATGTTAGTTATCGACATAGATCCATCGATACCAATGACTGCGGGTTGACTGCCCGAGGCAGTTCGCAATACATGATTACCACTGTAATCCATGCAAGTAAAAGATCCTTAACAACCCCCGTGTGAACGGGTGCTGAGTCCAAACTATAGTACTATCGTTGCTAAGGCAGGTAGACAGCATTCCATGTGTAAACATAACAACAAGCATTCATAAGCCACGTATAACATGCATTAATGGTTAAGCGTTAAAATAGCTTGAGTAGTGTGATAGTTGTAGTTTGAATAGTTGTAACGTATGTAACACCCAAAAGTGCTAAAAGCAAAAAGGGTTCGAGTATACTCACAGTGATATGGATTGAAGGGAGCGCTTTACAGCGAGTACGATTAGCCTGAATAGATTCGATAACGTAACGATAAGTGACGCGTAAAACAGTACAAGTGAGAGTGGGTAGGATGACAAGTCGTGCAAATCAGTCATCCGTGAGTAGAAGTCATCCGTGCGCATGACCTATCCGTGCGGATGGTGATGCGTGCGGATGGTGTTCCATCCGGTTAGGTTATCCGTGCGTGTGACTGTCCGTGCGGGTGACAACCCGTGCGGACTAGTTGCACGTGTGGACGACTTATCCGTACGGTTATATGGCTTGTGTGGATAAATGTTCAAGTGGATTGTTTCTTCCTAAGATGTGTTTGTGTATGATGGATTGTGCTTTGGAGTTTTCGTTGTAGTATTTAGAAAACACCAAAGTGTTTCTACCTTTCAAGCCTGCCGCGCGGACGGCGGTCCGTGCGTATGGTAGTCCGTGCGGGCAGCCTGTGCGCGCGGGCAGAGACAATCTGTCCGGATAGCCTGTTCGTGCGTACGGCTTGGCCGTGCGGATGAAGTTTGTTTGATTTTCATTTTAAGGCCTTAGTATCTCATGATCCGAAGAGTAATCCATTCAGAGGTCGTCCGTCCGGATTGCTCGTTCGTCGATACTCAAACCTCGTTTGGAAAGTGGGTCCCAAGGGTAGTCCGTGCGGATGACAACCCGTGCGTATGACCTGTACGTGCGTATGACCTATACGTGCGTACGGTTCGTCCGTGCGGACAGCCAGTCCGTGCAGACAGCTTGCCCGTGCGGACAACTGGTCTGGTTGTTCCGTTCGTCTACACTTGGTTTCTGTTGTCGTTTATCGAGACGTTCTGATTACGTGGCAACCACTTGGAGTTGTGTTCTCACCCGCGTGACTAGACCGGTCAGGAATCACCCTAACTCGGCCTGTCGGCGACTCAGAACGGTCATCCCGGTTAACCCCGAAATCAGTTGTCTATGGGTAGGATTCCAGATCTAGAGCTAGGGCTTCACTATTGACGAGTAGAACACTAGGACTGATCGGATTCGTACCGGTTTTAAGGGTAAAAGAAGGAGAGAACTTAGGTTTATTTCTTTCAACTCTTTTATCCTTAGAAAAGTTTAGATCTAGGTGAGTTTGTTGTAAAAACTGACAGAAATCGTTTAGATCTGAGATATTCTTGGTGGAATGAAGTCAAGCATGAAGTTCTTATGAACTTCATGATGACGTCACCCGTGAATACCCCAAATCCGGATGATTTCATGGTTGAAAGTGAAGATTTGAAAGATGGAAATGTGTAGAATTGTGTAGTGATCAAAGGTGTACAAGAATTAGTGCAAGATCTTACCTGGATTGAGAGAAATCTGGGAAAAGGTGAAGAATGCGTGTGGTTCGGACGTCACTTGCCAAAAGTGGAAAAAGTGGAGAGTGACCCGTGTATTTATAGGATGCCAAAAAGGGAAAGGGTGAGCCGTGCGCATGGCACGCACCCGGATAGGTTATCCGCACGGACGGGTCATCCGCGCGGACGGGTCATCCGTGCGGATTGGCAATCCGTGCGGATTGGCAATCCGTGCAGATTGGCCATCCGTGCGGACACCACCTCCTTTGGTGTGTTCGGTGCAATGTTGATTCGGCTTCGATTTGCGAGCGATTCGATAGGGTTTCCTAATTAAATTACTTTCAGTCCCAACTACTTCTTATAGGGTTCGACTCGGAATTCGGGTTCGGGTTCGTTTATATTCGAGTTAGATTTCGAGTTCGATTGAGTTCGCTTGATTATCACAACATAAAATGACATAAAATAAACATGCACAGGTAACACGTAAGGCACACACACACGTATAACGGCAAGTAAAATTCACAGCTCGAGTTATGATTTGATGTCGATTTGATTAGCATAGCTTGATTAACTTTATCGCATTGTTACTTCCTATCGTTCACAGTCGTAGGTCGATTGAAATACGGTTAGCATGATTCGATTATTGTAATGTACGGCATTTACTCCACATAATCTAAATATCATTCAAACAATTCTACGAGTCACGTCGCGTGAAATCGGTCGTTGACTTTGACCTTGACTTTGACTTTCACTCGTGAAAACACGGGGTGTTACAAATTAAACTATAATAAGGAAGTTTTGTCAGGTGGACGCCGCTAGGACCTCAACAATAGTCCGGATTTGAGAGGTCCTTTTTCTTGCGACATCGACTGTTATGTAGGGAATGAAGGAACGTCAACCATTTCGGGTGGTATGAAGATCCCAGATACACAGGTTTGCATGGTGGATGTTGATATACAAGAAACAGTTGAGTTCGGGGGGATCATCCGCATAGATCTTCAGTTTCTGAGTTAATTAAAGCAGTTATGGAAGACGAAGGTAACAATGTTGTTGTTCAATGAATATTATCTTGTAACACCTCGTAAATTTGTGCCCGGTAATGTAGTGACACGTGTCCCTATTCCCAGATATGCCTAATATTGGCTGGGAAGAACTAATTTTGTCAATTTTGGAAAGTATGAATGTGGAGGGACTAAAGGTGTCAACATGCTGAAACTATGCCTCTGAGTGAGCCTTTACGGACCGCACACTTGATGCTATACGATCATACTCTCATGTATGCCAAATATTGGCCAAGAGGGACTAATTATGCTAATATATAAAAGAATGGAGGTTGAGGGATCAAAAGTGTCAAACTACAAAATGTTTGTGGCTGAAGACCCTTTACGGACCGCAAAGCCTCAGCTTTGCGGTCCGTAAAAAGTAGCGCTGGCAGATTTCTTGTTTGAGCACCAAGCAAAACACCAATAAAAACCATTTTTCAAAACCATGGGCTATATGGCAGCTCTTGCCATGTTAAGGGACATGTGTACTCATCTCCTAATACTCCATAACACCTGTGTTCATCTCCTCATTGCTCCACAAGTATAAATAGTGCCATGTTTTGCATTTGAACTTGCACCTTCTCAAAATTCAGTCTATCTTCTTCCTCTGAAGGTTCCTAACTGAAAGGAGCTTCCAAATCAGTTATATTTCGTCCAAGGTTCACTTGTAAGTAGGGCTGTAAACGAACCGAACGTTCACCGAACAGTTCGTGAACCGTTCGACAGAAAATTCTTTTATGTTCGTTCGATTAGCTTAACAAACGAACACGAACAAAAAATTCGTTCGGTTAGCTTAGCGAACGAACACGAACATAGGTCTCGTTCGTTCGACTGCGTTCGGTAATATGTTCGGTTACGTTCGTCCTTGTTTGTTTGATTATAATAAACATTTTATCTAAACATATTGAAAACTTGAAACCCTATTTTTTTCTAAGTTAGCTAAAATTTGGACATGCTAAGACATTTTTGGGATAATTATGTCTAAGTTAGTTAAAGTTAATTCATCGTTTGGTGGTGTATTAGACTTCTTGTGTTTTGATTTATCATTTGATGGTTGTATTTAACTACTTATATCTAATTTTAAGGATAACAATATTTTTATTTTCAAGCTAAATGTTCGTTTGCGTTCTTTTTTATTTGTTTGCGTTCGTTTGTGTTCGCTTGGGTTCGTTTGTGTTCGAGACCAGTGTTCACGAACTGTTCATGAACAACTGAATTTCCTTAACGAACGGACATGATTATAAACTTATGTTCGGTATGAATTCGTGAACAATTCGCGAACATGTTAATTTCCTTAACGAACGAACACGAACATGGCCTTGTTCGTGTTCGTTTGGTTCGTTTACAACCCTACTTGTATGTGTCCCTTCCTTCTGCATTTTCTTTTATTAGGCTTTAATGGCCAAAAGTCAAGCAATTTAAATAATTGATTTGACTTTTGGTTTAGACCATTATGGTCCAGCCATTGTTCGAGTCGAACATGGCTATGTGATCGTAATTAGGTAGGTGTTAATCCCTCAAAAGGGCACCTCCTGAAAATCACGTTTACTAGGTAAATTGACGGGTCAAAGTTTTATTGTTTATAAGGTCAAAAGGGCCAGTTTTTGAAAATGTTATAAACTGATTATATAGATGTTATAAAATATGTTTTGACACTTAAACAAGTTGGTATTAGAACATGTATGAACATGTTCGGCTCGTCAATTCCAGTTTTAAGGTCGGTTCGCAACCGAAAGTCGAGCAGTTTGACTTCTGCTTTGACTTTCGATTCTGACCCGATTTAACTTAGTTAGCTAGTGATTTAAAGTTGCATTATGATCGTAATATGATGTAGCATAGCCCTATGAGGTTATATTACATGATCATAATCAGATTCTGAGTTTATATGCAAGTTTCTATATTTTACCAACTTTGACCAAAATGCCCTTTTTGCAATAAATAAGGTTTTAATTAATAACAAACTTGCAAATGACTTACTTACAATGTAATTAACATATTTTGATGTTATAAAACTAATCATAAACTGAGTTTTCATACAAGATCGTAAATTGTGTTTTTATAATGACCAAAGTGCCCTTTCGGCACCTAGTATGATTTTAAACATAATTTATCATATCAAATCTATTATCTACTGATATAATATCATAATTAATATATTCTGGGATATTGTAACAATCCTAAATAAATCGACACCCTCGATTATTTTTCCGACACCCTAATATATTCCAAAATACACCCCATACGCGAAAACGGGCCTCAAATACATTAAATATTATTAAAAATAAATAAAAATCAAAATTTTAAGTTGAGGTGGACCGCGTAAGCCACACCTCAACCTTACGCGGGCCGCGACAAGGTGAAACATGGCGAAACCTTGGGCCGCCACGTGGCCCAACACCCGGCAGACCTATAAGCTGACCCAGCCAAGCTACGCCGTTGACCGATGTTGACGCGGGCCGCGTAGCCCTATGTTAACCTTTACGCGGGCCGCGTAAAAGTCAGAAATCAGCACTATATATAGAGAGCCTCAGATCTTCAGTCTGCTCGTTCATTTTCTTTTCTATATCCCAAATTTCTGAAGTGTAGGCTTTATACTCGAGTATAATACCCCCTAAATAGCGAGGTTCTGCTCCGTTGTAAGTATTATAACCCCTGGATACGTATTAGATACTCTGCCCGATTGATCTAGGGTTCCGTAACGGCTGTCGTGGTTCTGCCCGACGTAGTCGTTGGAATGCCGTCTCGGGGAGGGTTTTGCTAATGTTAAAATGGGTTATTATACTAACACGCGTGCATTTGTTTAATTTATAGATTATTCCCAGCAAATCCTTACTGAAAACCCTTAGACAGCAATGTGAGTAATCCTCTTTTTGTGTTAACTGTTTTTACAAAACCTCACACAATTAATTATATATTAAGCAGTTATTGAGTATTTGTAAGAATACAATTATCATGAGTATGTTGGGGGTTTTGTATACAAAATTTGTTACCACCTGGTTAAGGAGTAACATTTCCACAAGTTGAGTATGACAGTACCATGGATGTTAATTGGTATTACTTAGAAACAAATATAATTGCGAGATCGCCCTCACTACTGTAAAATGGTTTTTATTTAAACTTGATTAAACTGGGATTCACTCACCAGTATTTCCCACTGACAAAATGTTTTTAAAACGCGTTTCAGGTAACAAAATGTGAAAGCCAAATAGAAGCCAGCCGGACAACACTGAAGGCTTAGAAAAGTGGCAATAAAGTTACCTAAGAATAAAATAGATGTTTTTATTCAATAAAATAGGGTGTATCCCTATGAAAATGTGTGTACTGAAAACTTGGGTTTTACCCATGTGTTTAATGTTATGGAAATGTGGTATTTTATTATGATAAAATATTTCCTAACTATGATCCTGATGAAAAATCCCGCTGCCAAATTAGACAATACGAGATACCACCGAAACTGGCTCGCGGCCTCCCGTTCCCGGGGAATCAGGGATCGGGGGTTGCGACAGAATGAGGTATCAGAGCTAAGCCACTGATTCAGCCACAGAGGTGTTCTGCTGACATCAAAATGTAAAGTGTTAGGAAATAAATTACGGAAATACGTGCATAACTGTATTTATTGTTATGTGTTATTTGACTATCTGTTAGTTTACAGTATGAGAGACCAAGGACCATCTGACGCGTATTGTCAATTGTCTGGTTCGCCTAGAAGCGAAGGCACCTCCTCTTCTCAGCCTGCCCTCTCAGGGTACTCTGCTGATACGGAAGAAGGAATCTTTGTATTTAAGGCTCAGTCCGAGGAGCCATTTCCTCAGAAAAAGAGGGGATGGTTCAGTAGAGGGGCACACGAGCGTAGGAAGCGTATGAAAAAGTTGCAAGACCAGAGAGCATTAGCAGCAGTCAAGAGAGAGACAGATGCCTATGCCCAGGATATGATAAATAGGGGTATAGCCAACATCCACATCCTAGCAACCACTGCAACTGACCCAAATATGGAGCAAATAATAGCACCCCAACCACAGCCACCTATCCCCGACCAACCCATGGAGATAGAAAACCCTGAAAACCAAGTAGAGATGCATGATTTCAATCCGAAGGAAATACCTAGGGTACCAGCTCCAAACCCCCTAGACCCAAATTACGATCCCTGGTGGGATGACGTTAGGGACTATGTGCAACGTTACCCGATACATGAAGACACACCCATGCAGAACGTAGGAGCCTATCTAGGTTTGGACCCTTTAGATCCCTATTTCCACGATGAATACATTAGGGAGATCTTAGAAGATCCTTACCGATTCCAGGTACCTACACCCCCACACCAGGAACCCGCACCCCAGATTCCGAACCCAGTCCTAGAACCTGCACCCCCAATGAGTGCAGAAAACGTACAAGAACTTAGGACATTTGGTGAGGAAATTCTAGAAAGTAGTGAACGGATGAGACAGGTGGGAGAGCGACTCGTCTGGAAATACGACAAGCGCAATATGGATTTCTGGATGAATCCATATCCATGAATGTGATGGTGAAACTGTAGTAGTAATAATAATAATAATAATAATAATAATAATAATAATAATAATAAAATCAAATAAAAATCAAATAATAAAATAAAATATGTGTGTATGGATGCCTACTACTATTAGTGTAATTCTATTTCAGTTGGTATTGTAATTTTTATTTCAGTACTAGTGTGTAATAGACGCATAGTATATGGAAATAGAGTAAAGTCGCAATGATCGACGCTTTTGGCAAAAATGCGTGTCATGTGATTTGACTATATTAATATTATTTTGTGATATTAATATGGGGTAAATGTTTAAAATTCAGATGGCCGACGAAGGAAATCAAGGAAATCTGAATAACGATAACCAGAGTAACATTAACGTGGTTAATGAGAATCCAAGCATCAATAACAATGGAAATCAAGTGGATAATAGTGACATCCAACACATAGTGGCACAAGGAATCATAGATGTGATGCCATTTATTATCCAAACTGTTAAGGAAGCGGATAATAAAAGTAAGCATAGCAGTAAGCGACCAATTGAACCGGAACACAGCGTGAACAATGGACCCGTACTTCAGGTGCCCATTCCCAAAAGAAGAAGAACCATGCCATATGGTTGTTCTTATAAAGAATTCTGGTCCTGCAAACCAATAGAATTCTCAGGCAATGAAGGATCCATTGCAGCTCTACGCTAGATAGAGAAAACTGAGGCTGTTCTAAAAATAAGCAAGTGTGCTGAAGAAGATAAGATAATGTTTGCTTCCAATCTATTTAAGAATTCAGCCCTAGAATGGTGGAACACTATCCTCTAGTCAAGAGGAAGTGATAAGGTATACAACATGGTGTGACACCTGTGTCACTTCAACCATCAAACAAATGCCAAACCAATGAAATATTGTATTTCATACTTGGGATTTGTAAAAATATGTGTATCGTTTGCACATATCAACTCTTGTTCGATTTTAAGCTTTAAATCGCTTTCTGGAGGGTTATACGCGTTCTGATGTGTAAATATAACCAGTTTAATCCAACGAACACTCCGGAATAGTGAAATAGGCTTAACATACCTTAAATAACCTTTACATAACTTAGAAATAAGTTTTAAAGGCTTTGGTATGGCAAAAACAAGTTAATTCGCTTACAGGGACTAAACTTGATAAACTACGAAAGTATGCCAATTTGAACTGTAACAGACATTCTGGAACATGACCATAAGTTAAACACACCTTAAATATCCTTTATATATCTTATAAATAGGCTTTGAGGGGTTCGGTGTGCTAAAATAAACTTTTGGGTCATTCAGGGACTAAAAGCGTCAAAAAGTGCACAAGTTTGCATTTTCGCGCATAACTTACGTTCTGAATACATCCGGACATCCAAAAATTTATGTAAGCATTATAATATTATGCTTTAGTGTTTGGCTTGTCAAAAATCCATTCGTCGCTTAATTTGGATCGTTTTTGCGTTTGTTACGACTCCCGTCGTAGTTAACCGAACATCGCGATCGTACGGCCAAATGAACCGACATCCGATATATTTTTGAGCACATTTCAAGTTCCCTATACTTTAACTTCATTTTAGAGCTTTGAAATGGGGTTAACGGGGCTTAAACGTGTCAAAAACGCATCGAAAACCAAGTTTTGAGGCTGCAGGGACTGAAACTGTAAATCTGCCAAACTAGGTCCTTACGGACCTCAACATTGGGAGTGTTGAGGTCCATAAGCAGGGGCCAGATGCAGCAAAATGTTTTTCACAGCCTGTTTCCAGCCTTTAACCCCTTCCAAAGGCCAAGTGCCACATGTTAATCTCTTGTGGTGGGCAAAATCAGTTACCACAACATTCCGACAAGTGTACGGGCGAGATCATTCCCTCTTTTCCAAGAAACGATCCTAACGGTGAACCGAAAACTATAAATACCCACCTTATGTTCACTCATTCCTCACAAGAATCTGATCTAATGTGCTCTAAGTTGAAACCTTTGTTTCATACCTGAGCTATTTTGATCTAGATTAGCATTCGGGGACCCTTTGTAAGTGTTCCTTCGTTCTTTTATTGCTTTTCGAGTCCGAAAGTCAAACTTTGTTTGACTTTCTGCATTGACCAGTTTATGGTCAATGCGAAGTTCGTTTGAACTTCATAACGTGAGCGTAATCACGATGGTTATAGTCCCTAGTGACTATACCTACTGATTACCACGTTATCTAGGCTCAGTGACGAGTCGTAGTTTCGGCCAAAATGCGCATTCTTGCTTATTTTGTAACCAAACTACTCTTGGGTATCAAAACCGTTTGTTTTGATACCAAACCTATTTTCTAAACTTAGTTAAGCATGTTTTAGCATGCTTAGCTCGTCACTTTTAGTTTAGTGCTTATATAGGGTCGTAAGGTAAGCGATCTAAACAATCGCTTATACTTTCAAACCCGACCCATTTGGTCGATCATTAGGATCCGACCAAATACCTTAGGTGACCATAGTGTATAGGGAATAACCTTCCGAGGTTATACCTTATGGTCACATCGTTTGAGTAGTTGTATGATAGGTAGTTTATATGCCTTAGGTAAATTACCAGAATACCCTTTTCATGTATAATTGGTAATTAAGCATATGTAACCTAAACATTTGCCACATAATTGATTATGTAACATGTTTAGGCATATAACACTTGTCATAGGGCTAGTTAGACGTCTCGAGTGCGCTTTTGCGCGCACGACGCGTTAAAGTAGCATAAGCTACCTTAATGGGTCGCGATGGGTCGAAAGCACTTAGGTTAGGTTTCATTTTAGTATGTGGGCTTTGTTAAACCATATTACATGAGTTCATATACTCATTTGGCTTACGAACCCTCATTCTATCCGATCCTCCGATTTAGGTCCGGTTTATTAATGTAGTTACCTATATTAGGTGCCGTTTGATATCCGTGATCTCTAGCATTGTTTGGTTGTTACTCAAGGACTACTAAGCAATCTCAATGTGAGTACATAGTTCCCCTATTTTACTGTTTTCCAAACTGTTTTGGGGTGAAGCATGTGTACCTATGTGTTATTTTCATGATTTCAAAGTATAATTGATTATACATGTTATTACTTATCATTTGACAAACTAAATGACTATCTATGGTTTAAACACTGGTTTCTCAATGAACATAAAATAAAATGTTGAATTGTACTTATTTTATGTTCACCAGACCGATTGGTAGTATGTATAGCGCTATAGGATTAGACACCCCATTCCTGTTGTCTTGGAATGTCTGAAACCAATTTGTTTCTCCATCCAAATAGGGATCGCCTTTGTGGTATCCTTATAGTCTCAAAGGTGTAGTTTGATGCACTAGGTCTGAATGAATTCTTAAATCACACATTTAAAGTATATTTTGATATACTCCCAAAAGTGTAGTTTGATATACTCTCATGTGTGGTATTGTACAGAATCAACATATATATTTTATCAACAAACCAAAACATATTTTTATATGTTATTTATAAAACCCAAAGCATATTTTGATATGTTATTTATGAAACCAAAACATAGTTTAATATGTTATTTACAAATCCAAAAGTATACTTTTAATATGCTACTATAAGGTTATTCGTTTAACCTTACATTATTTTACAAAGCATAACTTTTGATTTATTCAAACACTTTGTTTTGTACATTTTTACTTGTGGTTTAAGAAATCTCATTTTACTTACCATACATAACTTTTGTTTACACATTACATGGTTTACATTTAACTTGAGTTATACAATAACATTGGACTATTGGTTTAAACATGAACATTCTATATTGGTGGTTTGGTTTGAGTAAGTGACTTAAGTAACGAGGCGTGTGTAATATGATACAAGCATGGTAGATACGCAGCTGGTACTTCCTATATATAAGTGTTTGTATGGTATTACATATCGTAACGTTATTTGAATCATTTCAATTTAAGTCATATAACATTTTATGCAAATAACATACTTTTCATAAGACATTGTTTTACAACAACTTATCTTATACAAACTCATTTTACATGGTTATTCATTTAACCTTACATTTATTTATACATATAATCTGATCATATTGTTTTTCAAACGATTTACAAAACAAATCAATTTACGAGGTTCATGACTAAACTTTATTAAACATTTTCTTAAACTTACAAGTTATGAATCTTATTTTCACAAAACCTATGTATCTCACAGGCATTTTTATGCTGACGTACCTATTTTTACACATGTTTCAGGTACTGCTTTGCAATGATTTGTTGATACATGCTACATTTAGGATGGACTCGTGCCTTAGCAACTTTAAAACTTGGAAGATCATAGTTGTACTTATTTGATTGTATTAAAACAATGAGTTCATTTATTCAATAAAACAGAATTTATTTATTCCATGGTTACGAAACAATGATTCTGTTACAACACTCCCCGACGTTTCCGCCACGTTTGGTTGTTCTACGTGGTCGGGGTGTGACACATGGAATGGGAGGAGTTTAAAAATATGGTAGAAAGGAAATTCTGCCCTCCCAATGAAAAGGAGCAGATAGCAAATAAGTTTCTGAACCTTAGAATGACCGGGGTAGATAGTAAGGGGTATACTACTACATTCTTTGAATATGCAAGAATAGTACCAACCCTTGCATCACCTGAACCAGTATTAATCTCCAGATACATCTGGGGATTAATTGGAGAGATTAGGCATGTAGTCAAGGCAGCTAGACCTCAAACCATAGAAGAAGCTGTAGAACTAGCCAATACCTTGACAGATGAATTAATCCGTACTAGAGAAGAAGACCAGAGGAGAAACCTGACTCAAAGGCTTACCCAAGAATTCCGTTTTGGGAATTCCAACCGTAGGAATGTAGGTTCTACCTCTGCACCATACTGCAAAACCTGCAGAAAAAAGCATTCAGGAAAATGCTCCACTCACTGCAATTTCTGCAAAGCACCAGGACACAAGGAAGAAGATTGCAAGAGGAAATCTAGTAATGGACTGTGCTTCAATTGTGGAGAAAAAGGCCACATCAAGCCAAATTGTCCGAAATTGGCTCCAGCTACGAACAACAAGAACACTAAAAATGCTAGAGCATTTGTTCTAACTGCAGATGAAGCCAAGATGATCCCGGACGTCATAGCTGGTACGTTTTTAGTTAATGATATTTTTGCTAAAGTATTATTTGACTCTGGTGCAAACCAAAGTTTTATCAATACTTCATTTTGCAAATTTCTAAATCAATCATTAACTAAACTACCACAAGAATGTCTCGTAGAGACAGCTAATGGGGAAACGGTTAGAATTTCTGAAATCTTGCAGGAAGCAAGAATAGAAATTTTAAGTCAAAAATTTATTGCAAACCTTTACCCAATGAATCTGGCAGGATTTGATGTCGTTTTAGGAATGGATTGGTTAATAGCCAATAAAGCCAGTATTTTATGTGATCAAAAGTCAATCCAAGTAAATTCACCAAAGGGTGAAAAGATCACAAATAAAGGAGATAAACCATCTAGATCCACAAAATTCATCTCTGTGATGAAAACTGCAAGCTATATAAGAAAAGGTTCTATAGTATATTTGATTTCAATAATCACTAACACTAAAGGAAAAGAATTAAAAGACATTCCAGTAGTGTCCCAGTTTTCAGATGTATTTCCAGAAGAATTGCCAGGACTACCGCCAGACAGGGAAGTTGAATTCAGAATCCATCTGCTACCAGGAACGACACCAATTGCCAAAGCACTTTACCGTTTGGCACCCGCCGAAATGCAGGAACTGAAGAAACAGTTGGACGAATTATTGGAGAAAGGATTTATACAGCCAAGCTCATCGCCGTGGGGAGCGCCGATTTTGTTTGTCAAAAAGAATGACGGATCAATGCGTATGTGCGTTGACTACCGTGAATTGAACAAGGTCACAATTAAGAATCGGTACCCATTACCAAGAATCGATGATCTATTCGATCAACTGCAAGGAGCTTGATTTTTCTCTAAAATCGATTTAAGATCAGGATATCATCAATTAAAGGTATAGGAAGAGGACATTCCTAAGACTGCATTCAGAACAAGGTATGGCCATTATGAATTTACCTTCATGCCATTTGGTTTAACCAATGCCCCAGCTGCATTTATGGACATGATGAACCGAATATGTAAGCCATATTTGGATAAATTTATAATTGTCTTCATAGATGATATTCTAATTTACTCTAAGAGTAAAGAGGATCATGCAAAGCATTTACAAACACTTTTAAGTTTATTAAGAAAAGAAAGCTTTATGCTAAATTTTCAAAGTGCGAGTTTTGGTTAGAGCAAGTACAGTTTCTTGGACATTTAGTGAACCATGAAGGAATTCATGTGGATCCAACAAAGATCGAGGCAATAACTAAATGGAAAACACCTGAGTCACCAACCGAGGTTAGAAGTTTCTTAGGATTGGCCGGTTATTATAGAAGGTTTATTCGAGATTTCTCTAGAATAGCCATTCCTTTAACTAAGTTAACCTGTAAATCCATTAAGTTTGAATGGGGACCAAAACAAGAAGAAGCTTTTAGAATTATTAAGGAAAGATTAACTAATACACCCATACTAGCGTTACCAGAAGGAACTGAAGACTTTGTAGTCTATTGTGACGCTTCTAAATTAGGTTATGGATG
The DNA here is from genome assembly GCA_030545235.1 of Helianthus tuberosus. Classification (NCBI taxonomy): domain Eukaryota; kingdom Viridiplantae; phylum Streptophyta; class Magnoliopsida; order Asterales; family Asteraceae; genus Helianthus; species Helianthus tuberosus. Next base: position 111,056,200 of record CM060445.1, read on the forward strand.
TGTATTAATGCAACGTCAAAAGGTTATAGCTTACGCCTCTAGACAACTTAAGAATCATGAGGAGAATTATTCAATCCATGATCTAGAATTAGGAGCTATAATTTTTGCTCTTAAGATTTGGAGACATTATCTTTATGGTAGTAAGTTTACCATATTCACTGATCATAAGAGTTTAAGGTATGTTTTCGGGCAAAAAGAGTTAAATATGCGACAAAGACCCTGGATGGAGATGCTTAGTGATTATGATTGTGATATCCAGTACCATGAAGGAAAAGCAAATGTAGTGGCAGATGCTTTAAGTCGAAAGTATCATGAAAAGCCAAAAAGGGTACGTTCTCTTAAATTAAATCTACAAGTAGATTTAAATGATCAAATCAGAAAAACACAAGAATCAGTAATCAAGGATGATGCTGAAAAACTAAAAGGTATGATTAGGGAATTAGAACAAGGAACAGATGTAATTTGGAGATTCCATAAAAAGAGAATGTGGATACCTAAATTAGGAAACCTACGTCATCGTATATTAGAAGAAGCCCATAAGTCTAAATATACGATGCATCCAGGAAGTGATAAAATGTACCAGGATTTAAGGAAAAATTTCTGGTGGATAGGAATGAAAAAGGACATAGCAGTCTATCTTTCTAAATGTTTAACTTGTTCACAAGTTAAAGCTGAACACCAGAAACCCTCAGGTTTGTTACAACAACTAGAAATGCCAGTGTGGAAATGGGAATTAATAACAATGGATTTTGTTACTAAATTACCCAAAACAAGGAAAGGTAATGATACAATCTGGGTGATTGTAGATAGACTAACTAAGTCAGCTCATTTCCTACCAATGAAGGAAAATTTTAGTATGGAACAATTAGCCAAATTGTATGTAAATGAAATTGTTTCATTACATGGAATTCCTTTATCAATTGTTTCTGATGGAGATAGCCGTTTTACCTCTCATTTTTGGTCAAGTTTCCAAAAAGCCATGGGAACCAAGTTAAATCTGAGCACAACTTATCATCCTCAAACAGACGGACAAAGCGAAAGATCAATTCAGACAATGGAAGACATGCTTAGAGCTTGTGTAATTGATTTCGGAGGTAATTGGGATGATCACTTACCTTTAATAGAATTTTCTTATAATAATAGTTATCACACAAGTATCAATGCTGCACCATTCGAAGCACTTTATGGACGAAAGTGCCGAACCCCAGTCTGTTGGGCAGAAATTGGGGAGAAGCAACTATCTGGACCTGAGATAGTACAAGAAACAACCAACAAGATTATTCAAGTCAAGGAACGACTAAAAGCCGCACGTGATCGACAGAAGAGCTATGCTGATAACCGACGCAAACCATTGGAATTTCAAGTAGGAGACAAAGTATTGTTAAAAGTCTCTCCATGGAAAGGAGTAGTAAGATTCATCAAAAGAGGAAAGCTAAGTCCCAGGTATGTTAGACCTTTTGAGATTATTAGAAAAATAGGACCTGTAGCCTATCAGCTACAACTGCCAGAGGAAATGGCAGGAATACATGATGTCTTTCATGTATCTAATCTCAAGAAATGCTTAGCTGATAAATCACTATTAGTACCTCTTAAGGACATAGAGGTAAATGAACAACTTAAGTTTGTAGAAAGGCCTCTACAAATTGAAGACAGGAAAGTCAAGAATCTCAAGCATAAGAGATTAGTTCTGGTCAAAGTGAAGTGGGACTCCAAAAGAGGACCTGAGTACACATGGGAGCTTGAATCTGAAATGCAAAGGAAATATCCACACTTGTTCCAGTAGATCTCGAGGATGAGCTCTAAAACAAGGTGGGGAGGATGTAACAATCCTAAATAAACCGACACCCTCGATTATTTTTCCGACACTCTAATATATTCCAAAATACACCCCATACGCGAAAACGGGCCTCAAATACATTAAATATTATTAAAAATAAATAAAAATCAAATTTTTAAGTTGAGGTGGGCCGCGTAAGCCATACCTCAACCTTACGCGGGCCGCGACAAGGTGAAACATGGCGAAACCTTGGGCCGCCACGTGGCCCAACACCCGGCAGACCTATAAGCTGACCCAGCCAAGCTACGCCGTTGACCGATGTTGACGCGGGCCGTGTAGCCCTATGTTAACCTTTACGCGGGCCACGTAAAAGTAAGAAATCAACACTATATATAGAGGGCCTCAGATCTTCAGCCTGCTCGTTCATTTTCTTTTCTATATCCCAAATTTCTGAAGTGTAGGCTTTATACTCGGGTATAATACCCCATAAATAGTGAGGTTATGCTCCGTTGTAAGTATTATAACCCCTGGATACGTATTAGATACTCTGCCCGATTGATCTAGGGTTCCGTAACTGCTGTCGTGGTGCTGCCCGACGTAGTCGTTGGAATGCCGTCTCGGGGAGGGTATTGCTAATGTTAAAATGGGTTATTATACTAACACGCATGCATTTGTGTAATTTATAGATTATTCCCAGCAAATCCTTACTAAAAACCCTAACACAACAATGTGAGTAATCCTCTTTTTGTGTTAACTGTTTTTACAAAACCTCACACAATTAATTATATATTAAGCAGCTATTGAGTATTTATAAGAATACAATTATCATGAGTATGTTGGGGTTTTGTATACAAAATTTGTTACCACCTGGTCTAGGAGTAACATTTCCACAAGTTGAGTATGACAGTACCATGGATGTTAATTGGTATTACTTGGAAACAAATATAATTGTGAGATCGCCCTCAATACTGTAAAATGGTTTTTATTTAAATTTGATTAAACTGGGATTCACTCACCAGTATTTCCCACTGACAAAATGTTTTTAAAACGCGTTTCAGGTAACAAAATGTGAAAGGCAAATAGAAGCCAGCTGGACAGCACTGAAGGCTTGGAAAAGTGGCAATAAAGTTACCTAAGAATAAAATAGAAGTTTTTATTCAATAAAATAGGGTGTATCCTTATGAAAATGTGTGTACTGAAAACTTGGGTTTTACCCATGTGTTTAATGTTATGGAAATGTGGTATTTTACTCTGATAAAATATTTCCTAACTACGATCCTGATGAAAAATCCCGCTGCCAAATTAGACAATACGAGATACCACCGAAACTGGCTCGCGGCTGCACGTTCCCGGGGAATCAGGGATCGGGGGTTGCGACAGATATCAAATATGTCCATAACCTGAGTTTATGTACAAGTTCTTAAATTATGTCATAATATGACGAAAATGCCCTTTTAGCACATAATATGATTTTAAATCATAATTATGGTACAAAACTAATTATCTATTGTTATGTTATTATAAACAACATATTTTGGCACTATGAATCTATTCATAACTCCAGTTTTGATTAAAGATCGTAAATTACGTGATTAAACGACCGAAACGCCCTTTTGGCACATAATATGGTTTTAAACCATAACTATCAATCAAAACTTAATACCTACTGATATTATAACATATTTAAAATGTTTTTACAGTAGGTACTTAATCAAAACTCAGATTTTCAAATAAGTCTTCAAACTATGTATGAAATGACCAAAATGCCCTTACAGTGTATAGTTTGGTCTTAAATCATAAAAATCACATATGTTTGTTTATTTACTGATATTATCTCATATATAAAGTGTTTTTACATTATGAACATGTTCATAATATCAGTTTATACGCAAGTTCTTATAATACGTCGCATAATGACTAAAATACCCTCATGAGGCATATTTTGATTTTAAAACCTTCATGGGCATATAAGTTGCTAACCAACTGATGTTACAACTTATTTGAAGTATATTGGCATATAGAACTTGTTCATGACTCATCCGGTTACCCGATATCGCTTATATGCGTACGGTTAAGCTTATGTAACTAGTTTAAGTAAGTTTACCGAAACGGGTCAAACCTTATCATTTTTACTTCAAATTCCAGAATGTAATTTGTTTACCCATATTATACAAGTCTTAGTACTTGTTTGGTTTAAACCACATTCTATTCCGGTCATTTTCTTAATCAAGCGTATCGTACTGTTTTCGATATTTTAAGTTAACCGGTCTAAGTCTACGACTTGAATAAGACCCGTTGACATTCTAATTGGTTATTTATACCATCATTCCAGACTAGGGCCTTCCGATAAATTGAACCTACCTTTAATTAATTGATTAACGGCTGAGCTATTTATAATTCTTGCATATTAAGACGAGTTTTAACCCAGGTAAATACTCTTAACCTATTTTCCCTATACGGGCTTGGGATACGGTAAATTATTACCGCTTGGTCGGGTATGGGATCATATGTCGGATTGTGACTACAAAATCTCCATAACCTATTTTAATCTGTTTTGTCTGATAACTTAAACATTAGGGGTCAACACAACCGTGTCCTGGATATCCATGGCTCATTTAAGTTACTAATGGCCACGACTGAGCACGGGGTGTAGGCATACACCTGACAGATGCTAATGCGATTTTAAAATGTTTTTCTTACCCACTACGTGGGGATACCCCTTGTGGGTTTAAGTGGTATGTCGGTTAATCATGTCTCGGTGTTTAGTACTGGGCCCCATATGTATTGACAAGCATGTAAAACTGTATACAAGATCATTTTGAATTGTCCCAAGTTATTTAAAAAATCATGTGCCTTGTGCACTTAAATGATTTTGAAAATGTTTTCAAAATGTGTCGGCTGATTGTATTTACCAGTGTAAACTGACGTATTTTCAAAAGACTAAGTTACAGGTGCAAGTACGTAAATAGGTTGGAAGTTGCTCGGTAATGCTAGAAGTGGAATTTGTAACTCCTTTGCATAAAACCTAGTAGTCTGATGATCTCCCTTTTTGTACATTTTACGATCTGCCTGTGGATCTTTATTATTACAAGCTGTCTGTGTATTATTTTAAACATTTGGACATTTTGTTTGTAATACTATTTTAAACTCCAAGACTTCCGATGTGTTATCTGTGTTTTTGTCTGTGATGATACCAATCTTACGTCACGATACTCCCCACCCGGGCCCACCGGGAGTTGGTCGAATTATCGGGGTGTGACACTCCATTATTATTAGGGGAATTGGGGGTGATGGAAAAGATGTGTGGATTAAGGATATTAAAATAAACGAAATGGTCTCGTTTTTTGTAGCGTTTCAAGAGTCGCAATATGCGGGTGTCTCAGAGGCTGTTATTCGTAACTACTAGGGTAGGACTGTGTTCGATTGGGAAGTGGTGGATGCCCTCGGTAGATCGGGGGTTTAGTTAGTATGTGGGACTCGTCTGTGTTCTCAAAGGTTTCTTGTGTGAAGGATCTTAACTTCCTTCTTGTCAGTGGCTCTATATTAAGTTGTGATAGTCTGGTAAACATCGTGAATGTTTATGCACCTCAGAAAGTCGTTGACAAAAGAAGGTTGTGGGATAAGTTGTCAGGGATTTGAGTGTGTCGCAAGGGTTTTGGTTCCTGTTATGGGTGAAATTCCAGGCCCACGGATAATATCTTGGGTTATATGTTGATTATTTGATAGTTGTTCACAACCAGGATGCTAGACCAGGATATTGGTAACGTCCTGATGTTGTATCTTGGTGTCTACTAACATTCTGCTTGTAGGTCACGAGTGCAGGATAGGAACGTTCACCAAGACTTGTTCTCCTTAAGACTCGGTATAAATGGTTGAGAGAAAGACGTTGAAGCCGCAATACCTGGTCAATAACGTTCACTAGGGAATATTCCAAGGCATCCCACCATTCTAGGAGAATTTGTTTTCTTTGTAACTATAAATATGTGGATAACCAGATCGATAGGTCACAACATTCACACTCACTTCTCTCGAATTCTTACACTTTCCCTCGCAATCACACACCACTAGCAAGCATTGTAACACTTAGCAATGATCTGGGCATTATCCTGCACTGTATCCTGAATTTTGAAGTAATAAGAAGAACAAGGAAGCGACGATTGTCAGATCCCGATGTTTTATGCCAGAGATCTAGATTGATCAAGGGCTTTCCTCGTATATCTCGTGTTAACCTTTGCATTTTTGCTCATTGTTTGATCTTGAATATAGCTTGGTATCCTGAGCTATATCCTGAAAACTGTTCTTGAAAACAACTAAATCAACATAATTTTTTACAAACATTGCTAGCACACTACCTCACAAAACTATTTGATCACTAAATTGCTTAGGTAATTTTTGACCAAAACAATTTGGCGCCCACCGTGGGGCAAGTGGTGCTATTCTTACTAAAAACCTTGCTAAAATCTTTACTTGGTTTTCTTTTTTCGAAACTTTTCGCACAACTATTTTCAATGGCCTCAAAATCAAACATGAGCTCTTCATCCATGTTTGCTACAACCTCTGCCACGACCGGTCCGGTGCTTCCACCACCTCCAAGGACGTAAGCTTCTTCACAGCCTCAAGCTCCTCCAAAGAGGGTTGAAACTCACACATCTCGGGGTGTTGTTCCTGCTCAAAATGTCCATGGATCTGATGCCTCAGGGAGAACCCATATTATGGCTTCTAATGATGAAATTCTAATTTTGTTTGGTAGTATATAGAATCAGATGAAGCAGCAGTAGGAGACCAATCAAATGATGATAAGAGAAATACAACTCTTGAAGTCTAACTCTAATAGGCCTGCTGAGGATACTGTCACTCCCTTGCAGCCTAGAGCACTGAACTTCAGCTCGGCAGTATATACTGAGGATAATCAGGGCAATGTTGTACCAAGCCATTCCCAGGGCCATGTTCCTGAGATACCCTCGACAGTTAGGGTATCAACTGTGAGGGGCTCAGGATATGCTCCAGGATATGGCCAGAATCCTCATGCTGGTAACGTGTCTAATAATATTAATACTCCTGCTACTAACAGTATTGGATCTTTGCAGGATACAGGTGTGGCGTCGGCACTCTCTAGGGAGCTTCAGAAGTTAAAGGACATGATATCCAGTGTACCTGGGGTAGTCCAGCCAATTCCGAAAGTATCCTAGGATAGTCACAGGATATCAAGATTTGCATATCCTATATGTGATGCTGAAATTCCAAAAATATTTCAAACTCCCAACATGAAACTTTATGACGGGACCACGGATCCTGAAGAGCATATTGCTCAGTATTGGGAGAGGATGGAGATTACCCTATTCCTCCAGACCTTAAGGAAGCATGCCTCTGCAAGGGTTTTGGCTCTACCCTAACAGGATCAGCCTTAAAATGGCTCTTAAACGTTCCACCTCATTCAATTACATCATTTGATCATTTGGTTAACTTATTTAATAGTCAATTTTCTTGCAGTAGAAGTTTCAAGAAACTGACCAGTGATCTCTACAGGATAACTCAAGGTCCTCAAGAATCCTTAAGGGATTATGTGAACAAATTTAGCAGGGAATCCTTAGACATCCCACACTTAGATGTTGCCACAGCTGTACACGCATTCAAAATGGGATTGCAGAAGGACTCCCAATTTTATCAGGATCTTGTGATGAATCCTTGCAGGAACCTGGATGAAACTCGAAACAGGGCTTTGAGATATATCAGGCTTGAAGACGACAAGAAAATGCTAGAGAGGATGAATTCATCTTCAACATACGAATAAACTAACAGGAAGTCAGAATCCTCATACAAGCCATATCGCTCTAAGCCATATGGCAGGAATGACAACAAGAAAGTGAATGCTGTTGAGGATGAGGATCCTGAGGAGTATCCTGAATTGTCAGAATATTGTTTTTCTGTTAATATACCCGAACTAATGTATGCTATGCAGGGTTTGGGAGACAAAGCAAGGTGGCCAAGAAAGAACCAGCAAAAGGCCGATTGGAAAGATAAATCAAAGTGGTGTGCCTTCCATGAGGATTTTGGACACGTGACAGAAGATTGCATAGCCCTAAGAAAGGAAATAAGCTACCTGTTAAGCAAGGGGTATTTGAAAGATCTTCTGGGCAGAAAGAAGAATAAGGGTCAGGATACTGATAAGGATCCTGAACGTGCAGCATCACCCCCTCCAGACGCCAAGATAATTAACTTTATTTTAGGAGGATCCGACATATGTGGAACCTCTTACTCCGCAGTGAAAAGACATGCGAAGGAGGCTAAGGCAGAACGGGGAGACAAACCGACCAGGATGACAACTCTTACAACTGATAAAGTGATAACGTTTGATAGTGATGACCGGGATAGCGTCCAGGATCCACATCATGATGGTTTGGTAATCACTTTATATATTGCTAACCATTTTGTGCGTAGGATATTGGTGGACAACGGTAGTTCTGTCAACATTATCCAGCTGGAAACGCCCAAGAGAATGAATATTCCCCAGATGGAGATCACCTCAAAATCCACTGTGCTTGTAGGATTCAGTGGAGAGGCAAATAATATTGTAGGAGAAATAAAGCTGCCAGTATATGTTGAAGGAGTAAATTCAATGCAATGATTCTGTGTTATGGATTCCTTATCCTGTTACAATATTATATTGGGCAGGTCATGGATCCACGATGTGAAGGTTGTCCCATCAACCTATCATCAGTGCATTAAGATCCCTACCCTTGGGGGGTAGTTAAAGTGGAAAGCGATCAACAGGAGGCAAAAAAATGTTATTCCTCCTCAATGAAAGCTTCAATGAAGCCCAAAGCAAGTTGTTAAGAAAATTATCATGGATCAGGATAATCCAGATATCTCGGTGCTCGTAGGAACTAATATCCCTCAGGATATTGAAAATCAGCTAACTAATTTTTTGAAATGCAGGATGTCCATATTTGCATGGAAACATGAGGACATGACAGGTATCTCTAAAGATATCATAACTCATAAGCTTGGGATTGACAGGTCTTTCAAGCTCGTTCAACAAAAGAGAAGGAAGTTTGCTCCTGAAAGAAATGCAATCATACAGGAGGAGGTTGAAAGGTTATTGAAGTCCAAGATGATTAGGGAAGTCAAATTCCCCAAGTGTCTAGCAAATGTGGTCGTGGTTCAAAAGAAGAATGGGAAATGAAGAGTTTGTGTAGATTACACAGACCTGAACAAAGCATGTCCTAAAGACCCATTCCCCTTGCCTCATATAGATTCAAGGGTAGATGCAACCACCGGTCATGAAATGCTGACCTTTATGGATGCATCCTCAGTATTTCAGCAGATCCAAATGGAGCCGTCTGATCAGGAGGATACTGCTTTCATGACACCAACATGTATTTATTGTAATACTGCCATGCCTTTCGGTTTGAAAAATGTAGGTGCGACGTACCAGAGATTGGTGAATATGATGTTTAAAGACAAACTAGGGGACACCATGGAGGTGTATATTGATGATATGGTGGTAAAATCCAAGAAGGCTGAGGATCATCTCCAGGATATTGAAGGTGCATTTGATATACTGGACCAATATAACATGAAGCTGAATCCTACTAAAAGCCATTTTGGAGTGGGGGCAGGAAAATTTTTAGGATACATGGTGACTAAAAGGGGAATAGAAGCAAGCCCAGAATAGATCAAAGCTATCCTGGATATCAAATCACCATCCAACATGAAAGATGGGCAAAGATTAACGGGAAGAGTAGCGGCGTTGAACAGGTTTATATCGAGATCCTCAGAAAGATGCAAGGAATTCTACGATATCCTGAACAAGAATAAGAAATTCGAGTGGGGAGAAAAGCATGAAGCAGCTCTACAAGAATTAAAGCAATATCTTTCAACTGCACCTTTGCTGATGAAGCCCGAGGATGGTGAATCCTTATCCTTGTATCTTGCAGTATCAGGGAATGCAGTAAGTGTCGTTCTGGTAAAGGATCATGAAGGTCAGCAGTATCCTATCTATTATGTTAGTAAAAGTTTATTAGATGCTGAAACTAGACATTCACACTTAGAAAAATTCATATTAACTCTAGTTATGGCATCAACCAAGCTTAGACATTATTTTGAGACACATCGGATCCATGTTAAAACTAATTATCCTGTTAAAAATGTGCTTAGGAAACCTGAGATGACAGGTAGAATGGCTAAATGGTCTGTAAAGTTGAGTGCATATGATCTAGTATATGAACCTAGAAATGCTATAAAGTCTTAGGCTCTAGCAGACTTTGTGGCTGATTTCAGTAGGGACATTCAAAGTGAAGTAGACTTAGAAGTACAACAACTAGGAGAAACTTTAGGATCCTGGACATTATATACTGATGCTGCATCCAATGTAAGAGGTGTAGGATTCTGTATGCTACTAAAATCTCCACAGGGGGACATATTACCCCAGGCTATTGTCACACCCCAAAAACGTCGCAGCGGAATATAAAACGTAGTGGTGACGGAAGTTGGTGCCCATTTATATCTTGTCGATCGATGCATTTAATTGTTGGACATTTTAATTTATTTTAAACATAAGTTATTTAAACGTTACGTTTTACGACATGACTACATAGTTAAGTTGTCTTTGATCCTTATGGATCTTATTACATACGACCGAGAAAGTTTAAAAGTTGTCCAACATATTTAAACAAAACAACATGCATCATCAAACACAAGATACGCCATGATTTCCCGAAGCCGAACTCAAGTGCCTGTAGAACACGTTAAAATCATGTGTCACCACAAAGGAAGGTGAGTTCACATATTCACTTACACACAATTTTAATCCAAGGAAAATTTTCTGTTTAGGTGTTTATTTGAAAACATCCATATAATTTTGAAAGCCCGTTTTACTTCCTTAATAAAATCCATGGGCCTTCCGTCGGTTCATCAATCCGACAACTGTAATATATATATTGCCCAGGTTTTGTATATTAAATTATTGCGTCAACTTTCAGACTCGTATGTTAGCTAGACAATACGAACTATATATTAACCATGCAGGGATAATCAAAGCTAGGCAATAAACAGAATATCAATTCGTCGTTTGACTTGACACGGGGCGACCGGTCACGACGAGGTTGTCAACCCGATAGATCTACCAACAATTCATCGCGTGCAATACTTAAATGATTAAACGACATCATGGGCGCAGGGTCCTATCTCAATGAACCATATGATGTCTGCCTCACGTACAATATATATATCCTACTAATATGACAATTTAATACACGACATTGTATGAATTCCCCTGACACTCCATCATTTGAGACCAAGTCCAGAATTCGTCCCCAACTGTACGGTCATGTTTCGCTTAGGAAATACCGTACTTTCAATATTCATTCATAAAAAACGTTTTACTTCGAAACGTATGACTTATCAAATTTCATATATTTTCAACGAAAATATATATTTTATATTAAAAGTTATGTTTTATTTCGAAAACATTATTAAACCCTTTTATTGACGTGTTCTACCCCCAAAATATATACAAAGCAGTAAAAAGAGGGGTTTAGTGACACTCACCTTTGGGTGCGTATTTTAAATAGGGCAATCCCAGAGATTGATTTCTACTCGTCCTAATATATATATAGGAATGATTTTAAATCAATATTCATATATACATCTCAAAAATCCTAAGTTTCTCTGTTTCTTAGTATTATCACATAACTTTGAGATTTTCTCGAAAAGTTGTCATTTTTTATTATGTTGGCACGTTAATATATATATGAGTCCATATATATATATATATATTTATGATTTTGCGACTTGAATGATTTTATTGGTGACCATTATTGTGTAAATCCGTTAACTCTCCCGTTTATATGCAATATATCTACGATTTGAGCGTCGTAATATATATACATAAACGTTCACATAATTTAACACCGTAACACGCGAAATCTTGTTAACTTATCTATTTTGTCATTTTTAAAGCAAATATACATAAAACATCTCATATGTACCAAATTTCATGCTCGACAAACAAGTTACACATTTAACGCAATTTTACCGTTTCTACCGCACAAAACGTACAAGCATACATGCGTAAGCTAAATTTATAACATTATGTTAAAAACTTAACATATTTCCATATTCTCATGTTTAAATCACTTAACACATTTTGCCACTTAAAGTTTACCCAAAATTTTACCCACACTAATGTACATTGAAAAATGTTTATTTTAACGATTCGGTAACGTTTTCGGGCGTCGGAAGTCACGTATGACCAACCAAACACCAAGTAAACTTAAAATTTGTTAAAATACTTATTTTTAAACTAAAAAATCCGTTCATTTACTGATCTAAATCAGTTTTACAATAATCACCCGAAAAGCCGATTTTTTGACCGTTTTAACGCATAGTTTTGCGTTAAACGTTACTATAACCATCCCAACTCGAAACGATTTGATATTTTAACATAATACATGTTATTTACTGATTGAAACAGTGGTTATAATCAGATTAGTGCAGTTTTTATTTAAGTCACATAAATCATGCGATTTCACATATTTTACAACCTTTAATGCACCGAGTACAACATGCAAAGCTAGCAAACATTATGACAAAGTTATATGTCACTAAAAACTTTAAAATAACTTTATTTTAGTGTTTATAATCTGTCCAAAACTGATTTTTATTAAATCATACTCAAATGATCATTTCATGCTTTCATATTATCATGCATGTTCACATATGTGCATCTAATGCACTCATACAACATCATCATCATCATTTATGATCTAATCATACTCAAGAACACATTAGTATCATGTTCTTACAAAACACATCATGTAATCATCATGATCATTCAATCATTCATAATCATTCATACATAAATGCAAATATCCTTCACATTTAAGAATATATGACAAACTTTTACATGCATGCATACATATATACATACATATATACGAAATACATATACACATATGAACTTCCAAAAGTTCACTTTTCATCATGTCACTTTCAAATCTTGAATCACCTTTAGAACATTCTTATATGACACATATTGATTCTTACATGCAATCCTACTTTTCAAGTAATCATATAACTCAAGAATCTTTCAAATAAAATCAAAAACACAATCATCTACATACTCACACACACTCACGGCCATACATGCATATATATATATATATATACATCCATTTTATTTCATTAAAAAACCCATTTGTTTTATGTTTTCAAGTTTGTGATTAAACTCAAGAACAAGAGAAACTTCCATCATTATCAAGAACATCAAGAATCAAAAACAAGGTTTTTAGAATAAATTTTACACCTTTAAGTTCTTGAATGATTTTTAGTAAAGTTTGATGATATTGGACTTGATTGTTGCTTGAAACACCTTGAAATCACTTCTAAACCACCAAATGAACTTGAAAACACTTTGAAATGGATTTGAATCTTCAATATTAAGTTTGAAAATGAAAATGGTTGTGATGTAGAGGGTGTTCGGCCGTAGGTATGCTCAAGAGAGAGAGAGAGAGTGAATTTTGAAATCATATCTTGGGTTTTGAAAGGATTTGGTGTGTAAGTAAAGTTTTAATCATAACTTATATTACCAAGAGTAGACACTTGGCATTCAAGAGAAAAAGGTGGGCTCTTAGGCCGCCACCTTGTCCCTTACACACACCCACATCACATTTACATACATATATGTAATATATATTAGGCAAGGACAGGTAAAATACTGGTTACCGGGTATTTTATCTACCGTTTTAATCCCGTTTTAGTGCGTTTTAAATTATTTTTATCATTATATAAATATAATCACACAAAATTATTACTAAAATAATTACCAGTTGCCTTGACTGGCTGCGTTGACAGTATTTTGTCTAATACGCGCAGTATCACGCGGTACTCGCTCAAACTCGAAAAATAGAGTTTCTTAGCGTTTTAATTTATTTTTCCTCACGGATATGATTAAAATTATTATTCTAATCATAACAGACTATTCTTAGGATTTTAACACTGATCGGGTGGTCACCGACGTTCGTTTCGCATTTTAATCGTTACGCGATAAGCTTTTATCCTACCGTTGCCAACATAATTTTTATCAAAGTTTAATTTTACCAACACATTAAATTTCACATATAAACATCATAACCAGTCAATTATAGCCCTGTTACCTACTCACAACACGTGTTACAATTGTACGGTACGACCTGAAAAGTCGGGTGTCACAGTCTCCCCCTGTTTAGGAAATTTCGTCCCCGAAATTTTTACTCTACAGGTTTTGTTTTCGCACTAAGCAAGAATAACAAAAACGGATATAATGAATATAGTCTTATAGTTTCTGCGAGAAACTGGGATTCTTACAAAGAATCTTCGTAGACTTATATTACATACATCCTCGATTCCTAAACTCACGTCTCAACGCTCTCCACCCTTTCCAAGGTTCAACATATACAAGCACTTAATTAAGAAGATTAAGTCAAAGTTCCACCATTTCGGGTTTATCATATGTATATTTACATATACATTACTCTAAACCTGAAGTGGTCCGAGTTCACACATGATTAATTCAACTCGAGATGGGCTCTCGAAAGAATCAAATCTCATAAACTCGTTCTCTCTTCTTCTTGCACTCATTTCAGGTATCCACCGGTTACACAACCTATAAATCACATATACTACTAGAATGCTGAAACCGCCTCTCTGGTTAGCAACATAACTCTTCTGGCTATACGCCCTGCTACTACGATGCTTCGATAACCTCTGTTTATCTCCCAAATAATCTTTACAAAGCGCAAAATCAGTGTATTATCCATTATACACTTCTTCAACTGCATCCAAATAGTACATCATATGTGCCACTCAATTCTGATGGTAGCTTGAGCCCATATGCGACTGATCCAACTCAAGATGGGCTCTCGAAAGGACCAAGTCAATGTGGCTCAGCTTTTCTTTCCTATGCTAAACCTAATAGCATCTCTCTCATTATAACTCCTTTAACAGAACTCAATCTTCAATTGTCCATGTAATTCTTCTGTTGATCAATTGGCGACCTTTAACCTTCCCTCGATCTAGGCAAATCCTGTCGCTGGTTTCCTAGATAGACTAAGGTCTGGTTAACTGTCCTTTGTCATGTTAGCTCCACGAAGTGACGATCAACTCTTCATCCATGCAAGGCTTCAAACTGAGCAACCTAAATACTAGCGTGTTAATCATGGTTATAAGATACTCTGCCGATGGCACGTGAGTTATCTTAACTTCCTTCTAAATCCATCATACACGCTTTCCAATCTCAAGCTGATCTATAAGCATACTTTCATCATCCTTTCCAATTCCATAGTTAACTTCAAACGTTACTTATAATTCTCTTTGGTTCGTATATAGACAAATATGTCGTCGATGACTATTATCACGAATTTACCCGATTAGGGTTTCCATACCCTATTCATGAGTTTTATGAATTTAAATGGCACATTAATTAAATCAAAGGGCATGACTAATATCTCGTAATGGCCATATCACGTTTGAAAAGAAGTCCTCAAAATTTCTTTGTAGCAACCTTCAACTGATAATACTCCAGTCGTAGATCGATTCCTCGTGTAGCAGCTGAGTCCCGATAGCTGGATTGAACAAATTGTTAAATCCTAGGTAATAAGGTACCGATTCTTGATGGTCAACTTGCTCGGCTTTCTGAAATCCTCACATATCCTGAAAATCCATCCTTCTTTATCCCATCATAGCAGATACATCTTAAGGCGAAAAGCTTAATCGAATGAAACCCTTGTCCAAATGCTCTTAAAACTATCTCGTCATTCAATCATTTCAGGCAGTGCTTAATCTATAAGAAGATTATGCAATTGAGTGCAGCACCGTGAGTCAGATCGATTCAAAATTCGATCCATCTCGCAGGGGAGATCCAGGTAAGTCTTTTTAGGAAGACTTCCGGATAGTTGCGATTGATAGAAATCTCTCCGACATTCCTACATTCGGTTTCCGCATCCATCACATTCACTAAAAACGCAGGATAGCCCTTTCGCAACAACTCAAGCATCCTCACAACACTGACCACTCTCGACTATCTACACTCGACACTCGACTCAGTTGATTTCTGCGATCAACTTCCGCCTTTATACTGTCATCAGGATGAGATATTCCAACTAGCTTCTTCAAGCGATAGTCCCCACTTCATCCTCAGGAAGTGAATTCATTCTTGCATATTTGTCAAAGCTTCTCAATTCTACTGAAAATAAACCAATCTCTAGAACTACAATCGCCTAACTAAATACTATAACCACGAACGACCTCACTAGTTTCTATCAATTTACCAACTATTAGTTCTATCGGGCACTTTATACTTAGCTTACTTATAGGTGAACACAAAAATGGTTCAAAGTTTTTCGAACAAAACTCAAGTCAGCTTTGGTATTAAAAGTATGAACATAGATTGGCTTTTGATTTGAAACGTACCAGTAATAGTAGTAGGACTCTCTCTTGCCTTCCTGATACTTGCCCTAATGGAATTGCTCTTAACGTACTGTCCTTTCGATTTCGGGCATTCCCTCTTGTAGTGTCCTTGCTCACCACATGCGAAGCATCCTTCAAGCATAATTCCATCCAACGTACTCTTAGAGTAACACTGGGAAGTCATATGTCCGGTTCGGCTACATCTGGCGCACTTCTCTTGTCCATCACCGACTTTACCCTTTCCTGACTCTTTAGGGTTAGCTACACTCGCTTTCTCCAAGTTACGTTTCTTCCTACTCTCAACTTCGGGAGTCCTCGTGGAGCTCTCAGGTTTGCGCTTCTTCGAATCCCCAATTCCAGGTTCAGATCGCTGAAACACTCGGATAACCGACTCATTTTGACAGCCCGATATCACGCATATCGATGTCACATCATTGCATAGGACACCAGTAAATGATCTTGGGCTACAACCCTAGATTGTTTTGTGTACGCTCTGGTGCACTGTTCATACAGTTAATGTTCCAATGAGATCACAACAGATGAACAACCAAAACTTTCCGATCATTATTTTACCTGAAGGGTTTCCAATCTGTCTCCACCAAGATCCTGCCCGGGAGTACCGCATTCATGTTTCTGGCCATCATTTTGGTTAGCATCACACTGTTCCAAGGCAGTATTAACGTGTTGGGTTATGAGTCATGCCAACTCTTCTGGTGTGGCAGGTAGTCCAGTATTTTGTCTCGCTTTTAGCGGCATTTTTGTCGTTTCTATTATTTACAACAATAATAATCACATGAGACGATAACCAAAATAAAAATAATTCAATCATTAAATATTAGTGGACCAAACATTGCGCAGGTATAATATCCACATATTAATGAGAACAATTTTTAAACGAAAAGTTAATCATCTGATATTATCATAGAAATTAACAAACTTGTTTTTTAGTACATCACATCTATCATTGGCATGTCTACATCGACACCCATAACAAGTTTTCACAGAATTTCTACCTAATATCACAAAATATCATCGGCACGCAGGCCCCCAAAAGAAAAGCACCAAAAGAGTATCCAAACACAACAACCAAAAACAAACAACCACAAACAAACAAACACAACATCTAACTCTTCATTCCTATGAAATCTAGCATCTTCCTAACCAACTCCTCCAGATCCACTATCCTCCAATGCATCTGATCCATCGCGCTATTATCCAAATCCTTCAGTTCATCATACCAATCCATTTGCCCCTCGAGGTCCTTCAGTTTACCCTTAGTCGTTTCCAGTTCTTCACGCATGGCAGCAAACTGTCTGTCACACCCCGACCACGTAAAACATCAAATCGTGGCGGAAACGTCGGGGAGTGTTGTAACAGAATTATTGTTTCACAACCATGGCATACAAAGTTATATTTTATTTATCAAACAAGCGAGTTACATTGTCTTTTAAACGAAGGAAACAAAGTACACAACATCAACTAAACTAATCTTGCTTCTTTTATTGTCACTAAGGCCCGAGTCCACCCTAGTGTATCCCGATCAAACCTATGCACCTGCTCCTGAAACACATGTGAAAATAGGTACGTCAGCATAAAAATGCCTGTGAGATACATAGGTTTTGTGAAAATAGGATTCATGACTTGGGTTTTAAAAGAAAGGTTTAATAAAAATTAGTCATGAATCTTGTTAAGAGTTTTCTTTTATAAATCATATGAAAACTTGATAAGAAATCAGATTATATAAAAGAAAGGTGTATGATTAATGAAATAACCAAGTAAAATGAGTTTATATAAAATAAACTGTTTTGTAAAACAATGTCTTGTGAAAAATATGTTATTTGTGTAAAATGTAATATGTCTATACTGAAATGATTTAAATAACGCTACGATATGTAATATTATACAAACACTTATATATAGGAAGTACCAGCGGCGTATCCACCATGTTTGTATCATATTACACACGCCTCGTTACTCAAACCTTTTACCCAAACCAACCACCAATGTAAATTGTTCATGTATAAATCAATTGTCAAGTGTTATTGTGTAAACCATATCAAAATGTCCATGTCTAATGTAAATCACCAAATGTGTATATCAATGTCAAAATGTTTATGTTTAATGTAAATCATATAATGTGTATCCAAAAATATCATGTATGGCATGTGAAATATATCAACTAAACCATATGTAAAATGCACCAAAAACAGGGTATTGAATTAAACATAGTTTAAGTCAGAGTTATGTTTTGTGGAACAAATGCATGCTATACTGATACAAACATCTATGCGGTATTGTTATAATGCATACATCCAAGCCTTGTGACTGTGGCGATAAACCTTTAAACAAATTAAAGGTTTATCTAAGTTATGTGTATCGAATTCGGTCATTCCTTCCATCCAAACATACCTAGGATGTCAGGAACGGGAGTTGTCAATTCCTATGGTACCACTACCTACTAACGAACGGCGTAGCTAATGTTAATGAATGTATATTGTCCCATTTGAACAAACCAAATGTCATACCAAAATGTAAGCATGTGAAAACAATGCACTAAGTATGTAATCAAATGAACATACATAGCGTGAAATGTAATGTAAAACAATGTACTAAGTATGCACACAATGGACATACATAGCATGAAATGTAATGTATAACAATGTACTAAATATGCACACAATGGGCATACATAGCATGAAATGTAATGTAAAACAATGTACTAAATATGCACACAATGGGCATACATAGCATGAAATGTAATGTAAAACAATGTACTAAATATGCACACAATGGGCATACATAGCATGAAATGTAATGTAGAACAATGTACTAAATATGCACACAATGGGCATACATAGCATGAAATGTAATGTAAAACAATGTACTAAATATGCACACAATGGGCATACATAGCATGAAATGTAATGTAAAACAATGTACTAAATATGCACACAATGGGCATACATAGCATGAAATGTAATGTAGAACAATGTACTAAATATGCACACAATGGGCATACATAGCATAAACACAATGAAATCATGTACTATAAATGTACTATTGAACATAACAAGCATATGATATGAAAACATGGAAAAGCATGAAAATAACAACTAGGCACATGTGTTTCACCCCAAAATGTTTGGAAAACAGTAAAAGAGGGGTATATGTACTCACTTGAGATTGCTTAGTAGTCCTCGAGTAACAACCAAACAATGCTAGAGATCACGGATATCAAACGACACCTAATATAGGTAACTATGTTAATAAACCGGACCTATATCGGAGGATTGGATAGAATGAGGGTTCGTAAACCAAACGAGTATGGAGACTCGTGTAATATGGTTTAACAAAGCCTACATACTAAATGAAACCTAATCTAAGTGCTTATGACCCATTACGACCCGTTTAGGTAGCTTATGCTACTTTAACGCGTCGTTCGCGTAAAACGCGTTCGGAATGCCTAACTAGTCCTATGATAAGTAAAATATGCCTCTACATGTTTAATATTGTTGATAAATCAGTTTAGAGGTCATAGGTTATGTTACATATGCTTAAAATGAAATTTGGCGTAAAAAGGGTATTTTGGTAATTTACCTAAGGCATATATACTACATATCATACAACTAACTAAACGTCGTGACCATAAGGTATAACCTCGGAAGGTTATTCCCTATATACTATGGTCACCTAATGTGTTTGGTCGGATCCTAATGATCAACCAAATGGGTCAGGTTCGAAGGTATAAGCGATTTATTAGATCGCTTACCCTTACGACCCTAGACAACGTGGTAATCAGTAGGCATAGTCACAAGGGACTATAACCATCGTGATTACGCTCACGTTGCGAAGTTCAAACGAACTTCGCATTGACCATAAATTGGTCAATGCAGAAAGTCAAACAAAGTTTGACTTTCGGACTCGAAAAGCAATAAAAGAACGAAGGAACACTTACAAAGGGTCCCCGAAAGCTAATCTTGATCCAAGTAGCTCAGGTATGAAACAATGGTTTCAACTTAGAGCTTCTTAAATCAGATTCTTATGGGTTTTGCAATGAATGGGGTTGGGTATTTATAGTAAATGGACAACCGTTAGGATCGTTTATCGAATAACGTGCTTTGATCACATCCCTACACTTGTTGGCAAGCTCATGTACATCAAATTGGCCCCCCATAAGCAGGAAACAACACTTGGAATTGGATTGGGAGTGCTAAATAGCTATTAACAGCTGTTAAAAATGGCTTTTGCTGATCAGAAGGGGCCTCGCGTGACGCCAAGGGGGCTAGGTGTCACGCTAAGGTCCCTCTGATCAGCAACCAGTTTCCAAAGTTTCCAATTCAGTCCCCGTTGTGTATTAAGGCCATTTCCGACATGTTTAAGGCTCGTGAAGCCATTTTCAAGGCCCTAAAATGATGCCTAAACATTGTGGACATGAAAAATGCTCAAAAATATCCCGGATGTTGGTTCGTTTGGTCGTGCGATTGCGATGTTCGCTTAATTACGACGGAATGCGTATAAGCGCGAAAAACGATCCAAATGACGTGACGAATGGATTTTTCTCAAGCCAAACACTAAAATAAAATATTTTAGTGCTTACATAAATTTTTGGATGACCGGATGTATTCAGAACGTAAGTTATGCGCGAAAATGCAAACTTGTGCACTTTTTGACGCTTTTAGTCCCTGAATGACCCAAAAGTTTATTTTAGCATACCGAACCCCTCAAAGCCTATTTCTAAGCTATGTAAAGGATATTTATGGTATGTTTAACTTATGTTCATGTTCCGGAATGTTCGTTACAGTTCAAATTGGCATACTTTCGCAGTTTATCAAGTTTAGTCCCTGTAAGCGAATTAACTTGTTTTTGCCATACCAAAGCCTTCAAAACTTATTTCTAAGTTATGTAAGGGTTATTTAAGGTATGTTAAGCATATGTTGATGTTCCGGAGTATTTTTCGCGTTAAACTAAGTACGTTTACCCATCAGTTTGCTTATAACTCTCCAGAAAGTGATATAGAGTTTGAAATTACACAAAAGTCAAAACATGAAAAATGTCAAACATAAATAAACAAACATTGGGATCAAATAACTTTGTTTTATTGATAACCGAACGGTTCACCATGATTACAAGCACATATGTTACACTGTCGGTCACAATGGCAACATCGATCCACCCAAATTCCTTTCTGCTTCTTAGAAGCAGATGCAGTCTCAACTTGTGATGTAGAAGCAACCTCTCGAGCAGGCCTAACTCTCTTTCCGCGGGAATAATACACTAATAGAGGCGTAGTAGATGCGTGAGACTCAAAGACAGGTAAAGATGACTCTGACAAAACAGGTGGAGGGACCTCAGCAACAGGCTCGATCATAGTAGCAGGTGGAGCAACAGACGACTCTAATGGTCGAGCTGTGACAATAGTGGCATCCACTGCTGGTGCAATACTAGAAGGTCCTCCAAGTATAGGGACATCTCTGATCACGTCATCGATAACTGGTACTGTGCCAGATGATTGTCCCGTCTCGTGAATTGAGAGAGGAGCGTCATCGTTGTCATCAATCCACCCGTTGCTTGTGAAAGCATATCGGGGGTCTACCTAGCTAGCGAAAGCAGGGTCGACACGGAATGATGAAGCAAACTCAGCCATACCAACCATCTGTGGGATCGTGATAGGTGTCTCTGGTAAAATGGATCTGGGTGAAGTCTCGAAATCTGGCTCGCTACATGAGTCGTTGATCTCGATGACCTCGTGCTCGTGCGACATCTGTGACACATATGTAACCGTACAAGTAAGTGTGTGATCAACATGAATAGTAACACATAAGGCCCAAAATAAACAGAAATCACGTATGCACATAAACACATAAGGGTTTTCAAACATGATACAATTTGTCTATGTTTATTTAAAATTCTTGGCTTCGAGAATTTTGGACTAATATTTCAAAATTCTCCGGTTGAAGTCTAATGTTTTCCTCCGAAAACATCTAGTTCGCTAACAACCAATGGCTCTGATACCAACTTCTGTCACACCCCAAAAACGTCGCAGCGGAATATAAAACGTAGTGGTGACGGAAGTTGGTGCCCATTTATCACACCCCGACCACGTAGAACATACAAAATGTGGCGGAAACATCGGGGAGTGTTGTAACAGAATTAATTGTTTCAAATCCATGGCAATTGAAGTTTCGTTTTATTAATCAAACATGAAAGTTTACATTGTTTTAAACAAGAACTAAATGGTACATAACATAAATAACTAGTCTTGCATCTTTTATTGTCGCTAAGGCCCAAGTCCGCCTAAGTGTATCTTGATAAGTCCTATGCATCATCTCCTGAAAACACATGTGAAAATAGGTATGTCAGCATAAAAATGCCTGTGAGATACATAGGTTTTGTGAAAACAGAATTCATGACTTATGTTTGAGAAAATGTTTAGTCATGAACCTTGTAATTTGCTTTGTCTTGTAAATCATTTGAAAACGATAAAATCAGATGATATGTATAAATAAGAGAATAATGTATGGTTAAATGAATAACCATGTAAAATGAGTTGTATAAAGTAAATTGTTTGTAAACCAAAGTCTTGTGAAAATCGTGTTACTTGTGTAAAATGTATAAGTCCAAATTGAATGATTTAAATAACGCTATGATATGTAATATAATACAAACACTTATATATAGGAAGTACCAGCGACGTATCCACCATGCTTGTATCATATTACTCACATCTCGTTACT
Source organism: Helianthus tuberosus (assembly GCA_030545235.1). Classification (NCBI taxonomy): domain Eukaryota; kingdom Viridiplantae; phylum Streptophyta; class Magnoliopsida; order Asterales; family Asteraceae; genus Helianthus; species Helianthus tuberosus. Next base: position 111,079,156 of record CM060445.1, read on the forward strand.
TAAGTCGCTTAAACAAACCACCAATGTAATAAGTCTATGTTTAAACCAATTGTCAAAAGTCCTTGTATAAATCATATCAAATGTTAATAGTCCAAAAGTAGTCAAGTAATGTGTAACAAATGTTATGTATTGTAAGTAAAGTATTGTCACATAATCCAAATGTAGAAATGTACAAAACAAAGTATTTTGAATATATCAAAAAGTTATGTTTTGCAAAGTAATGCATGTTACATTGATACAAACATTTATATGGTAAGTTAACGCATACATTCAAGCCTTGAGACAGTCGGATAACCCTTTCAGTCAAGGTTATCAAAAGAAATGTTTTCGGATTCAGTCATTCCTTACATCCAAACAAACCCGAGATGTCAGGAATGGGATTTGTCAAGTCCTATGGTACCAGTACTTACTACCGAGCGGCGTAGCTAATGTTAATGAACGTATATAAGTCTCGTTTGTGCAAACCAAATGTTATAGTAATTGTGTACATGTCATATGAAAACAATGTACTAAGTATGCTAAGTTAACATACAAAGCAGAAAAGTCTTGTAAATCAACGTGCTAGCATGCTATCAGTCAACATACATAGCAAGAAATGTAAAGTAAAACAATGTACTAAGTATGCACGTAATGGACATACATAGCATAAGTGTAATGTAAAACAATGTACTAAGTATGCACGTAATGGACATACATAGCATAAGTGTAATGTAAAACAATGTACTAAGTATGCACACAATGGGCGTACATAGCATGAAATGTATTGTAAATCATGTACTATAAATGTACTAATAAACATAGCAAGTATATGATGTGAAAACAGGAAAGCATGAAAGTAACAAGTAGGCACATGTGTTTCACCCCAAAACAGTTTGGAAAACAATAAAAGAGGGGTCTATGTACTCACTTGAGATTGCTTAGTACTCCTTGAGTAACAACCAAACAATGCTAGAGATCACGGATATCAAACGACACCTAATATAGGTAACTATATTAATAAACCGGACCTAAATCGGAGGATCGGATAGAATGAGGGTTCGTAAACCAAACGAGTATGGAGACTCGTGTAATATGGTTTAACAAAGCCTACATACTAAATGAAACCTAACATAAGTGCTTACGACCCATTACGACCCGTTTAGGTAGCTTATGCTACTTTAACGCGTCGTTCGCGTGAAACGCGTTCGGACCGCCTAACTAGTCCTATGACAAGTAGAATATGCCTTAACATGCCTAATATTGTCACCAAATCAGTTTAGATGTCAAAAGTTATGTCACATATGTTTATAATGAATTTTGGCATCAAAGGGGTATTTTGGTAATTTACCTAAGGCATATAAACTACCTATCATACAACTACTTAAACGTCGTGACCATAAGGTATAACCTCGGAAGGTTATTCCCTACCTACTATGGTCACCTAATGTATTTGGTCGGATCCTAATGATCGACCAAATGGGTCAGGTTCGAAGGTATAAGCGATTTATTAGATCGCTTACCCTTACGACCCTAGACAACGTGGTAATCAGTAGGCATAGTCACAAGGGACTATAACCATCGTGATTACAATCACGTTGCGAAGTTCAAACGAACTTCGCATTGACCATAAACTGGTCAACGCAGAAAGTCAAACAAAGTTTGACTTTCGGACTCGAAAAGCAATAAAAGAACGAAGGAATACTTACGAAGGGTCCCCGAATGCTAATCTCGATCCAAGTAACTCAGGTATGAAACAATGGTTTCAACTTAGAGTTTCTCAAATCAAAATTCTTGTGGGTTTTGCAAATGAAGGCATGGGGTATTTATAGGATTTCCCAAACCGTTAGGATCGTTTCTTGGAAAACGTGCTTCAATCTTGGCCATACACTTGCACCCATGGTATTGTAATACCATGTGCACATCAAACCAGCCCATAGTATTGAGAAATACCATGTGCAAGAGTGGAAAGGACCAGATTCAAAGTTTCTGCTGTCTGGGACTGACGCAGGCCGCGTAAAGTTTAAGCTTGGTCTTACGCCCCAGGCCTAAGAACTTTGACAGATTTACATTTTTAGCCCCTGCATGCCCAAAACTTGGTTTTCGATGCATTTTTGACACGTTTAAGCCCTGTTAACCACATTTCAAGGCTATAAAATGAAGTTAAAGTATAGGGAACTTAAAATGTGCTCAAAAATATCTCGGATGTCGGTTCGTTTGGCCGTACGATCGCGATGTTCGCTTAATTACGACGGAATGCGCACAAGCGCGAAAAACGATCCAAATGACGCGACGAATGGATTTTTCTTATGCCAAACACTAAAATAAAATATTTTAGTTCTTACATAAATTTTTGGATGTCCGGATGTATTCAGAACGTAAGTTATGCGCGAAAGTGCAAACTTGTGCACTTTTTGACGCTTTTAGTCCTTGAAAGACCCAAAAGTTTATTTTAGCACACCGAACCCCTCAAAGCCTATTTCTAAGCTATGTAAAGGATATTTATGGTATGTTTAACTTATGGACATGTTCCAGAATGTCTGTTACAGTTCAAATTGGCATACTTTCCCAGTTTGTCAACTTTAGTCCCTGTAAGCGATTTAACTTGATTTTGCCATACCAAAGCCTTTAAAACTTATTTCTAAGTTATGTAAAGGTTATTTAAGGTATGTTAAGCCTATTTCACTATTACGGAGTGTTTGTTGCATTAAAATGGTTATATTTACACATCAGTGCGCGTATAACCTTCCAGAAAGCGATTTAGAGCTTGAAATCGAACAAGAGTTGATATGTGCAAACGATACACATATTTTTACAAATCCCAAGTATGAAATACAATATTTCATTGGTTTGGCATTTTTTTGATGGTTGAAGCGACACGAGTGTCACAGTCTCCCCTACTTTAGGAAATTTCGTCCCGAAATTTATTCGTAGGAGGCTATCTGTGACTTTGTGTCAAATAACCACCAGAGATATGAAAGGCATAATCCTGAAATTTCCTTAACGAACATTCTTCAGAAACGAAAATGAACAGAAAGAGTCATTTTCCACCATTTCTTCAGAAATGAAAATGAACGGGATGAGTCATTTTCCACGATTTCTTCAGGAACGAAAATGAACAGATTGAGTCATTTTCCACCATTTCTTCAGAAACGAAAATGAACGGGATGAGTCATTTTCCACGATTTCTTCAGGAACGAAAATGAACAGAATGAGTCATTTTCCACCATTTCTTCAGAAACGAAAATGAACGGGATGAGTCATTTTCCACGATTTCTTCAGGAACGAAAATGAACGGGATGAGTCATTTTCCACGATTTCTTCAGGAACGAAAATGAACGGGATGAATCATTTTCCACCATTTCTTCAGAAACGAAAATGAACGGGATGAGTCATTTTCCACGATTTCTTCAGAAACGAAAATGAACGGGATGAGTCATTTTCCACCATTTCTTCAGAAACGAAAATGAACGGGATGAGTCATTTGCCACAATTTCTTTAGAAATGAAAATGCACGGAATGAGTCATTTCTAGACACACGACCAAACTTGTTGTGGTTTCTGTGCACTGAATTTCATAATTATGTATGCATCCATAATTACGCAATTCCTTGCACAGTCCGCACAATTTGTTTGTAATGTGAAGGGGAGGAAAAATCAAACCTGTGATGAGTGTGACTAGACTACCATAAGGTCCCTTTTAATTAGATCGACAAATGATCCTTTTAATTAGGCCACCAAGGAGTCCTTTCAGCTATCTCATCACATGATATTCCTAACCAGATTTTTGGATCAATCTGTTTAACTAGACCACTCAAGGGGTCTAATTATGGAATAGTACAATATAATCCAAGGGTCTTTACTATTACGTAAAAGCCCATTGAGGATTTAATATAGTACCTTTGGATATCCTACTATGAATTCCTTATACAAAGATATGGAAGATTCTACGAGGATTTGGATAACAAAACTTGGATTACACAAAAACATAAAAGGAAACACATAAGCACATAATCACATAGTTGTTTAATTTGATTATTAATTTGTTATTAACTTGTTATCGATTGAAAATGGATGTGGAAACCAGTTGATAGACTTCGATGTCCTCTGGGATCTATCTGAAAAGATAGGAAGATCTCCCAAAAATTCGATTTTGTTTTCAAAGAAACGTAATATTTGAATTAAGGAACACAAAAATTTTAGGATTTACGAAAATACCCTTAGGTACCCTATTAAGGATTTATAGTGGTACTTTGGGTATTCGTCTCGTGTTGTAACTTGCGCCTTGTACTTCGTTTCCTTAGAATAAACGGGTACTTAGGAATTTCGTGGAAACGCAAGAGATCATAAGATTGAAAATTTTGGGGGTAGTTTGTTCTTCAAGGAATACGGTTCCTCGATTGTCGGTATTGTAAGGGATATGTTGTTTATACATGCAACCACATAAATACATTGCAATGTAAATAAAAGATTTATTTATAAACAACGATAACAACTGTTTCTTGGACCCTGACAACAAAAGAAAATAATACATAAGACGTGATTATTTCTAAACGATGTTGTCTTCTAGTCAGTCAGATGCTCATCCCTGTGCTGGATTTGCATTAGCAAGCTTTGGGCAATTTCTTTGGAAATGACCCATCTCGCCACAGTTGAAGCAAGAACCTGGTAGTAAACAACCTTAAGCAGGATTGTTGCCAGCTTGGTTTGGTGCAGCTGCAGCTGGGTAGACTCTTGCTGTATGGCCTATAAGTCCATAAGTTTGGCATTTGCGGCACTTTACATTGGCATGATGATGGAGGCTACATTGGTTGCACAAGGGTGCAGTTCCATTGTATGGCTTCCTAGCAGGGGGTTGAGCTTGTTGGTTGGGGACGGCTTGATCATTGTGAGTAACCATGGCGAAGTTCTAAGAAGCCTTTCGCTTCTTTGACTTCTTAGGGGATCCAGTCTGTTCATCCATGGTCTTTGATTCCTCGATTGGGTTCGATTCCTCGACCGGTTTCTTGTCACCTTTTCGGAAAAGTTTACCTTTCCTGATCTTTGATTCAGTCAAGGTTGCAGATAGCTCAATGGCCTGTCTAACTGTAGTAGGGTTGCTACCAGTCACAATGTCTTGTATTGAGTCAGGGAGGCCATGAATGTACTTTTCGATTGCCTTATCCAAAGGCGTGACCATGTTTGGGCATAACAGACTTAACTCCTCATAACGGTCCGTGTAGGCTCGATGCTCACCGCTATCTTGCGTATGATCGTCAAATTCCCTTTCCAAGGCCCTGATCTCGTGACGAGGACAGAATTCCTTCATCATAAGGGCCCTAAGTTCAGCCCATGTCTGTGCTAGAGCAACTTTTGCACCACAATCTCTCATAACCCCGTTCCACCACGTAAGGGCCCTCTTCTGGAACACACTCGAAGAAAACTCAACCTTGCGATTGTCAGGACACTGCACGTGGCAGAAAGTATTCTCAATGCTCTCGAACCATTGAAGAAGCCCAGTCTCTCCCTCAGAACCACTAAACTTGAGTGGTTTAGCCGAGTTAAAACTCTTGAAATTGCATGGACCATTGTTGTTGTTGTTGGCTTGGTTCCATTGAGCAAAGAGGTTTGGGAATTGAGCAGCCATTTGCTGCGCAATGATTTCTGCCAGTTCGGCAGTCGCTATCTGGTGTTCGCGTCGAGGAGGCATTCTAAAAGAGAAACAAGAAAGAAAACAAATGAAATGGCATTGGGTAAGAATAGGATGTTACAATTACCGACCATAATCTTGGTTGAGGGTCATTTGTTTGAACCACGAAGCAAACAAACAACACAAAGGCTGAATCAAAGCAAATAGATCCTCATAGTGTATTGCAAAGACATGCTCGCCTATAAGTGGACACTCACCCCAAGAGTTCCCAGGTAAGAGTGACTGGTCCGATTATGTGGATTTGTACGAACACTCTATCCTTAGACAGAAAACTCAGGGTACAGGCATTCACTCTTCCAGTTTGCACGTGTTCACACTATTTAGGACCCAAAACTTTGACGACATTTTGAAAACTCAAAGGGGTTCAAAACCTTACAATAGAGGGTTCAAAACCTAGTAATCAATCATCCTAGAACAGATGATTAGTTTTCAAAGCGGTTTTGAAATTTGTGTTCTTGTTGTGGTTGTCACTTAAGGATAGGTGACGGTATTGTTTTATGACTAAACGCAAGTAAACTCGCGTTAGGGTCCTAGGAAGGTTATAGACTAGGTCAAAGCATTACTAATAACCTAATTCCCTATAACCATTGGCTCTGATACCAACTTTTCTGTCACACCCCGACCACGTAGAACATACAAAACGTGGCGGAAACATCGGGGAGTGTTGTAACAGAATTAATTGTTTCAAATCCATGGCAATTGAAGTTTCGTTTTATTAATCAAACATGAAAGTTTACATTGTTTTAAACAAGAACTAAATGGTACATAACATAAATAACTAGTCTTGCATCTTTTATTGTCGCTAAGGCCCAAGTCCGCCTAAGTGTATCTTGATAAGTCCTATGCATCATCTCCTGAAAACACATGTGAAAATAGGTACGTCAGCATAAAAATGCCTGTGAGATACATAGGTTTTGTGAAAACAGAATTCATGACTTATGTTTGAGAAAATGTTTAGTCATGAACCTTGTAATTTGCTTTGTCTTGTAAATCATTTGAAAAACGATAAAATCAGATGATATGTATAAATAAGAGAATAATGTATGGTTAAATGAATAACCATGTAAAATGAGTTGTATAAAGTAAATTGTTTGTAAACCAAAGTCTTGTGAAAATCGTGTTACTTGTGTAAAATGTATAAGTCCAAATTGAATGATTTAAATAACGCTATGATATGTAATATAATACAAACACTTATATATAGGAAGTACCAGCGACGTATCCACCATGCTTGTATCATATTACTCACATCTCGTTACTTAAGTCACTTAAACAAACCACCAATGTAATAAGTCTATGTTTAAACCAATTGTCAAAAGTCCTTGTATAAATCATATCAAATGTTAATAGTCCAAAAGTAGTCAAGTAATGTGTAACAAATATTATGTATTGTAAGTAAAGTATTGTCACATAATCCAAATGTAGAAATGTACAAAACAAAGTATTTTGAATATATCAAAAAGTTATGTTTTGCAAAGTAATGCATGTTACATTGCTACAAACATTTATGTGGTAAGTTAACGCATACATTCAAGCCTTGAGACAGTCGGATAACCCTTTCAGTCAAGGTTATCAAAAGAAATGTTTTCGGATTCAGTCATTCCTTACATCCAAACAAACCCGAGATGTCAGGAATGGGATTTGTCAAGTCCTATGGTACCAGTACTTACTACCGAGCGGCGTAGCTAATGTTAATGAACGTATATAAGTCTCGTTTGTGCAAACCAAATGTTATAGCAATTGTGTACATGTCATATGAAAATAATGTACTAAGTATTCTAAGTTAACATACAAAGCAGAAAAGTCTTGTAAATCAATGTGTTTCACCCCAAAACAGTTTGGAAAATAGTAAAAGAGGGGTCTACGTACTCACTTGAGATTGCTTAGTAGTCCTTGAGTAACAACCAAACAATGCTAGAGATCACGGATATCAAACGGCACCTAATATAGGTAACTATGTTAATAAACCGGACCTAAATCGGAGGATCGGATAGAATGAGGGTTCGTAAACCAAACGAGTATGGAGACTCGTGTAATATGGTTTAACAAAGCCTACATACTAAATGAAACCTAACATAAGTGCTTACGACCCATTACGACCCGTTTAGGTAGCTTATGCTACTTTAACGCGTCGTTCGCGTGAAACGCGTTCGGACCGCCTAACTAGTCCTATGACAAGTAGAATATGCCTTAACATGCCTAATATTGTCGCCAAATCAGTTTAGATGTCAAAAGTTATGTCACATATGTTTATAATGAATTTTGGCATCAAAGGGGTATTTTGGTAATTTACCTAAGGCATATAAACTACCTATCATACAACTACTTAAACGTCGTGACCATAAGGTATAACCTCGGAAGGTTATTCCCTACCTACTATGGTCACCTAAAGTATTTGGTCGGATCCTAATGATCGACCAAATGGGTCGGGTTCGAAGGTATAAGCGATTTATTAGATCGCTTACCCTTACGACCCTAGACAACGTGGTAATCAGTAGGCATAGTCACAAGGGACTATAACCATCGTGATTACAATCACGTTGCGAAGTTCAAACGAACTTCACATTGACCATAAACTGGTCAACGCAGAAAGTCAAACAAAGTTTGACTTTCGGACTCGAAAAACATTAAAAGAACGAAGGAATACTTACGAAGGGTCCCCGAATGCTAATCTCGATCCAAGTAACTCAGGTATGAAACAATGGTTTCAACTTAGAGTTTCTTAAATCAAAATTCTTGTGGGTTTTGCAAATGAAGGCATGGGGTATTTATAGGATTTCCCGAACCGTTAGGATCGTTTCTTGGAAAACGTGCTTCAATCTTGGCCATACACTTGCACCCATGGTATTGTAATACCATGTGCACATCAAACCAGCCCATAGTATTGAGAAATACCATGTGCAAAGTGGAAAGGACCAGATTCAAAGTTTCTGCAAGTTTCTGCTGTCTGGGACTGACGCGGGCCGCGTAAAGTTTAAGCTTGGTCTTACGCCCCAGGCCTAAGAACTTTGACAGATTTACATTTTTAGCCCCTGCATGCCCAAAACTTGGTTTTCGATGCATTTTTGACACATTTAAGCCCCGTTAACCCCATTTCAAGGCTCTAAAATGAAGTTAAAGTATAGGGAACTTAAAATGTGCTCAAAAATATCTCGGATGTCGGTTCGTTTGGCCGTACGATCGCGATGTTCGCTTAATTACGACGGAATGCGCACAAGCGCGAAAAACGATCCAAATGACGCGACGAATGGATTTTTCTTATGTCAAACACTAAAATAAAATATTTTAGTGCTTACATAAATTTTTGGATGTCCGGATGTATTCAGAACGTAAGTTATGGGCGAAAGTGCAAACTTGTGCACTTTTTGACGCTTTTAGTCCTTGAAAGACCCAAAAGTTTATTTTAGCACACCGAACCCCTCAAAGCCTATTTCTAAGATATGTAAAGGATATTTATGGTATGTTTAACTTATGGCCATGTTCCGGAATGTCTGTTACAGTTCAAATTGGCATACTTTCGCAGTTTGTCAACTTTAGTCCCTGTTAGCGATTTAACTTGATTTTGCCATACCAAAGCCTTCAAAACTTATTTCTAAGTTATGTAAAGGTTATTTAAGGTATGTTAATCCTATTTCACTATTCCGGAGTGTTTGTTGCATTAAACTGGTTATATTTACGCATCAGTGCGCGTATAACCTTCCAGAAAGCGATTTAGAGCTTGAAATCGAACAAGAGTTGATATGTGCAAACGATACACATATTTTTACAAATCCCAAGTATGAAATACAATATTTCATTGGTTTGGCATTTGTTTGATGGTTGAAGTGACACGGGTGTCACACCATTTATATCTTGTCGATCGATGCATTTAGATGTTGGACATTTTAATTTATTTTAAACATAAGTTATTTAAACGTTACGTTTTACGACATGACTACATAGTTAAGTTGTCTTTGATCCATATGGATCTTATTACATACGTCCCAGAAAGTTTAAAAGTTATCCAACATATTTAAACAAAACAACATGCATCATCAAACACAAGATACGCCATGTTTTCCCGAAGCCGAACTCAAGTACCTGTAGAACACGTTAAAATCAAGTGTCAACACAAAGGAATGTGAGTTCACATATTAACTTACACACAACTCTAATCCAAGGAAAACTTTCTGTTTAGGTGTTTATTTGAAAACATCCATATAATTTTGAAAGTCCGTTTTACTTCCTTAATAAAATCCATGGGCCTTCTGTTAGTTCATCAATCCGACAACTGTAATATATATATTGCCCAGGTTTTGTATATTAAATTATTGCATCAACTTTCAGACTCGTATGTTAGCTAGACAATACGAACTATATATTAACCATGCAGGGATAATCAAAGCTAGACAATAAACAGAATATCAATTCGTCGTTTGACTTGACACGGGGCGATCGGTCACGACGGGGTTGTCAACCCGATAGATCTACCAACAATTCATCGCGTGCAATACTTAAATAATTAAACGACATCATGGGCGCAGGGTCCTATCTCAATGAACCATATGATGTCTGCCTCACGTACAATATATATATCCTACTAATATGAAAATTTAATATACGACGTTGTACGAATTCCCCTGACACTCCATCATTTGAGACAAAGTCCAGAATTCGTCCCCAACTGTACGGTCATGTTTCGCTTAGGAAATACCGTACTTTCAATATTCATTCATCAAAAACGTTTTACTTCGAAACGTATGACTTATCAAATTTCATATATTTTCAACGAAAATATATATTTTATATTAAAAGGTATGTTTTATTTCGAAAACATTATTAAACCCTTTTATTGACGTGTTCTACCCCCAAAATATATACAAAGCAGTAAAAAGAGGGGTTTAGTGACACTCACCTTTGGGTGCGTATTTTAAATAGCGCAATCCCAGAGATTGATTTCTACTCGTCCTAATATATATATAGGAATGATTTTAAATCAATATTCATATATACATCTCAAAAATCCTAAGTTTCTTTGTTTCTTAGTATTATCACATAACTTTGAGATTTTCTCGAAAAGTTGTCATTTTTTTATTATGTTGGCACATTAATATATATATGAGTCCATATATATATATATATATATTTATGATTTTGCGACTTAAACGATTTTATTGGTGACCATTATTGTGTAAATCCATTAACTCTCCCGTTTATACGCAATATATCTACGATTTGCGCGTCGTAATATATATACATAAACGTTCACATAATTTAACACCGTAAAACGCGAAATCTTGTTAACTTATCTATTTTTTCATTTTAAAGAAAATATACATAAAACATCTCATATGTACCAAATTTCATGCTCGACAACCAAGTTACACATTTAACGCAATTTTACCGTTTCTACCGCACAAAACGTACAAGCATACATGCGTAAGCTAAATTTCTAACATTATGTTAAAAACTTAACATATTTCCATATTCTCATGTTTAAATAACTTAACACATTTTTCCACATAAAGTTTACCCAAAATTTTACCCACACTAATGTACATTGAAAAATGCGTATTTTAACAATTCGGTAACGTTTTCGGGCGTCAGAAGTCACGTATGACCAACCAAACACCAAGTAAACTTGAAATTTGTTAAAATAATTATTTTTAAACTAAAATTATCAGTTTATTTACTGATCTAAATCAGTTTTACAATAATCACCCGAAAAGCCGATTTTTTGACCGTTTTAACGCATAGTTTTGCGTTAAACGTTACTATAACCATCCCAACTCGAAACGATTTGATGTTTTAACATAATACATGTTATTTACTGATTTAAATATTGGTTATAATCAGATTAGTGCAGTTTTTATTTAAGTCACGTAAATCATGCGATTTCACGTATTTTACAACCTTTAATGCACCGAGTACAACATGCAAAGCTAGCAAAAATTATGACAAAGTTATATGTCACTAAACACTTTAAAATAAATTTATTTTAGTGTTTATAATCTGTCCAAAACTGATTTTTATTAAATCATACTCAAATGATCATTTCATGCTTTCATATTATCATGCATGTTCACATATGTGCATCTAATGCACTCATACAACATCATCATCATCATTTATGATCTAATCATACTCAAGAACACATTAGTATCATGTTCTTACAAAACACATCATGTAATCATCATGATCATTCAATCATTCATAATCATTCATACATAAATGCAAATATCATTGGCGCCATCCGTGGGACCGGCAACAATCTCCATCTCGTTCTTTTCTCATCAAACGTCCATATCCGGGTTTTATACGCAGCTTTTGGACCGAGATATACGGTTCGTCAAAATAAATACATAGAACAATAACATTCAGATTTGTGCTCTCGTGAACTGGTACATAATTTTCTTTACCATAACTTCTTGAAAGCATGCTACCATGAATTCATATCTGCTAGACTAATACATAATTGTTTTATATGCATCACCTCAATTTTTAGTCGATGATATAATATAACAGCAAGAGATCTGGGATTTTATCTCTAATTTATTTGAAGCAGATTCAAGATTCTTTTGAAGGAACTTTAGGTACATGCACTAAAGCATGAAGTACCACACTATTTAAACGGAATAATGCGCTTCTCCTTACGGTTATGCGCCATTTTCTTTTGTACCACGTTGTTCCATCGCGGGTTTGTGAAAAGGCCACAGGACTCCCGCATCATTGCTGGAGCGTAGTGACTACCCGGCGTAACCCGCACGTATTTTCCAAGTAGACAAGCTAACATCCGCCACTACCGGTGGAAGCTTTATTCAACCCGCCACTACCGGCGGAAGCTTTATTCAACCCGCCACTCCCGGCGGAAGCTTTATTAAACCCGCCACTACCGGCGGAAGCTTTATTCAACCCGCCACTACCGGCGGAAGCTTTATTAAACCCGCCACTCCCGGCGGAAGCTTTATTCAACCCGCCACTACCGGCGGAAGCTCTTGTTCAACCCGCCACCTTCGGCGGAGGCTCTTGTTTAACACGCCTTTCCTTCGGACGCATATTTTTCCACCCGCGCTGCCGCCCCGGGAACACTCGTTTCCCGTGGCACTTCCAGCAAATGCTCTTATGTACCCTCCGCTTCCGGCGGACGCTTTTACCCATAGGCCGTTTCCAACAAAGGCCTTATATCACCCCACCCCACCACTCCAACCGTAGCTTCCATCATACTCTCCCACACCGCGTCATTGGACGCATCCCGTTACCCGCGCCTAGCGGGAAGGATCAGCCACTTTCGCGTCTGATATAATTGGGCGGGAGACTCATGTGCTTGCTTACGGATGAATGTAACTACAGCGAAAAGCCATCTCGCCGACACGACCTTTGAAACCTACCCAAGCGGAGGACTTCCGCACTCACATGCGTCCTGAGGTAGTGAGAGCGGCTGAAATCCACCCCACATCCATATCATCCTCCCCACCTAAACTAGCGCCTTATTTTAATTACGTCGTGTTTTGCACTTATCAAGGCATTCAGATTACCTCTTGTGTGGACCATGTTTATCTCTTTAAACCACACCACATCTTACATCATTTTACATGGGTGGCCCTTACAAATATTATAAACAGACACTTTTATGTCCTTTAAATCTTTAACATTAATGGACATATTTGTATCATACAAATAATATATATATATATATATATATATATAAGTGAGAAATCTTCAGTAGCTTTAAAAACCCTACCATCCTTGGGATGGTATGTACAAGTCAACAGTTATAGTAACAAGACTTTATTTGTTTAAGGCAAATAATCCCTACTTGGTGGTTTCAAAATAAAGTGTAAACGTAGGATCTCATTTCTGATCATGCTTACATATCTCATTTGCGATAATGTCATATACATGTTATATACTATATGCTTCGTACAAGGCCACATGTGTCACTTATTTATATTCATTATTTGAGTTCCAATGCTACTAACATTTATTTCTCAGCAATGAATTGGGGACTAACATGATGTAACCCCGCTACAACCTAGACTGGTTGCCTATTTGCGATGAATGCTCAAAGTGTTTAACAATTTGTCTCTTGTCATCACATTACTAACATGAGTTAGCAATAACAAGTCGGAGCCTAGATTGTTACCAAGAACTCGTTCGGCGTGAATATAGTGGACACTTATGGGCGACATAGCAAGGAATCAGGACTTGCAAGCTATGGCATCATTATCGCTGGGTTTTATCGAATGTTTCGAACGTTCTGATGGTGCCAAACAATTATTATTTGAGGATGGTGGTTTGGTACAACTCTTATTCATCAAGTATATTTTTATGATAAGTAATTTGACAATAGCTCTTACTTGATTGCATCATTAATTTAATAGGTGGTCATCATTGCCTTTGATAAACCATTGGATAAACATGTCGTATTGACTTACATATGCCATATTTCTATATGTACTTTGATTAGCTTTTAAATTTAATGTTACTAATATATTTAGCATCATTAAGCTAAAAGACGGCACATACGGGCGTTACCGGACCATATTGGTAGACATGGATGAAACTTCAGACGTTTTGAATTACATGCCTAACGGTCCTTGATAACGAGGGTTTGCATACTTAACCAGAGGACTTGCACGATGTGACATCACTATCGTCGGACAAAGTATATAAAACCGCGCGCTCGGCTCAGATGTCTCGATTGATATCAATGATATTTATAAAAGAATATAGTTCGGTTCAACTTATATATACCAGCACTAAATGGGGGAACTTGCACGGTTTAACTCTGCTAGCACTAGTATCACTGAACGCGGTCACAAAAGTCAGACGTTCGGCCCAGACTATTTTTACACGAGGCGATCCGCTACTCACGCCCTTACCTTTGGATGAACTTATTGCTCGCGCCATCTCTATCGGACAACCGTCTTGCCTGCGTCATCCTTGCCGGCGTGTGTCTCATTGGTCGTGCCTTGCTGCACTGCCTTTTAGTGCCTCACAATGCTGCCTCCTTCGCGCCCCGTGCGACGATATTTTGGTTGTGCCTAGCCACACTAGGGTATAACCCCTAATGACCAAGGTGCAACCCGTGGAAAGGGATATGAAACTCATGGGTCTGTGGGTCACGTACATCTACAAACATTTGGCAGCCAAGGTGTATACTCACACATTGGAGCTATAATTCAGCTTCACCTAGCATCCCTTCGATGGGACCATAATTCGATAAGTTTTTTTTCACAAGTACCACAGGCTGTTAAGTTCTCAATAATTTATTGCATATGTTCAAACCTAGTAACAGTGTCTAATAACACTGAATCGGTGATTTGCACGGTATAGCACAATCGACACTACCATTGGCGGACGTAGTTGCCAAAAGCTATGGTTTCCAATCTGAACACTCCAGTTTACTCGCCCGATGACCTCTATTCAAGAACATAGGTGGGGTCGATGAATTCTTATCGGACCATCCTACAGGCTACATGCTCAAGAACGCAATTACAGCACTGAACTAAGGGGCTGGCAAGATATAGCGTCATTACAACCTAAAGTGACCATCCACTTTTGATGGTGCCCTATTCGGGAGCTGATTTTAGCTACCAAAAGAAGATACTACGAATGACCATCATACTCATCTTATATAATTTAGATGTCTTGATGCGCCGGACTATAGTCATTCATCTAAGATATTCTCACATGCTAAACAGGGTCTTATATATTATGGACGTGTTAAAACACCAAATATTCTTCCTTAAATAATGAGGTTTTGGTACAACCTTTTCATATATTACATCTCTATATATTATCCACAAATTTATTTTAAAAGTTTTGGTATATGCTGACACATGGTTGGGCGCCTCATAACACTCCCATATTATGCTTGGTAGTTCAATTCTGTATACGACTAGGCGACTACCGTTTGCAGATTTGACTATTGATCGAGTCACCGGTCGGCTACGTGCCGCACCACTATCTGCTTACCAGATGCAACATGAATTGAGACACCGGTCTTCACGCCATTGGCTTTCCTCTTCTATTCCTTGTCATACGTTCACGAGAGACAGGTGATTACATACAAGTTTGTACAACCTCGGCAAAATGGACAACAATTTAGGCACGGTTTTTGGTACTCTATATGCCGGGGGACTTAGATGGTGTGTCATCGCTACAATTGAATAATGATCTGGACATTCCGGTTTTCGCACCACACAATTCTTGAGTAAGGACACAATCTTGGTACAACTCTTACTTTGTTGCATTACTTGCTGGATGATTAATTATGGTTGGGTTGTGTGCCTCCAAACAACTTTATAGCACACTAAATAATTTGACAATCATTTCATTGATTAAGTGACTACTGACAAGTAAATGATCGAATTCACTGCTATCTCACGTAAAACTGTCTACAACTTGATATATATGTCATATTTAGGGATATATGATATATTTTCATACATACTTGCATTATTGCTTTTTGAGTACTTAAGTTCAATACTACTAACTCAATTTAGCAGAAATGAACTGGGGGACTAACTGGGTATAGTGCCACTACGCCTTAAAAAGTGATCACCTTCTCTCAAGCTGCCCATTAAGGTGATATCCACTGCTCATCATCCCGCATCAGTTCTTATATAATGTGGATGTTTCAATACGCCAGACGATATTTATACTTCTCACATCATTTGGCCTACGACTATACCACTTGACACACATATGCAATTTGGTAGTCAAGACAAACACACGACAAAACCAATATACTTAATTATCCGAATAAGTTTTCCACACGCTATGCGACAGGAAACATACTTATTCGGATGTGTATTCTCCACGCCAATACGCGACAGGGATAACAGAAAACCCTCACGCCATAGTCGGCGAGGTAGTTTAAACAGATGCGCCACCTACTATAAGCATTCCACTCACCAGTGCGCGTCCAGGAAAAGCACGTAGTAGCTTAGATAAAAGTGCTCATTCACGCCTAACGCGTATAAAGCATTTTATTATCGCAATGAGTGTTCACTCACGCCAAGCGCGTAGAAAGCACTTTGTTGTTCAAGTGTTCATTAACGTCGCGTGGGTTATAAAGCACTTCCTGATATCTACAAGTGTTCATATAAACATTTGCAAACACAACATACCACCGCATTTGAACTGCATATCACGGTAAAAAACAACTCTGACACGAAATACTTTTCATGATAACAAAGTCAGATGATCAAATTATACAGCGCTAAAAGTGGGCATCTTGGTAATAGATGTATTCAACCACTACTATTCCAGTGGGTATCTTGGTAATAGATGCACAACCACTGATGAAAAACCAAGTACTTGTCCCACAATTATAAAAACATTGTGGGGAACATAAATAACGCTCTAAGTACCCTTCCGAGGTCACTGAGCATAGCAAGCACTTCTGCATGGGTGCATTGTATAACATTCTTCCCGACTGCAATGATGATTGCTATAGTCGGATCATCAATAACGACAGCTGGTACAACCACCAGCAGTTCTACATTCGCCTTAGGTGTCAAAGCATCTACATGTGCATCTATGACCACCAATGGCTGCACATTACAACAACGGAGATCCCGATGACATGGACGCGTGGTAGGGATCGTCGTCACATCAACATCAACTCTTTCAATGGGTTGAACGCCGTTAGTGCACCATATACTAACCAACAAAAGTCACATCAAAGGGTGAATATTTTATAGTAGCCCACACGACTGTGCACACCGCTAAAGCAGGACCACACCTGAAAAAATCATCCAAAGGCGAGGCACTTAACCGCTAAAACTCAGCATGTTCCAAGACTCATGCATGAGACCTAACCACTTACGTACAACCTGGACAAGCTCATGGTAATGCGCCAGTACATGTGGCAACTGCCTATAACCGATCAGCGTGCGCCATGTTTGCCCCACCAATTTCCACGATGAACAATCGTAGGATATTCATTGCTCCATTATCTCCACTCACAGCAAACCACTAACGTGGCCGGCGACTTTCTCGTACCCGGACGACATGTAAGCCTAAAGTTAGTGATCTTCACTCCCGAGCTCCTAATAAGTCTAAGTGCTCCTCCCACGCTTGCACGCGGGAGCAACATTAGACTGGGGGACATGACGAGGTATGGTACTGGACCCGACCCGAGCGGTCGGACTTTCCTGCTATTTACCACTTTTATGTTAAATATTATTATTATTACGTGCTAACCTGCGAAGCCCAGCGCATTGTAGTTTACATACTACACTAGGCTGTGGGCTTGTAGAGACAACCCCTAACTGGGCCTGGCCCATTGAGGTTAGGGTTTCCCATATCTCCTATATAATGAGGTCTCTACCTCCTTATTAGGGCATCCAATATGGGGCAACACTTTTGTAGCTGGAAACAGGGAATTCTTCCCCTACCGGTCGTCTCTACATCCCCGTTTTTCTATCTTCTTCTTATTTGCAGGTCTAGGATTCGGGCGAAGAAGACGAGATGTGACCATATCCGTATCCATCACCGTAGAAGTACCGACCCGCTCAGGTTCACGCTTCTTCACTTCACATTTAAGAATATATGACAAACTTTTACATGCATGCATACATATATACATACATATATACGAAATACATATACACATATGAACTTCCTAAAGTTCACTTTTCATCATGTCACTTTCAAATCTTGAATCACCTTTAGAACATTCTTATATGACACATATTGATTCTTACATGCAATCCTACTTTTCAAGTAATCATGTAACTCAAGAATCTTTCAAACAAAATAAAAAACACAATCATCTACATACTCACACACACTCACGACCATACATGCATATATATATATATACATCCATTTTATTTCATTCAAAAACCCATTTGTTTTATGTTTTCAAGTTTGTGATTAAACTCAAGAACAAGAGAAACTTCCATCATTATCAAGAACATCAAGAATCAAAAACAAGGTTTTTAGAATAAATTTTATACCTTTAAGTTCTTGAATGATTTTTAGTAAAGTTTGATGATATTGGACTTGATTGTTACTTGAAACACCTTGAAATCACTTCTAAACCACCAAATGAACTTGAAAACACTTTGAAATGGATTTGAATCTTCAATATTAAGTTTGAAAATGAAAATGGTTGTGATGTAGAGGGTGTTCGGCCGTAGGTATTCTCAAGAGAGAGAAAGAGAGTGAATTTTGAAATCATATCTTGGGTTTTGAAAGGATTTGGTGTGTAAGTAAAGTTTTAATCATAACTTATATTACCAAGAGTAGACACTTGGAATTCAAGAGAAAAAGGTGGGCTCTTAGGCCGCCACCTTGTCCCTTACACACACCCACATCACATTTACATACATATATGTAATATATATTAGGCAAGGACAGGTAAAATACTGGTTACCGGGTATTATCTACCGTTTTAATCCCGTTTTAGTGCGTTTTAAATTATTTTTATCATTCTATAAAAATAATCACACAAAATTATTACTAAAATAATTATCAGTTGCCTTGACTGGCTGCGTTGACAGTATTTTGTCTAATACGCGCAGTATCACGCGGTACGCGCTCAAACTCGAAAAATAGAGTTTCTTAGCGTTTTAATTTATTTTTCCTCACGGATATGATTAAAATTATTATTCTAATCATAACAGACTATTTTTAGGATTTTAACACTGATCGGGTGGTCACCGACGTTCGTTTCGCATTTTAATCGTTACACGATAAGCTTTTATCCTACCGTTGCCAACATAATTTTTATCAAAGTTTAATTTTACCAACACATTAAATTTCACATATAAACATCATAACCAGTCAATTATAGCCATGTTACCTATTCATAACACGCGTTACAATTGTACGGTACGGCCTGAAAAGCCGGGTGTCACAGCTATTATGTGTGAATTTCCTGCCACTAATAATGAAGCAGAATATGAAGCTCTGATTGCAGGACTAGAATTGGCTAAAAACTTGAATATTAAATGTTTGCAAGTGTATGTTGATTCCTTACTAATTACTAACCATTTCAATGGATCCTGTGCAGTTAAAGGTGAAAGGTTAATTGAATATCTTGAAATTGTCAAAAAAATAGCAGGATATTTCGAAGTTTTTACACTTGAACAAGTACCAAGAGAGGATAATGCTGAGGCAGATGCTCTGGCAAATTTAGGATCTGCAGTCAGGATACCGGAAAGAACTCAAATACCAATACTACATATTATGTATCCTGCGTTGGAACTCTTCAAGTCTCAGGATAAAGAAGTAGCAAGTATCCAGGATCCTGGTGATGAATATCCTAAAGAGGATTCTAAACCATATCACATGAGTTCCAATACTCATTTGGTTTACGAGACCTCATTCTACCCGATCTTCCGATTTAGGTGTCGATTTTTTTACTAGTGATCCGATTACTAGGTGCTATTTGATTTCCTTGGTTTGCCTGAGCTTTGCTAAGTTCTTGTAAGACCCTAATTCGTATTTGACCAAAAGTCGGCGCCGAATTTCATTTCGTAAAATTTCTTTCATTATAAACATCTTAACTTATTTGAAGTTCATTTTAAGGTAACACTTTTACAATGATTACATCAATCAAACTCATTTACTGAGTAAGTTCATAACTTATTTTTTTTACTATATTACATTCACCAACTTTCCAGTACAATCTATCTTGTGACTCGGTCCTTGATCTCTACTCCTCGATGATCCTTCGTGTCTCGTACAACCTGCACTCACCACATACGTTCATTACGTTAGCACACATTATAAAAATACCCAGATTCATACTCGTATACTTCTCATTCCGATATTCCTCTACATTTAAGCTTTCCATGTAAACATCAATCCTGGTGAGACTTCAATAGTGTACCTGCATTACACTTCATTCTCGAGGTGCACTATTAATAGCGTTAATACTGTTATAGTATTGAAAACTTGCAAAAATCCATGCATACCTGATTGCATACGTGCACACTCACATATTTACATACGTACATACCTTCATACATGACTACATACTTGCATACGCTCATATATACCTACTTGCATAAATTCATACATACATACATACCTACATAGTACATATGTTCATACACGTCTACATACGTGCATACGCCCATATGTTCCTATTTGCGTAAATACATACACACATACATACCTACCTTTCCTAAAACATGAAATAAATTAATCATACTTAGTATATAAGTGTTTAAAAACGGTCTAAACGGGTTCGCGTTGCATATACAATTAAAATATGATTTTTTTAATATTCTGGAGCCCGTGGCGTCGCGCGACGGCCTATGGCCTTCGCCGTCACGTCGCGCCACCACCCCTTTTTAACAGAATGTTCGCAGTTGTTGATGCATATTCCCAGCATAACTCAGTTTTACGGAAACGAGCATAACTTTCCCGTTTTTTATCCGTTTTACCCGATTCTTTTTCCTACGTGATCGTAATTTAATTCTCCATCACGTGGAGTTAACATCCGACATCCGGATTAACAAAATTCTAGACTTTTAAGCTATCGGCTTATCACCTTTTTACTAAGTTTTGACCCGTTCATGCATTTATCAAAATAATCTGTTTATTTGACCTCAATTTCTCATGAGCCTTATAATTTCAACGTCGTCTATCATATAAGGTTCCAATCACGGGTTTTTTACAACATCCCAACCCATTTCCGCTTAAAACTTATTTTGACCCGTTAAGGGTATTTACGCATTTTTAAGGACTTTGACTTGCAAAGATCATACTTTCCGCTTTCATACTTGTTCCAAGTAATCATTTAATCAAATGGCTTGTTTCTAAACAACTTTTAAAGTCGTTAGCCCGATATACCTATCAAGGGCATTTTTGTCAACTTCGCTCCATCCTTTACAACAAAGGACTTCATTGCACATTCAACCAATCCTATCAGTTAACTACAACTCTAAACACACGTACCTTGCTCGGATCAAAGCTAAGATCCGTTTAATACTTCATCCACCAAATTGTTAGATGATAACAACGAGATCCTTTCGCTATTCATTCTGTGAATTCATAATACTACACAAAACAATTCATTAGTCGATAACGCCAAATGGTGACATCTCCACCATTTGGCTCGTTAGATCCAAATGTCCATTTTACCCTTTTTAAACATCAACTTTAATTTCTTATCATACCCACATATTCCGACCCGTATCAAATATTTGTCGGAACATCATTCTTCACATATTTACTTACCATGTTCGTAATCAATACAACGAATAGATATTCTACAAAAAAGGGGTGTAAGCTTACTTACCTCACATCCAAATATGCTTCCCGTGCGCATAAGTCCCGTTTGACCCGCTTCTTTGCCAAGCTTCAATGTCACTTATCAAGCATCAACTATCATATATCATTCTTAAGATAGTTAGCTTGTTCATCCTTCATCACACGGATCTCGTTTCAGAAATTATCATTCAAACTCAAAACATACTAATCTATCAAATCCTAGCCGAAATCCTTTAAACATTTACACACGTATGTGATTTCAAACATCATTAATAATAACATATCATCATATTATACAAAACCCACTTCATAACTACATTGTTAATCACTTACTAGTGATCTAAGCTCAATTATCTCTAATTTCATCATACCCTTGGTGTGTGTACAACCTTCTAAACATAAGGTACAACTAATTCATGCACAATCTCCTAATTTCATACATAATTCATCAAATTCTCCTACTAATAAACATATATCGTTCACACATAAACATTCAAACATATTATCATCATATTTCTTTCAATTCCTCTAACAAGAATCCATCCTATCCATCATAATACATCAACAATCATGATTAATTAAACATGGATAATCATTCAAGTCATCAATCTTACCAAAACAAATGGGTTTCACCTCTAATCATCAAATTAACCCAGACCATGTATAATCTAGGTTCTATATCATGATACTAACACATACTCATACTCAATTTCATCCCAATTCACGGATTAAAATGTAACCCACTTCATACAAGACCACCAATCTTAGTTTTAAGACATACCTTATGATCCCCTTGTGATGGTGATCATTAATCCACGTTTATTCATGAATTTGAGCTTCGATTTACCCTTCAATTGATCATTTAAGATTGAGCTAGGGTTTGGCTCCTTTGGGGAGCTCCTGAACGATCCAGAACACACACACGAATGTGTGTTTGTGTGTGTTATATTTACTTTTAATATTTCAACTTTCGTTTTAACCCACTTTAGTCCCTCGTGTTTGTTAATTAAACATAATTGGCACAAACTCTCGTTATTTAGTAGTTTTGACTACCCATTTAACTAGGTTAATAGCCTAGTTACTTATTTCATGATATGTCCTATAGGAACATACGACAATATAAACATTCGGGTTTTGGGGTGTTATAAATCTACCCCCCTTAAATGAGGTTTCATCCCCGAAACCTTTCTCATTTCCATTAAACACTTATTATCCTTCCCCCTTGCTCCATCATCACGACCACTAGTCCACCTCAGTGACAGTCTTCTATTCTCAAGAACCCGTCCCGAAGTTTTTATTAGTGTCGCTTCCACTAATAAAGCTAGCTTCTAACATACTTCATAGCTAATGGTTCATTTATCCTTCTAATACTTGTATATCATGTGTAGTATATCATTTTGTTTTCTTAAAACAATTCCCACATCCCATTAGTAACATTCTTTTTCGTTTATTTCCACATTCATCTTATTTTCATCGACCATACGATCTAATTTTGTAATTTATACATACACATCTAAGTTTAATTTTTGATAAATACATCATAATACTAAGTAACCATCCCTTCTCAATTCATGACTATTTATATAATTAACTTCTTTCTAACAAGTCCATACTTTTAATACTTTACTTTTACATAACATTCTTATTTCCTTGGCCCGTTTGTAGTGGGTCAATATACATACCTCTTCGCACTTATTATCGTACTTACATTCGTATGATCCGTCATAACAGATCTACTATTTCCTAGTCACATATACACGCTTAACTCCAAAGTTAACATCATTCCGCGTTTCCTATAGTTATTTGTATTGTACATACTCTCACGTTACCTTCAAATCATCCCATTCCTTTTACATTACCATCACTCTCATATCATGCATTACTTATTCTACTTACGTAAATGTACCATTCCAGTTCATCATACGAGTGTTTAATCAATACCCGACATTTCCGTTCAAAACTTTTGAGATTTACTTTTTAATGACAAAATTTTTCTCCTTATGTTGACTGTTAAAAGTCAAACATCACGTACCACACCCTACCATACCTATTCAACATGAGTTAAATATGTTACTAACCTCGTTTTCATTTCGCAACTCAACGATCCGTAAACCAGGTCAATCTGCTTCTTCACGAGTACTAACCGTACCAGGCCAGCTTTGATTCATCCTTGTAATGGGCTTCCACTCATGCAAATTCTTTCACCAATTCGA
Source organism: Helianthus tuberosus (assembly GCA_030545235.1). Lineage (NCBI taxonomy): Eukaryota > Viridiplantae > Streptophyta > Magnoliopsida > Asterales > Asteraceae > Helianthus > Helianthus tuberosus. The sequence continues at coordinate 111,103,251 of CM060445.1, forward strand.
TTTGTTCAATCACATTCATAATTCTACCAGTAACATCTACAAAATCGGCGGTTAGCACCTTTCATTCAAACATTCTTCACATCATTACCGTATTCTTACCAAAACTTACTCTCCCCATTCATACTTAGACTATTGTCTGAGTCGTAACCCGTCATTCATTACGACTCCAGAGAGTCGACTACTAATACATCTAACACATAACATGTTTAAAGCTTCTTTCTTTCGTTAAAATTTAGGTTTGTGTGCCAAACATTATGCTCACCTATAAGTATAAACTTAACAAATCAAATCATTAAATATATCGGGTTTGAATGGCGATTACCATTTGGCCCGCATGACTCATTCGTCTCTTTATCCCTTCTTGCCTACAAACATATTTGCTCATATATTTATATATATATATATATATATACCTTCAATCACACATATTTATATAAGTTTAAGACATAACTTGGATAATATTAGCTTTTAAAGAATATTTACTTGCTTAGTCTGTAATTACTTACATATTCAAATCCTTTCATTCTTATCATTCATTATGTTTCGGACCCGTCGCGCGGTTTATAATATCTCATTCATACTTTTATTCTTTCTTTGTTTCGAATCCGTCTCGCGGATTCTAACATATCATTCATGCTTTCATTCCTTTCATGCTTCGAATCCGTCTCGCGGATTCCAACACATCATTCATGTTTTCATTCATTTCATGTGTTGAATCCGTCTCGCGGATTCAGACATATCATTTATACATCTCATTTCCTTGAATCCGTTTTACGGATTCAAACATTCCATTCATGCCTTTCATTCCTTGAATCCGTCTCGCGGATTCTAACATTGCATTCACATCTTTCATTCTTTGAATCCGTCTCGCGGATTCAAACATTTCATTCATATATTGTTGATCCGTACTTTCTTCCTGATTCAACATTCTTCATTCTTATCACTCATACTTTTCACTCTTACGTAGTACTCTCAATTTCCCGAGAGTCTTACTACCCATTTCACCCGCACGCCCACCTGCTACCTAGTTCTACCTGACATACCTGCGATAATTACCACGGTCTCACAAACGTCATATGCTTCTTGCGTACTGGCCAGACGCGCAATCCACATACTAGTTTCGTGCCTTCGTGTAATTATCACCTTATGTCAGAGAAATGGGTTTCAGTTTCGTGCAAATCTCTAAAATTTCCCAAAGACCATATCATTGTCTTTCGTTTAGTAACTGCCCTCCCAAGGAGATTTCTTCCTTTTTCTTTTAACATTGGTACCCATACATATTAATAGTGTGTACCTGGGGTTCATTAGCCTATTTGCATCCATGTCAGCCTTAGTATTCATCCTATTCTGTATCCATGGACCATCCTCTTCAAACACTTATGCTTACCTTGCACATACAAAATCGTTAGTTTCTTTGTTCACATGCATAAGCGCATACATACATTCACTTCTACCCTTGGATCTTGATCGAATCTTAGATTGTACGAGATCCTTATCACAAGAGCACACAGGTTTGAGTTCAAGTACTTACCTTCTGGTGCTTGATTCTCTCAAACCAGGGCTCTGATACCAACTTGTAAGACCCTAATTCGTATTTGACCAAAAGTCGCAACGGAATTTCATTCCGTAAAATTTCTTTCATTATAAACATCGTAACTTACTTAAAGTTCATTTTAAGGTAACACTTTTACAATGATTACATCAATCGAACTCATTTCCTAAGTAAGTTCATAACTTTTTTTTTTACTATATTACATTCACCAATTTTCCCCGTACAATCTATCTTGTGACTCGGTCCTTGATCTCTACTCCTCGATGATCCTTCATGTCTCGTACAACCTGCACTCACCACATACGTTCATTACGTTAGCACACATTATAAACATACCCAGATTCATACTCGTATACTTCTCATTCTGATATTCCTCTACATTTAAGCTTTCCATGTAAACATCAATCCTGGTGAGACTTCAATAGTGTACCTGCATTACACTTCATTCTTGAGGTGCACTATTAATAGCGTTAATACTGTATAATATTGAAAACTTGCAAAAATCCATGCATACCTGATTGCATACGTGCACACTCACATATTTACATACGTATATACCTTCATACATGACTACATACTTGCATACGCTCATATATACCTACTTTCATAAATTCATACATACATACATACATACCTACATAGTACATATGTTCATACATGTCTACATACGTGCATACGCCCATATGTTCCTATTTGTGTAAATACATACACACATACATACCTACCTTTCCTAAAACATGAAATAAATTAATTATACTTAGTATATAAGTGTTTAAAAACGGTCTAAACGGGTTCGCGTTGCATATACAATTAAAATATGATTTTTTTAATATTCTGGAGCCCGGGGCGTCACGCGACGGCCTATGGCCTTCGCCGTCACGTCGCGCCACCACCCCTTTTTAACAGAATGTTCGCAGCTGTTGCTGCATATTCCCAGCATAACTCAGTTTTACGGAAACGAGCATAACTTTCCCGTTTTTTATCCGTTTTACCCGATTCTTTTTCCAACATGATCGTAATTTAATTCTTTATCACATAGAGTTAACATCCGACATTCGGATTAACAAAATTCTAGACTTTTAAGCTATCGGCTTATCACCTTTTTACTAAGTTTTGACCCGTTCATGCATTTATCAAAATAATCTGTTTATTTGACCTCAATTTCTCATGAGCCTTATAATTTCAACGTCGTCTATCATATAAGGTTCCAATCACGGGTTTCTTACAACATCCCAACTCATTTCCGCTTAAAACTTATTTTGACCCGTTAAGGGTATTTACGCATTTTTAAGGACTTTGACTTGCAAAGATCATACTTTCCGCTTTCATACTTGTCCCAAGTAATCATTTAATCAAATGGCTTGTTTCTAAACAACTTTTAAAGTCGTTAGCCCGATATACCTATCAAGGGCATTTTTGTCAACTTCGCTCCATCCTTTACAACAAAGGACTTCATTGCACATTCAACCAATCCTATCAGTTAACTACAACTCTAAACACACATACCTTGCTCGGATCAAAGCTAAGATCCGTTTAATACTTCATCCACAAAATTGATGATAACAACGAGATCCTTTCGCTATTCATTCTGTGAATTCATAATACTACACAAAACAATTCATTAGTCGATAACGCCAAATGGTGACATCTCCACCATTTGACTCGTTAGATCCAAATGTCCATTTTACCCTTTTTAAACATCAACTTTAATTTCTTATCATACCCACATATTCCGACCCGTATCAAATATTTGTCGGAACATCATTCTTCACATATTTACTTACCATGTTCGTAATCAATACAACGAATATATATTCTACAAAAAGGGGTGTAAGCTTACTTACCTCTCATCCAAATATGCTTCCCGTGCGCATAAGTCCCGTTTGACCCGCTTCTTTGCCAAGCTTCCATGTCGCTTATCAAGCATTAACTATCATATATCATTCTTAAGATAGTTAGCTTGTTCATCATTCATCACACGGATCTCGTTTCAGAAATTATCATTCAAACTCAAAACATACTAATCTATCAAATCCTAGCCGAAATCCTTTAAACATTTACACACGTATGTGATTTCAAACATCATTAATAATAACATATCATCATATTATACAAAACCCACTTCATAACTACATTGTTAATCACTTACTAGTGATCTAAGCTCAATTATCTCTAATTTCATCATACCCTTGGTGTGTGTACAACCTTCTAAACATAAGGTACAACTAATTCATGCACAATCTCCTAATTTCATACATAATTCATCAAATTCTCATACTAATAAACATATATCATTCACACATAAACATTCAAACATATTATCATCATATTTCTTTCAATTCCTCTAACAAGAATCCATCATATCCATCATAATACATCAACAATCATGATTAATTAAACATGGATGGTCATTCAAGTCATCAATCTTACCAAAACAAATGGGTTTCATATCTAATCATCAAATTAACCCAAACCATGTATAATCTAGGTTCTATATCATGATACTAACACATACTCATACTCAATTTCATCCCAATTCACGGATTAAAACATAACCCACTTCATACAAGATCACCAATCTTAGTTTTAAGACATACCTTATGATCCCCTTGTGATGGTGATCATTAATCCACGTTTATTCATGAATTTGAGCTTCGATTTACCCTTCAATTGATCATTTAAGATTGAGCTAGGGTTTGGCTCCTTTGGGGAGCTCCTGAATGATCCAGAACACACGCACGAATGTGTGTTTATGTGTGTTATATTTACTTTTAATATTTCAACTTTCGTTTTAACCCACTTTAGTCCCTCGTGTTTGTTAATTAAACATAATTGGCACAAACTCTCGTTATGTAGTAGTTTTGACTACCCATTTAACTAGGTTAATAGCCTAGCTACTTATTTCATGATATGCCCTATAGGAACATACGACAATATAAACATTCGGGTTTTGGGGTGTTACAGTGCTTTAATCGAGGATATTTTGCACTTCGAAGTGAGTACTTAGTTCCCCTATTTTACTGTTTTCGATTGTTTTGGGGTGATTCATATGTGTTAAAAGATTTCAACGATGATTTCAAAAATGAATACTATGGTTTATATTAAACAATAACGATTTTCGATAATGTGAACGAACTTGTTGGACGTATTTACATAACGAATGACATTCATTAAAAATGATCAAGCCGACCAGTATTAGATTATGGTACCATAGGATCTGACAAATCCCGTTATCGGACAGCACCCATGGTTATGTATCGGGGTTATGTGGGTAACGACTGAACCTGTTAATTGTTAACTTACCCTTTGGTGGTTTGTTAATACGAGTTGAACGTTGGACGAGTTACGAAGGTTTGAATGTTATAAGCAAGACGACCAAAAGTTAGTTTTCACAATTAAAACGAGAACGATTTGAACGATTGAACGATTTTGCACGATTGAACGATTATGAACAATTTGAACAATTTGGAACGATTTAAACAAATGAACGATGGTCTATAACGAGAATGAGTTAAATGATTTAAACGATGGGTTTTTGGTATGTGATTAGATAACGGGACGGGTGTAACATGATAAAGGCATGGTAGATACGCCGCTGGTACTTCTTATATATAAGTGCTTTTATCATATTACATTCCGTAACGTTATTTAGTTCACTTGGACGAACGATTTTAAGCGATGTCACGCAACGATGTTTACAATACGATATAAACCATACGAGTTTTATTACGAGAACGATTTACAATTTGGTTTACTTAAACAAATGTTTTGGGTTAAGATACATGGCAACGAGATTTTATAAACTATAACCAACTTATTTTGAGCTGGTTAATCATATTACAATACCAAACTCTTTTCAAAACAAGGTTTTCGATTATCGACTCTTGTAGTCAAACGAGGTATTGTAATATGTAAACGAGCCATGAATCCGATACTCTCACAAAACCTATGTGCTCGCCGGCATTTCTTTGCTGACTTTATTTTTACATATGTTTCAGGTGGTGTTGAATGATGTTGATTGCGACTAGGATGCATGCTCACTTAGGACTGGAGAAGGCCTTAGTGACTTAATAACGATGACAGTCAAGATGTAAACTTGTTTGTTTTAACTTTAAGACAATGTAAATACTTAATAATCCAATAAAATGAAACTTTTTGAATCCATGGTTGTGAAACAATAATTCTGTCGCCCCACTCCCCGACGTTTCCGCCGCGGATTCGTTGTTTTACGCGGTCGGGGTGTGACAGTAACAATGCAACTTATGGCCTCTCATGGGAGGAACTCAGGGAGCTTATGATGAAGGAGTTCTATCCTCCTCATGAAGTTTAAAAGCTGGAGAATGAATTATGGCACATCAAGCAGGAAGGAGGTGACAACGCTGGTCTCACCGCTCGTTTTAAGCAACTGAGTATTATCTGTCCTAGTCAGGTAGCCACGCCTGATAAGACAATCAAGAAGTATATTCGCGCTCTCCCCGACTGTGTAGCCGACTTTGTTCAAGCAGCTAAACCCGCTACTATTGAGGAAACCTACCAACTCACAGCTGATATCAACGACAAAGCGAGTCTTAGCTGGGTATTTCAAAACCTCTACCAAGAGTCTCAATCAAGCAACTACTACTCCCGCTACTGACAATGCAGCATCACAAGGTTCAAAGTCTTCACACCAGAGTCGCAAGCGAAAGAACAACAACAACAAGAACTATGTTACTATCGCCGCTCCATTCAACGCCGTCCCTGTACCACCCAACAACCAGAATCATCAAGCTACTGTCACCAACGCACCGCCTACTAAGCATGCGTATACTGGTGTTCATCCTCTGTGCTCTACTTACATCGATCATCACCCTGCAGGGGTGAACTGTCGCTTCTGTGCAAACTACAACATCTATGGGCATTTTACTGCTTACTTCCGTTCAGGCCCACGCCAGCAAGCTGCCCAAGCTCCTCCAGCACCACCAACTCAACCCCTCACTGTTCAGGGTAACCAAGCAGCTCCTGCACCCGATGTTCATGCACGAGCTTGCTACTCTTGTGGTAACCCTAATCACTTTGCTAACGTTTGTCCGCTCTGTGTTATGAAACAAGAACCGCAGCAGCAACCACCGCAGCAGCAACAGCAACAACAGCAACAACAGCAACAACCTCAGCAGCAGCAGCAGCCACAACAAGCCGCCCACGGAAGAACCTTCAACATCAACGTCCTCAGGCTCAGACTGACAACAATGTTGTCAATGATACGTTCCTTGTTAACGGTATTTATGCTTCGTGTTTATTTGATACTGGAGCCGATAACTGTTTTGTGTCGTTTGAATTCGAAATGCTCCTAAAATGTAAACGCGCTAACCTCCCAACGACGTTCGACGTAGAAATTGCCACCGGAAGAACCGTCACCGTCAGCTCCGTTCTCCGTCATTGTACTCTCGAACTCAACAATCACGTTTTCCCGATCAATCTCATACCTATGCAACTTGGTAGTTTCGATGTCCTAGTAGACATGGACTTTCTTTGTGAAAATCGTGCCGAAGTCGTTTGTTTTGAAAAGATGATTTGTTTCTCTCTTTCAAATGGTGATCAACTTTGTGTTTATGGCGAAGTATCCTCGAAGGAACTGAAGCTTATGTCGTGCATTCAAGCAAGCAAATATCTCCGTAAGGAATACTTGGCTTTCTTAGCCCACATTGTAGTAGCGGAGGAGGAAAAGAAGCCGATGGAAAAGGTACTTATGGTTCGTGATTTTCCTAATGTCTTTCCTGACGATTTACCTGGTCTACCCCCTACCCGCAATATTGATTTCCGTATCGACCTTATTCCTGGAGCTAACCCTGTCGCTAAAGCCCCTTATCGTCTCACACCGTCCGAAATGCATGAACTTTCTAGCCAACTCCAGGAATTACTTAATAAAGGCTTCATACGCCCTAGCACATCACCATAGGGCGCACCTGTCCTTTTCGTGAAAAACAAGGATGGATCGTTCCGAATGTGCATCGATTATAGGGAACTCAATAAGCTTACCATCAAGAATCGCTACCCTCTACCCCGAATCGACGACTTATTTGATCAACTGCAAGGCGCTACGTGTTTTTCTAAGATTGATCTACGTGCTGGTTATCATCAATTGCGAATTCAGGAGCAAGACATCCTTAAAACCGCTTTTCGTACTCGCTATGGCCATTATGAATTCGTGGTCATGCCTTTTGGTCTCACAAACGCACCCGCGGTCTTCATGGATTTGATGAACCGTGTGTGTAAACCCTTTCTCGATCGCTTCGTTATTGTGTTTATTGATGATATCCTTATCTATTCGAAGTCGAGAGCCGAACATGCGCAGCATCTTCGTTTGGTACTCGAGCTTCTCCAAGGGAATCGCCTCTACGCCAAGTTCTCCAAGTGTGAATTTTGGCTTGAGGAGGTTCAATTCCTCGGTCACATCGTCAATAGTCAAGGTATTCACGTCGATCCCGCAAAGATTGAAGCAGTTAAGAGTTGGATTACATCAAAAACCCCGTCCGAAGTTCGCTCTTTTCTCGGATTGGCAGGTTACTACCGTCGATTTATCGCTGATTTCTCTAAAATCATCGTTCCTCTCACCTCCCTAACGCACAAAGATAAACCTTTTGTTTAGGGAACCGAGCAGGAGGATGCTTTTCAGACTCTTAAGCGTATACTTTGCAACACTCCCGTACTCGCGCTACCCGATGGAAACGACGACTTTATTGTTTATTGCGATGCCTCTAACCTAGGTTTTGGTTGTGTTCTCATGCAACGAGACAAGGTTATCGCTTACGCCAACTCAAGGTCCATGAGAAGAACTACACAACTCACAATCTCGAACTCGGTGCAGTTGTTTTTGCGTTAAAGATTTGGCGATACTACCTTTATGGTACTAAGTGTACGGTCTTCACCGACCATAAGAGCCTACAACACATCTTGAACCAAAAAGAACTAAACATGCGCCAACACAGATGGGTCGAACTTCTCAACGACTACAACTGTGAGATACGCTACCACCCAGGCAAAGCAAACGTCGTTGCTGAAGCTCTTAGCTGACGAAGCTATTTACATAGTGTTCGTAATGCTCAAGCCCAACATGACCTCGAAGCCCTCATTCGCGACGCTCAACATGCTTGTTTTCTCGAGAACACTTTGAAGGAAGAACGAATCCTTGGAACAGAAAACCAGTTAGTGAATAAACCGAATGGTATTTTTCACTATCTCGACCGAATTTGGATACCTAGTCGCAATAATCTCTGAGAGATTTTGCTGACTGAAGCCCACAAATCCCGATACTCCATTCATCCCGGTGCCGACAAAATGTACTAGGATCTTCGCTCCAGGTATTGGGGGCCAGGAATGAAGAAGGATATCGCTCTCTACATTTCAAAATGCCTAACTTGCTCGAAAGTTAAGGCCGAACATCAACGACCCTCTGACTTACTCGAATAACTCGAGATCCCAATCTAGAAATGGGAGAGTATAGCCATGGACTTCATTACGAAACTCCCTCGCATGCCATCAGGTCACGATCGCATTTGGGTTATTGTTGATCGTCTTACGAAATTGGCTAACTTTTTACCAATACGAGAAGACTTCAAGGTAGAACGATTAGCACAAATATATACCGACGAAGTCATTTGTCGACATGGGACACCTCTTGACATCATCTCTGACCGTGATGGTCGATTCACCTCGCGTCTCTAGGAGACTTTTTAGTCCGCTCTCGGTACAACTCTTAATCTAAGTACCGCATTCCATCCCTAAACCGACGGTTAGACTAAGCGCACGATTCGCACCCTTGAAGACATGCTTCGTTCGTGCGTTATAGATTTTTGTGGTAATTGGGATTCGCATTTACCTTTAGTAGAATTCTTCGTACAACAACAGTTATCACGCTAGTATTCAAATGGAACCCTTTGAGGCATTATATGGTAGAAAATTGTCGATAGCCTATTGTATGGCACGAGATTGGAGACACTCAAATCACCGGTCCTAAGTTATTACAAGAAATGACTGACAAGATCTTCCAAATATGAGACAATCTCTTGAAAGCTCAAAGTCGTCAGAAGAGTTACGCCGATAAACGCCGCAAGCCCCTTGAGTTTGAAGTTGGTGATCACGTACTCCTAAAGGTTTCACCTTGGAAGGGGTGATCCGTTTCGGCAAGAAAGGAAAGCTAGCGCCATGATACGTGGGACCCTTTATGATTCTCGAAAGAAATGGCAAAATGGCCTACCGACTCGAATTACCGGAGGAACTCAGCAACGTACATCCGACTTTCCATGTCTCGAACCTCAAAAAGTGCCTAGCCGAAGAAAATCTTCATGTACCCCTTGAAGATTTGCAAATAAACGAAACTCTACACTTTGTGGAAAAGCCAATAGAAATCATGGATCGAGAGACCAAGAAACTCTGACGCTCTCGCATTCCTATAGTGAAGGTTCCTTGGGAAAGGAAAACGCGACACCGAGTTCACTTGGGAACTCGAAAGTGATATGAAAGCTAAATATCCATAACTCTCCGTTACGCCTGCTCCTTAATTTCGGGATGAAATTTCTTAAAGTAGGGGAGGCTGTAACAACCCAACTTTTCGGATCGTTACTTATCGTGTCTTTCTTTTCGTGAACGCTTGTACTCTCGGGATTCGATTGATGCAAAGGGTTTAAACTATATCTTCAAATGCATTTCTAAATGCTTATTACAACGCTTATTCAAAACGCAGTTATCGCATCTAAACATTTTTTATAACGTTTACAACTCAAACGCTATTTTAACGCATTTTATCGCTTGATTACATCGCTTATCTAGACTAAACGCTATCGCAAGCAAACTCGAAACGCGGATTTACTTATGTTATGTGTGTTATTTATGTGATTACTTGTTTAAATGTTATATGGTTATCAACGCAACGCTTATACGCTCAACTCTCACTCGCAACTCGATTAAATGCAACGCAACGCTTAACGAACGAACCAAAAGTTGGAAAACTAACAAACGCAACCAGGCTGTCCGAATGGACATCCGTTCGAATGGACATTCGTCCGGATGACCATCCGTCCAGATGGCCATCCGCCTGAACGCTGCCACTGCACCAACTTAATTCTCTCCCTCACCCTATAAATACTACCCGTACACCTCCATTCTCTGACTTTGACACTTCCATCCGCTCACACGCTCTCAGTCGCTTTCAGTCGCGATTCAAGGCCTTTTTGTAAGCTTTTCGCCTCAAATCTTCTCTAATCTTCATCTCTAATCACTTCTACTTCATCTTCTTCATCAAAATCACACACAAACACTAACTTTTCTCCTGAAATCACTGATTTGGACCTCTTGAAGGTGGTTTCCACCCGTTTTGCTTAGGTAAACTGTTGTGGAACACCATTTGATCGAGATTGGTTCTAGATCTAAAGGATTTCACACTTTTTAACTTAATCACAACAATATTTCAATACTTTTTCAACTTTTCTTCAACATTCTACACAAAACTGTTGGAATTTGGACTCAATCAGACTCTTGACTCCTTTCTTAGTCGAGAGCCAGCTTGAAAACGGATTTCCACCGGAGAGATGACCGATTAATGGGTTAAACGTGAATCTTCATCGAGAACAGCGCCTTTGTCCTAATGGGCTGAGACCATTCGGCCGAATGAACTGGTTTCAGTATTTTTCCGTTGTTTGTGTGACAACCCTCAAAATTTCAGGTACTGTACAAATTAATTAATCTTAATTACGTGTTTAATGACTGTGCTTGATTACAACTGATAATTTAAACTGCTCTATGATTCTATATCATATATGCATGCATCATATTTTATACAGTCACTCCATTCATTACACACCTACATTAGTGACATACCTGATGCACTCAGCACAGTTGACACACTGAACGGTTGATTCAGAAATAATGCTGACAATACCAGCACATAGACAGACAATGTTTTTATGGCCAGTATGAGCCAGGGATAGAGCACTACACTGGGTTGGAGTGTAGGGAAGTGAGGACCATAAGACTGCGTCTTTAGGTGATAGATATAATGCCGGGAAGTGCCTAAAACACACTTTAAATACTGAATTCTGCATTCTTTTATAAAATTCAGCATTTTATTATACCAGTAGAATACACAAATATAGCAGAGTGATCCTGTATACTTTCCTAAGTGCCAGGAATGATGTCATTACAAAAAGATGCATAAAAGACACTTTGCGGTACAATTAAACGCTTTAACGGAACGATACGTAACCGAACAACCAGACATTACCCGGGACACGAAAATATTGTCAGAAATATTATTTTATCATTTTAAATTATTTACAGTCACAAAAATCCCCACACACTATAGAGACATGACATACACCCACTATTCTAGTAAATACCCTAAACCTTCTAGATAATTACCTACTAATAACAAAATTTTACAATCTACCCCCCCCCCAACCGAATCTTCAGCCAATTTATTACCATATATTTTGTTGAGACATTATTTCTTGGAAATCTAAGTTGTGGTTGGCCAAAGTCAAAGCAATTGTTTCTCTAGGTTAGTAGAGTTGGCTATGTGAGTCCAAGGCCCCCTATAACCTCACCACCTTCAATTCACTCTCTCACCTCACAAGAATTAGCACACTAAATATATGAACTTGAAGCTCTACATAAAAACCCTACATAAAAAGTTTGTTTGAAGTTGAAATCTGGTTGGTTTGAGTTTGGTAAATGCATGCATGATGTTCGAACATTAATTCATCGATAAACCATGGTTAGGGTCTTTGTTTATGTGTTTTTAGTCACTTCTACAATGTAAACAGCTTGCTGAGTTGAATTTCCAGCCAACTTCAACAGGCTGTAACGGGATCATTTTTAATCGAAAAACAGAATTTCTGGAGTCTAAATTGTGTAATTTTGAATAACCGAACAAATGGCACTGGAATCGTAATTTTTCGAGGTCGTTTACTATTTTTAAAGAATTATTTTAAGACAGCAGCTCAAGCTGAAATTTCCCTGCTGAAAAAGTGTGTAGAATTTGGAGTCAAAACGTGAAACCTGAGCAGATTCAGCTCATGGGATTTTTACTGTAGATGGTCACTGTAGTTCCCGTGACCCTCCAACTGGAATTTCGTCGATCCGACTTACGATTGATTTTTAGTGAATTTTTTCGTAGAACAGCAAACAGAAAGTAACAACTCTGATTGCAGGCGGGTAAAAGAATTTTTACATAAAATTGGTAATGAAATGGTCCCCGAAATGTTTACACAATAAATTTTGGAATATATATGACACTCTGTAAAATTTTGAGAATTTTTGGAAAAAGGTTAACTATTTTATAAAAATCCTCGAAAACAGTCCAGTTTTAGGTAATGAAGCTGAAATAAAGTAAGTAATGCTTTGTAGGCCTAAATGTCGGTTTGATTATTGAGAACGATCTACGGGATATATGTAAAAGAAAATGATATGATATTAAGCATGGACGCCTCCATTTACCAAGGAGACTATGGCGAAATTTTCCGAAAATCCGAACACTTAGTAAATATTTTCTTGACAAGTGTTTACTAGTATATGATAGACTATGTTTTTCAAGCATAAAACTCGCCATAATTTTTATAACAAAATACAGAGTATCGGGCGTTGGTTTTATATAGGAATATGGTTAAATATGTATTCTCTAAAATGAGACTTAAAAATATAATTCCAATACGAATAGACATATGTAAAATATCCCATCCTTGGGAAGGAAATGCGAATACACAAGCATGAAAAGTATTATTACTAAAATATTGAAGACACTTTAAAAACGTAACTCAAAGGCACTAATCAATACTAAGACAAGGCACGGCCCGTTCGTCTAATAGACGTTAGACCATTGTAGGTAGTCGTGTTTGCGGAGGAGATTTGGGTTACGAGTACCGAAGACGCAATACTGTGAGTTCATGTCCCCCTTTTCTCTTAACTGTGTTCAGTTTTATACTTCGGGGGTGAAATACATGTTACAATTATTACAGACATTAACAAGACATTTACAGACATTTACAGACATTTACAGACACCTTTATACATGGTATGGTTAGCTTAAGGAGGGTATACGACTTAGATCATGTGAGTGGGTAGGCTGAACTGAAGGCCATTAATCCTCGTTGTAGGACCGAGGGACATTAGTGATAGATCTATTTGGGTGTAGCGAGCCCCACTCTTGAGTCCGCCGAGTGGACCATGTGGTGACTAAGTGCCCGACGCACAAATCCGCTAGGTTTGAGTTTTCCTGCATCACTTCACACATATCATTGGCTTTGCAACCCAATGGTGATCTCTTTTTCCTTAATTGCTGCATACCAGGGATTTTCATACTTACAGACATATTACAAAGGTTTATACATACTCACTTACACATGAACTCGCTCAACGTTATGTTGACTTTTTAAACTACATGTATTTCAGGAAACTAACGGATCTGGCACGGTATGCACGTATTTTCAAGCTGCGTTGAATAAAGAAGTCATCCAGGGTTTAGAAGGTGTAACCTCTTCCTGGACGGGTTATATATACCTAAACCTGGTTTTGTTTAAAGTCTTTTGCTAAGTCGTTATGAACTCAAATAAATCAAGTTAAGGTTTGTAAATTATTTTGTGATTGTTGAAAATGGGATTTTTCTAAACTTTCTTAATGGATGAATATCTCATGTTTTATCATATAGCATTGTTATGATTGATTGCTATGGTATTAAGAAGTCACACCAAATAACCCACGCTTCCGCAAAAGTCAGGGTGTGACAGCTTGGTATCAGAGCCTCGATCATAGCGAACTAGGATTCTTTCTCGAGTCTAGACTATGATCATCAGGGCTCTCACGAAAACGTTTTCAAACATTTTTACACTGCATACACAAAACGTCCAGATCCAGGAAACAAACATTTTTACAAACAAAAGGCACAAATACACGTTTCCAAATTTAAATTTATAATTCAGTCTTAGAGACTGAGGAAGGATCAGTCTTAGAGACTGAGGGAGGATCAGCCTTAGAGGCTGAGGGAGGAATTTAGTCTTAGAGACTGGGAGGATGGTCTTAGAGACCAGGGATTTAGTCTTAGAGACTGGGAGGATGGTCTTGGAGACCAGGAATTTAGTCTTAGAAACTGGGAGGATGGTCTTAGAGACCAGGGATTTAGTCTTAGAGACTGGGAGGATGGTCTTAGAGACCAGGGAGTTAGTATGAGAGACTAGGGAATCTAGTCTGAGAGACAGGGTAGGATAGTCTGGGGAAGACTAGGATGACTACTTGCTTACATTGATTGTGACTACATGCCTTCATTATTACTACATACATGCTTAATTGCTAATTATTGATAAACGGGCATATGTGGTGGTTATTGCATACATAAATTGTTAATACTTACTATGGATATACATGCTACTCACCGGCACACATGTCACTCTATTTAGAGAACGAGTTATCAGACATTGATAACCCTACGACCACCGCCACAGTTAATGAAGACTACAGCTGCGCCAGAGACATTTACGCCAGACGCTGAGAGTGATCCTGATATGCTGACTAAGGACGAGGACGACTTCCAACAGTCCGCGCTACCAGATTTTGGTGATACTTTATTTTGCCGATGGTTTCCCCTGACAAGAAACTTTCTGTCACTCTTGTTTCAATCCATGACCACTCTATCGCTGGTCATCCCGATGGTGGGCACCCCATGGCTCCAATCCTCGATGATGTGCCTCCTGTGGACAATTCTACTAAAGGTTGGCTACTCGACCAACAATTCATAATTGACGATGACATTGGCGTATTATCGATGGTCCCCTTGTTGGCGCCCATGATGATAGAAAATTTGACGAGAACCTTGTTACTAATTTCACTTCTTAAGACCCCTGTTATCAGGCTATCCTATGCTCCTAGTATACACTCGACTTCAGACTTCTTTGAATTTGTGACATCCGCAGCCTTAAAGGCAGCTGGACTACAACTTTCTACTACTGACGCAGACAACAATGACATGGCTGCTGCACTATCACCTGCTCAAGGCACCACACCGTTACACGACCTACCCCTGATGCTAGCTTCTGCACTTGTGAGGGACAGTTTGATGTTGCACCTGCTGAACCCGTACCTTTACTTGACCATGCCCATGTTCTTTTGGTTTACCAGGCATTGCATCCCTTATATCTGACCCAGTACCTGCACATATGATATCCTTATTGGTTGAAACGTATGTTCCTGCACCTTCAACCGCTGATGTTGCCCTTATAAAACACCGTCGTCCATTGCGCCAACATGCCTATCGCTTTCATTCAAGACATACTAGCACCACGTGAAGGTACTCTAGGCCAGCAACCGCGTAACGATCCCAATGGCTACAGCAACATTTTCTATAGGCCGCACCAATTGCTACTTTTCGCTGGTTCCTATGCTACCCTATGCTGATTTTAGACCCTTGTCATCCCTCACATTATGGAGGCCACACATGAGATGAGTTGCTCCTGTAACACCCCCCTACAGTTTGAGGATATGAGTCGCAGAGTGTTGGAGCTTGAGCTAACACCACATTTGGTAACTTCAAATGCCAAACATTACATAACTAAATGCATGATTTAAGTATTTATATCACAAGACAACATATTGTCAGAAAAGTTTATATAAGACACCACGTCCTCCACCCTGTTTATTGCCAGCATCCTTTGATCCCCCACATTTATCAAGGTTCCTTTTTGCGCTCTCAACCGTTACTATTACACCGTTCCCAGGATTCTGATGCTCAATTCTTTACTATCAAGCGGTAGAGCAGATAATTACTTCGACGTGTACACAAGCCCAAGGAGGAAGTCCACGTGTGCTAACAAGTTTACTTTCTTTCCTCCTCACCCTCAGACACTGGTATAGTGATTTCTGGATCATGCGGATTACATTGCTTTCAAGTAAAAACACTAATGATAAGCCGGGTTTGTGGAGACTCTTAAAGACCACTTCAGACTATGTGAATTTGATACACTAATACATTTAATGGACAAGGGTAGGGTGACCCTGTGTCCCTATTGATGTGATACATTTTGGAAGGCAATACAAATGTGGTCGGGGAATAATGAGGGTCCAATCATTATAAAATATGCGACAATACTTTATGGCCAATGACCAACGAAACTCCGTCGCTATGTCTCCGTTAAGCACGTTATTAATCTATATGTGTGTACAATAATTATAACGCTACGTGCTTGCTTACTATGCTCTCATTAAACATAATCACCAAATTTCTTGGTTATACTATGATTATACTATTGCTTGATTGGTTGGTATGATAACCTAATATGTGTGTGTACATACGATCTCTAAACAACTATATGCACTCCCCGAACGAATGAGACCTGACCTAACCAACCTTCTTCTCAGAAGATGTCGATACAAGGGAACGTCGATACCAACAACCCTCTGCCAACAACAGCAGAGTCAGAACTGCAAGGGCGCATCTCGCAAGCCATCGCACAACTCGAGGCCCTTCGCTCCGAACACGGCGGAGGTACCTCAGGAAATAACCCACCCAGCGGCTGCACCTACGAGCAGTTCTTGAACCACAAACCTAGAGAATTCGACGGCACTGGGGGTGCCTTAGCATTTGTGCGTTGGGTGGAAAAGACGAATTCTGTCTTACGATTGAGCAAATGCGCCCCAGAACATCAGGTTACATACATAGCGGGGCTATTTGTAGATGGGGCTCTGTCATGGTGGAACCTTCAAATTCAAGAAATGGGCGAGGCCGCTGCATATGCTATGACGTGGGACGAACTGAAGGAACTAATGCGCAAAAGATATTGCTCTAGGGCGGAAGTCCAGAAGTTGGAAACTGAATTGTGGAACTTGAGAATGGAAGGTCCAAAGATAGCTGAATATGTGCAGAGATTTGGCGAGTTATCACAAGTTGCATCGCGTTTGGTGGAACCAGAATCTAGGAAGATCGAACTTTTCATCAGGGGACTAGCACCGCAGATTCTAAGCCTGGTAACAACATCTAAGCCTTCAACAATTATCGAAGCAATCGACATGAGTGTGGCGCTCACTGAAGAAGCGATTAGACAAGGAAAATTTTCCACTCCGGAAGAGAAAAACGAGGCTCCTGTAAAGTCATCTGGGGATAACAAGAGAAAACTCGTGAATTTTAAGAAGGCTACTCGGGTAAGTAATGAGAAGAAGGCCAAAAAGGGAAAGGATTACAAGGGTATCCTACCTAAGTGCGACAATTGTCTACGCTATCATGTTGGGCGATGTAAATATGGAAAATGTGATAACTGTGGCAAGAGAGGGCATCCCAAGGAAACTTGTAGGCAAGGTACTGAAAGTAGAAATGGAGGTCAAGATGGTAGTGAGAATCACGGTGAAAACAACGACAATGACGAATACCAGGGCAGAACGAGTGACAAACAGAAACGTGCTCAAGGTTGTCTTAACTGTGGGAGCAAGAAGCATTTTAGAAAGTACTGCCCTAAGAAGAATCAAGCACAAGGACAAAAGTTCAGTAGCAGAACTATGGGAACACGCCGGGATTCAAGTATCGGTACGTTCTATATTACTCAACGTTATGCATCTGTGTTGCAAAATACTATTGCAAAATCTAATCTTCGCATCTCTGGAGTTTGAGAGTGTACTTGGGTTAGTAGCAAGTAAGTTAGATAACTCGCACTCGATGGGACTAGCTAGGAGAAGCTAGTGGAAGCCAACACAGTAACTAGGAACGGCAAGATAGAACCTGGAGAGCGTAAGTTTATGCTTGATCTGCTGCCCGTTGAGTTGGGAACTTCAACGTGGTAATTGGGATGGATTAATTTCCATGTGATCGAGCGGAGTTTAATGTCCGCACCCCAATGGCGAATAAAGGAACGATCGTGACTCATGAAACAGGATACGCCCCTACAAATTACAAATTGCTGGAGGGCACGAAAGCTGTTGCGCAAAGGATGAGTTGTTTTCCTGGCTCATGTCGGGGACAAGGGAGCCGAAGAACTAAAACCCGAAGATACCCCCGTGATAAGAGAATACCCTGAAGTCTTCCTCGAAGACTTGCCGGAATCACCTCCTCAACGATTAGTCGAATCTCGCATCGATTTAATTCCAGGCACCGCACCTGTAGTCAATGCGTCGTAGCAACTTACATTTTCGGAGATGCAAGGATTGACAGTGAAGTTTTAGCAGTGAATAGAGAAGGAAGATAACAGACCAAAATCCCCCTTTTGGGTAACCTCAGTTCCGCTCATCAAGAAAAAGGACGATGACTTTCAAATGATCGGAAGCCGGACGAGCTAGCCAACCAGGGTCGGTGGGTCTTGCTAAGGATTGACGAATTTCGTATTTAACTAACTGTGAGGATCCAATTACTATTGCATGACTGATCGACGATCGAGTGTCATTGGCGGTAAATTCAGTAAGGAGGTATACCGAGGAAAAATTGTGGGACAACGACTTGTTCTTAGACGTACACAAAAATAATGCTTCCTACACAATGCCCAAACCAGTCTACACGGGATACGAAATCTGGAGGATTTAGAAAACATATATTTAGGACCTTTGTGAACCCAGGTCCAAACTCGTAAGGGTTTTTATTTAGGAACCATATCTGTCAACTAAATCAACCATCTTTAACCTGGCGCATATGCCAGTTCCATTGACATAACAGAGAGTACTTGGGTTTCTTTCACTTCTGACGAGTAGATGTCTGCATCTCTACTCCCCTTAATGGTAGTTGCATCACATTAATTTTCTCGCTGAGAGCGAACACACATTTGCTTCGATAGCTGGTCATTTCATCACTTTAGCAGATACTCGTTGTTCCTTTTCTAGGAAACTTACCTGACATACATGCATCATACTACGCATGTGATTTCGTTTTGAATGAAAACTTCATTGGAGTTTACATATCATTTTGCTAAGCTTAATTACAAATTCCTGATTCGAGTGACCTACATTATAGTTATTGTTGAACTCTTCTTTTACCAAGCCAACGCACTTTCTTGAAACCGCTTTCCTTCAAGTTACAGACATGGTTTATTTTGCTACCATGCCGAAAATTCCTTTGTTGGTTCATACGTTTATTATCGGGTTACGTTGAAACCAAGTTCAATTGCTTGAACTTCTCCAGTTCCCATGATTGATTTGAAACGCTATATGATGTATTGGGAGCATCATATTCAACTGTTCTTGCAGAGATTCTTTCATTTCAAGTCGTAGTAGATTTGGTTGGTCTACGACTCCACTAAAATGTTTGATTTATTTCGATACCTTGCGGTGATATTTTCACGAAATTGAAGCTTGCGCTAATTTGATTACTCACTTCGTACACGAAATTCAATTCCCTACTTAGTTGTTAACAATCCATTTTGGATCTTCACGATCAAAGCGGTCTCAACACAATTGTGTGTTAAGGCAACGGTACATATATTCATTTCATAAGCACAATGTACCTCCTAACGATACCTTCATTGTCAATCAAATACGTTGCCAAACTTAATGCTTTTCACCTTCAATCAAAGGCAATGGCCCTTTGATGTTCCGTATTAAATTGGAAACTCTATAACATGGTATAAATCAAATCTTCAGATTGTCTCAGTGCACTTTCATTTGATTTCAAACGCGGTGAACTTGTTCAATCACCACTATTATTGGATAATGCCATTACGACACCTTGTGGTGTCATCATAAACTTGTAGCTTGTGCTAATCATGGTTAACCGTTTCACACAAAACGACTTATACTTTTGTTTGACTTGTCACTTAAACATTTCTGATGCAACTACGAATTTAGACAACGATACACCAGATTCGCTTGTACTTCATTCGGTGTATTTTCGCAATTCGAGAATGTCAACACACAAATCCTTATCATTTACTTATTCGCCAGTTGACAGGTCATTTTCATCTCCAAGTTGTTGATTTTGAGTTCATATAGCGGATGCTATAGTTTGTGAAAATTTGCATACTATGACCAATCATTTGAAAACTCGATTGAACAAAACTCCACTTTTGTGGAACACTGCAAGCGGGATTACACTAGACTATACGTCAAATGCGT
The DNA here is from genome assembly GCA_030545235.1 of Helianthus tuberosus. Classification (NCBI taxonomy): domain Eukaryota; kingdom Viridiplantae; phylum Streptophyta; class Magnoliopsida; order Asterales; family Asteraceae; genus Helianthus; species Helianthus tuberosus. The sequence continues at coordinate 111,123,844 of CM060445.1, forward strand.
ACTGTACCTTTGACACCAAATGCTAAAAACACATACCTTTTAACCAATGGATTTGTGATGTTATATATATATATATTCTTGGACTCACTTGATGTGAATAAGGTTTGAATTGGTTTGATGATTATCTACCTTGGTACTATTCATACACATACATGCATAAGGAAACCCTAAGGAATTAAGGTAGTACAAATTTCGAGGACGAAATTTTCTTAACGGGGGGAGAATGTGACAACCCTCAAAATTTCAGGTACTGTACAAATTAATTAATCTTAATTACGTGCTTAATGACTGTGCTTGATTACAACTGATAATTTAAACTGCTCTATGATTCTATATTATATATGCATGCATCATATTTTATACAGTCACTCCATTCATTACACACCTACATTAGTGACATACCTGATGCACTCAGCACAGTTGACACACTGAACGGTTGATTCAGAAATAATGCTGACAATACCAGCACATAGACAGACAATGTTTTTATGGCCAGTATGAGCCAGGGATAGAGCACTACACTGGGTTGGAGTGTAGGGAAGTGAGGACCATAAGACTGCGTCTTTAGGTGATAGATATAATGCCGGGAAGTGCCTAAAACACACTTTAAATACTGAATTCTGCATTCTTTTATAAAATTCAGCATTTTATTATACCAGTAGAATACACAAATATAGCAGAGTGGTCCTGTATACTTTCCTAAGTGCCAGGAATGATGTCATTACAAAAAGATGCATAAAAGACACTTTGCGGTACAATTAAACGCTTTAACGGAACGATACGTAACCGAACAACCAGACATTACCCGGGACACGAAAATATTGTCAGAAATATTATTTTATCATTTTAAATTATTTACAGTCACAAAAATCCCCACACACTATAGAGACATGACATACACCCACTATTCTAGTAAATACCCTAAACCTTCTAGATAATTACCTACTAATAACAAAATTTTACAATCTACCCCCCCCCAACCGAATCTTCAGCCAATTTATTACCATATATTTTGTTGAGACATTATTTCTTGGAAATCTAAGTTGTGGTTGGCCAAAGTCAAAGCAATTGTTTCTCTAGGTTAGTAGAGTTGGCTATGTGAGTCCAAGGCCCCCTATAACCTCACCACCTTCAATTCACTCTCTCACCTCACACCTCTCTCTCCCATTTTCAGCTATACATAACCGAACCCACCCCCCATCTCTCTCATACCTTCATCTTCTTCACTACAAGACCCCATTCCAAGCTTTGAAGTTCCTCCATAGAAGTGCAAGTTGAAGGGCTCTCAAGAAAGCTTTGTTCAAGTCCTTATCACCACCTTTCTCTCTACATATTTGCACAAGATTTCTACCCTAGCCTTGTGCTAGTAGTAAGTCACTACACCTTGTCCCATCTTATTCGTAGTTAAAATTTGATGTATGACGTTATTTGTTTAAATCACAAGAATTAGCACACTAAATATATGAACTTGAAGCTCTACATAAAAACCCTACATAAAAAGCTTGTTTGAAGTTGAAATCGGGTTGGTTTGAGTTTGGTAAATGCATGCATGATGTTCGAACATTAATTCATCGATAAACCATGGTTAGGGTCTTTGTTTATGTGTTTTTAGTCACTTCTACAATGTAAACAGCTTGCTGAGTTGAATTTCCAGCCAACTTCAACAGGCTGTAACGGGATCATTTTTAATCGAAAAACAGAATTTCTGGAGTCTAAATTGTGTAATTTTGAATAACCGAACAAATGGCACTGGAATCGTAATTTTTCGAGGTCGTTTACTATTTTTAAAGAATTATTTTAAGACAGCAGCTCAAGCTGAAATTTCTCTGCTGAAAAAGTGTGTAGAATTCGGAGTCAAAACATGAAACCTGAGCAGATTCAGCTCATGGGATTTTTACTGTAGATGGTCACTGTAGTTCACGTGACCCTCCAACTGGAATTTCGTCGATCCGACTTACGATTGATTTTTAGTGAATTTTTCCGTAAAACAGCAAACAGAAAGTAACAACTCTGATTGCAGGCGGGTAAAAGAATTTTTACATAAAATTGGTACTGAACTGGTCCCCGAAATTTTTACACAATAAATTTTGGAATATATATGACACTCTGTAAAATTTTGAGAATTTTTCGAAAAAGGTTAACTATTTTATAAAAATCCTCGAAAACAGTCCAGTTTTAGGTAATGAAGCTGAAATAAAGTAAGTAATGCTTTGTAGGCCTAAATGTCAGTTTGATTATTGAGAACGATCTACGGGATATATGTAAAAGAAAATGATATGCTATTAAGCATGGACGCCTCCATTTACCAAGGAGACTATGGCGAAATTTTCCGAAAATCCGAACACTTAGTAAATATTTTCTTGACAAGTGTTTACTAGTATATGATAGACTATGTTTTTCAAGCATAAAACTCGCCATAATTTTTAGAACAAAATACAGAGTATCGGGCGTTGGTTTTATATAGGAATATGGTTAAATATGTATTCTCTAAAATGAGACTTAAAAATATAATTCCAATACGAATAGACATATGTAAAATATCCCATCCTTGGGAAGGAAATGCGAATACACAAGCATGAAAAGTATTATTACTAAAATATTGAAGACACTTTAAAAACGTAACTCAAAGGCACTAATCAATACTAAGACAAGGCACGGCCCGTTCGTCTAATAGACGTTAGACCATTGTAGGTAGTCGTGTTTGCGGAGGAGATTTGGGTTACGAGTACCGAAGACGCAATACTGTGAGTTCATGTCCCCCTTTTCTCTTAACTGTGTTCAGTTTTATACTTCGGGGGTGAAATACATGTTACAATTATTACAGACATTAACAAGACATTTACAGACATTTACAGACACCTTTATACATGGTATGGTTAGCTTAAGGAGGGTATACGACTTAGATCATGTGAGTGGGTAGGCCGAACTGAAGGCCATTAATCCTCGTTGTAGGACCGAGGGACATTAGTGATAGATCTATTTGGGTGTAGCGAGCCCCACTCTTGAGTCCGCCGAGTGGACCATGTGGTGACTAAGTGCCCGACGCACAAATCCGCTAGGTTTGAGTTTTCCTGCATCACTTCACACATATAATTGGCTTTGCAACCCAATGGTGATCTCTTTTTCCTTAATTGCTGCATACCAGGGATTTTCATACTTACAGACATATTACAAAGGTTTATACATACTCACTTACACATGAACTCGCTCAACGTTATGTTGACTTTTTAAACTACATGTATTTCAGGAAACTAACGGATCTGGCACGGTATGCACGTATTTTCAAGCTGCGTTGAATAAAGAAGTCATCCAGGGTTTAGAAGGTGTAACCTCTTCCTGGACGGGTTATATATACCTAAACCTGGTTTTGTTTAAAGTCTTTTGCTAAGTCGTTATGAACTCAAATAAATCAAGTTAAGGTTTGTAAATTATTTTGTGATTGTTGAAAATGGGATTTTTCTAAACTTTCTTAATGGATGAATATCTCATGTTTTATCATATAGCATTGTTATGATTGATTGCTATGGTATTAAGAAGTCACACCAAATAACCCACGCTTCCGCAAAAGTCAGGGTGTGACAGCTTGGTATCAGAGCCTCGATCATAGCGAACTAGGATTCTTTCTCGAGTCTAGACTATGATCATCAGGGCTCTCACGAAAACGTTTTCAAACATTTTTACACTGCATACACAAAACGTCCAGATCCAGGAAACAAACATTTTTACAAACAAAAGGCACAAATACACGTTTCCAAATTTAAATTTATAATTCAGTCTTAGAGACTGAGGAAGGATCAGTCTTAGAGACTGAGGGAGGATCAGCCTTAGAGGCTGAGGGAGGAATTTAGTCTTAGAGACTGGGAGGATGGTCTTAGAGACCAGGGATTTAGTCTTAGAGACTGGGAGGATGGTCTTGGAGACCAGGAATTTAGTCTTAGAAACTGGGAGGATGGTCTTAGAGACCAGGGATTTAGTCTTAGAGACTGGGAGGATGGTCTTAGAGACCAGGGAGTTAGTATGAGAGACTAGGGAATCTAGTCTGAGAGACAGGGTAGGATAGTCTGGGGAAGACTAGGATGACTACTTGCTTACATTGATTGTGACTACATGCCTTCATTATTACTACATACATGCTTAATTGCTAATTATTGATAAACGGGCATATGTGGTGGTTATTGCATACATAAATTGTTAATACTTACTATGGATATACATGCTACTCACCGGCACACATGTCACTCTATTTAGAGAACGAGTTATCAGACATTGATAACCCTACGACCACCGCCACAGTTAATGAAGACTACAGCTGCGCCAGAGACATTTATGCCAGACGCTGAGAGTGATCCTGATATGCTGACTAAGGACGAGGACGACTTCCAACAGTCCGCGCTACCAGATTTTGGTGATACTTTATTTTGCCGATGGTTTCCCCTGACAAGAAACTTTCTGTCACTCTTGTTTCAATCCATGACCACTCTATCGCTGGTCATCCCGATGGTGGGCACCCCATGGCTCCAATCCTCGATGATGTGCCTCCTGTGGACAATTCTACTAAAGGTTGGCTACTCGACCAACAATTCATAATTGACGATGACATTGGCGTATTATCGATGGTCCCCTTGTTGGCGCCCATGATGATAGAAAATTTGACGAGAACCTTGTTACTAATTTCACTTCTTAAGACCCCTGTTATCAGGCTATCCTATGCTCCTAGTATACACTCGACTTCAGACTTCTTTGAATTTGTGACATCCGCAGCCTTAAAGGCAGCTGGACTACAACTTTCTACTACTGACGCAGACAACAATGACATGGCTGCTGCACTATCACCTGCTCAAGGCACCACACCGTTACACGACCTACCCCTGATGCTAGCTTCTGCACTTGTGAGGGACAGTTTGATGTTGCACCTGCTGAACCCGTACCTTTACTTGACCATGCCCATGTTCTTTTGGTTTACCAGGCATTGCATCCCTTATATCTGACCCAGTACCTGCACATATGATATCCTTATTGGTTGAAACGTATGTTCCTGCACCTTCAACCGCTGATGTTGCCCTTATAAAACACCGTCGTCCATTGCGCCAACATGCCTATCGCTTTCATTCAAGACATACTAGCACCACGTGAAGGTACTCTAGGCCAGCAACCGCGTAACGATCCCAATGGCTACAGCAACATTTTCTATAGGCCGCACCAATTGCTACTTTTCGCTGGTTCCTATGCTACCCTATGCTGATTTTAGACCCTTGTCATCCCTCACATTATGGAGGCCACACATGAGATGAGTTGCTCCTGTAACACCCCCCTACAGTTTGAGGATATGAGTCGCAGAGTGTTGGAGCTTGAGCTAACACCACATTTGGTAACTTCAAATGCCAAACATTACATAACTAAATGCATGATTTAAGTATTTATATCACAAGACAACATATTGTCAGAAAAGTTTATATAAGACACCACGTCCTCCACCCTGTTTATTGCCAGCATCCTTTGATCCCCCACATTTATCAAGGTTCCTTTTTGCGCTCTCAACCGTTACTATTACACCGTTCCCAGGATTCTGATGCTCATTTCTTTACTATCAAGCGGTAGAGCAGATAATTACTTCGACGTGTACACAAGCCCAAGGAGGAAGTCCACGTGTGCTAACAAGTTTACTTTCTTTCCTCCTCACCCTCAGACACTGGTATAGTGATTTCTGGATCATGCGGATTACATTGCTTTCAAGTAAAAACACTAATGATAAGCCGGGTTTGTGGAGACTCTTAAAGACCACTTCAGACTATGTGAATTTGATACACTAATACATTTAATGGACAAGGGTAGGGTGACCCTGTGTCCCTATTGATGTGATACATTTTGGAAGGCAATACAAATGTGGTCGGGGAATAATGAGGGTCCAATCATTATAAAATATGCGACAATACTTTATGGCCAATGACCAACGAAACTCCGTCGCTATGTCTCCGTTAAGCACGTTATTAATCTATATGTGTGTACAATAATTATAACGCTACGTGCTTGCTTACTATGCTCTCATTAAACATAATCACCAAATTTCTTGGTTATACTATGATTATACTATTGCTTGATTGGTTGGTATGATAACCTAATATGTGTGTGTACATACGATCTCTAAACAACTATATGCACTCCCCGAACGAATGAGACCTGACCTAACCAACCTTCTTCTCAGAAGATGTCGATACAAGGGAACGTCGATACCAACAACCCTCTGCCAACAACAGCAGAGTCAGAACTGCAAGGGCGCATCTCGCAAGCCATCGCACAACTCGAGGCCCTTCGCTCCGAACACGGCGGAGGTACCTCAGGAAATAACCCACCCATCGGCTGCACCTACGAGCAGTTCTTGAACCACAAACCTAGAGAATTCGACGGCACTGGGGGTGCCTTAGCATTTGTGCGTTGGGTGGAAAAGACGAATTCTGTCTTACGATTGAGCAAATGCGCCCCAGAACATCAGGTTACATACATAGCGGGGCTATTTGTAGATGGGGCTCTGTCATGGTGGAACCTTCAAATTCAAGAAATGGGCGAGGCCGCTGCATATGCTATGACGTGGGACGAACTGAAGGAACTAATGCGCAAAAGATATTGCTCTAGGGCGGAAGTCCAGAAGTTGGAAACTGAATTGTGGAACTTGAGAATAGAAGGTCCAAAGATAGCTGAATATGTGCAGAGATTTGGCGAGTTATCACAAGTTGCATCGCGTTTGGTGGAACCAGAATCTAGGAAGATCGAACTTTTCATCAGGGGACTAGCACCGCAGATTCTAAGCCTGGTAACAACATCTAAGCCTTCAACAATTATCGAAGCAATCGACATGAGTGTGGCGCTCACTGAAGAAGCGATTAGACAAGGAAAATTTTCCACTCCGGAAGAGAAAAACGAGGCTCCTGTAAAGTCATCTGGGGATAACAAGAGAAAACTCGTGAATTTTAAGAAGGCTACTCGGGTAAGTAATGAGAAGAAGGCCAAAAAGGGAAAGGATTACAAGGGTATCCTACCTAAGTGCGACAATTGTCTACGCTATCATGTTAGGCGATGTAAATATGGAAAATGTGATAACTGTGGCAAGAGAGGGCATCCCAAGGAAACTTGTAGGCAAGGTACTGAAAGTAGAAATGGAGGTCAAGATGGTAGTGAGAATCACGGTGAAAACAACGACAATGACGAATACCAGGGCAGAACGAGTGACAAACAGAAACGTGCTCAAGGTTGTCTTAACTGTGGGAGCAAGAAGCATTTCAGAAAGTACTGCCCTAAGAAGAATCAAGCACAAGGACAAAAGTTCAGTAGCAGAACTATGGGAACACGCCGGGATTCAAGTATCGGTACGTTCTATATTACTCAACGTTATGCATCTGTGTTGCAAAATACTATTGCAAAATCTAATCTTCGCATCTCTGGAGTTTGAGAGTGTACTTGGGTTAGTAGCAAGTAAGTTAGATAACTCGCACTCGATGGGACTAGCTAGGAGAAGCTAGTGGAAGCCAACACAGTAACTAGGAACGGCAAGATAGAACCTGGAGAGCGTAAGTTTATGCTTGATCTGCTGCCCGTTGAGTTGGGAACTTCAACGTGGTAATTGGGATGGATTAATTTCCATGTGATCGAGCGGATTTTAATGTCCGCACCCCAATGGCGAATAAAGGAACGATCGTGACTCATGAAACAGGATACGCCCCTACAAATTACAAATTGCTGGAGGGCACGAAAGCTGTTGCGCAAAGGATGAGTTGTTTTCCTGGCTCATGTCGGGGACAAGGGAGCCGAAGAACTAAAACCCGAAGATACCCCCGTGATAAGAGAATACCCTGAAGTCTTCCTCGAAGACTTGCCGGAATCACCTCCTCAACGATTAGTCGAATCTCGCATCGATTTAATTCCAGGCACCGCACCTGTAGTCAATGCGTCGTAGCAACTTACATTTTCGGAGATGCAAGGATTGACAGTGAAGTTTTAGCAGTGAATAGAGAAGGAAGATAACAGACCAAAATCCCCCTTTTGGGTAACCTCAGTTCCGCTCATCAAGAAAAAGGACGATGACTTTCAAATGATCGGAAGCCGGACGAGCTAGCCAACCAGGGTCGGTGGGTCTTGCTAAGGATTGACGAATTTCGTATTTAACTAACTGTGAGGATCCAATTACTATTGCATGACTGATCGACGATCGAGTGTCATTGGCGGTAAATTCAGTAAGGAGGTATACCGAGGAAAAATTGTGGGACAACGACTTGTTCTTAGACGTACACAAAAATAATGCTTCCTACACAATGCCCAAACCAGTCTACACGGGATACGAAATCTGGAGGATTTAGAAAACATATATTTAGGACCTTTGTGAACCCAGGTCCAAACTCGTAAGGGTTTTTATTTAGGAACCATATCTGTCAACTAAATCAACCATCTTTAACCTGGCGCATATGCCAGTTCCATTGACATAACAGAGAGTACTTGGGTTTCTTTCACTTCTGACGAGTAGATGTCTGCATCTCTACTCCCCTTAATGGTAGTTGCATCACATTAATTTTCTCGCTGAGAGCGAACACACATTTGCTTCGATAGCTGGTCATTTCATCACTTTAGCAGATACTCGTTGTTCCTTTTCTAGGAAACTTACCTGACATACATGCATCATACTACGCATGTGATTTCGTTTTGAATGAAAACTTCATTGGAGTTTACATATCATTTTGCTAAGCTTAATTACAAATTCCTGATTCGAGTGACCTACATTATAGTTATTGTTGAACTCTTCTTTTACCAAGCCAACGCACTTTCTTGAAACCGCTTTCCTTCAAGTTACAGACATGGTTTATTTTGCTACCATGCCGAAAATTCCTTTGTTGGTTCATACGTTTATTATCGGGTTACGTTGAAACCAAGTTCAATTGCTTGAACTTCTCCAGTTCCCATGATTGATTTGAAACGCTATATGATGTATTGGGAGCATCATATTCAACTGTTCTTGCAGAGATTCTTTCATTTCAAGTCGTAGTAGATTTGGTTGGTCTACGACTCCACTAAAATGTTTGATTTATTTCGATACCTTGCGGTGATATTTTCACGAAATTGAAGCTTGCGCTAATTTGATTACTCACTTCGTACACGAAATTCAATTCCCTACTTAGTTGTTAACAATCCATTTTGGATCTTCACGATCAAAGCGGTCTCAACACAATTGTGTGTTAAGGCAACGGTACATATATTCATTTCATAAGCACAATGTACCTCCTAACGATACCTTCATTGTCAATCAAATACGTTGCCAAACTTAATGCTTTTCACCTTCAATCAAAGGCAATGGCCCTTTGATGTTCCGTATTAAATTGGAAACTCTATAACATGGTATAAATCAAATCTTCAGATTTTCTCAGTGCACTTTCATTTGATTTCAAACGCGGTGAACTTGTTCAATCACCACTATTATTGGATAATGCCATTACGACACCTTGTGGTGTCATCATAAACTTGTAGCTTGTGCTAATCATGGTTAACCGTTTCACACAAAACGACTTATACTTTTGTTTGACTTGTCACTTAAACATTTCTGATGCAACTACGAATTTAGACAACGATACACCAGATTCGCTTGTACTTCATTCGGTGTATTTTCGCAATTCGAGAATGTCAACACACAAATCCTTATCATTTACTTATTCGCCAGTTGACAGGTCATTTTCATTTCCAAGTTGTTGATTTTGAGTTCATATAGCGGATGCTATAGTTTGTGAAAATTTGCATACTATGACCAATCATTTGAAAACTCGATTGAACAAAACTCCACTTTTGTGGAACACTGCAAGCGGGATTACACTAGACTATACGTCAAATGCGTACTGTACCTTTGACACCAAATGCTAAAAACACATACCTTTTAACCAATGGATTTGTGATGTTATATATATATATTCTTGGACTCACTTGATGTGAATAAGGTTTGAATTGGTTTGATGATTATCTACCTCGGTACTATTCATACACATACATGTATAACGAAACCCTAAGGAATTAAGGTAGTACAAATTTCGAGGACGGAATTTTCTTAACGGGGGGAGAATGTGACAACCCTCAAAATTTCAGGTACTGTACAAATTAATTAATCTTAATTACGTGCTTAATGACTGTGCTTGATTACAACTGATAATTTAAACTGCTCTATGATTCTATATCATATATGCATGCATCATATTTTATACAGTCACTCCATTCATTACACACCTACATTAGTGGCATACCTGATGCACTCAGCACAGTTGACACACTGAACGGTTGATTCAGAAATAATGCTGACAATACCAGCACATAGACAGACAATGTTTTTATGGCCAGTATGAGCCAGGGATAGAGCACTACACTGGGTTGGAGTGTAGGGAAGTGAGGACCATAAGACTGCGTCTTTAGGTGATAGATATAATGCCGGGAAGTGCCTAAAACACACTTTAAATACTGAATTCTGCATTCTTTTATAAAATTCAGCATTTTATTATACCAATAGAATACACAAATATAGCAGAGTGGTCCTGTATACTTTCCTAAGTGCCAGGAATGATGTCATTACAAAAAGATGCATAAAAGACACTTTGCGGTACAATTAAACGCTTTAACGGAACGATACGTAACCGAACAACCAGACATTACCCGGGACACGAAAATATTGTCAGAAATATTATTTTATCATTTTAAATTATTTACAGTCACAAAAATCCCCACACACTATAGAGACATGACATACACCCACTATTCTAGTAAATACCCTAAACCTTCTAGATAATTACCTACTAATAACAAAATTTTACAATCTACCCCCCCCCCCCCAACCGAATCTTCAGCCAATTTATTACCATATATTTTGTTGAGACATTATTTCTTGGAAATCTAAGTTGTGGTTGGCCAAAGTCAAAGCAATTGTTTCTCTAGGTTAGTAGAGTTGGCTATGTGAGTCCAAGGCCCCCTATAACCTCACCACCTTCAATTCACTCTCTCACCTCACACCTCTCTCTCCCATTTTCAGCTATACATAACCGAACCCACCCCCCCATCTCTCTCATACCTTCATCTTCTTCACTACAAGACCCCATTCCAAGCTTTGAAGTTCCTCCATAGAAGTGCAAGTTGAAGGGCTCTCAAGAAAGCTTTGTTCAAGTCCTTATCACCACCTTTCTCTCTACATATTTGCACAAGATTTCTACCCTAGCCTTGTGCTAGTAGTAAGTCACTACACCTTGTCCCATCTTATTCGTAGTTAAAATTTGATGTATGACGTTATTTGTTTAAATCACAAGAATTAGCACACTAAATATATGAACTTGAAACTCTACATAAAAACCCTACATAAAAAGTTTGTTTGAAGTTGAAATCTGGTTGGTTTGAGTTTGGTAAATGCATGCATGATGTTCGAACATTAATTCATCGATAAACCATGGTTAGGGTCTTTGTTTATGTGTTTTTAGTCACTTCTACAATGTAAACAGCTTGCTGAGTTGAATTTCCAGCCAACTTCAACAGGCTGTAACGGGATCATTTTTAATCGAAAAACAGAATTTCTGGAGTCTAAATTGTGTAATTTTGAATAACCGAACAAATGGCACTGGAATCATAATTTTTCGAGGTCGTTTACTATTTTTAAAGAATTATTTTAAGACAGCAGCTCAAGCTGAAATTTCCCTGCTGAAAAAGTGTGTAGAATTTGGAGTCAAAACGTGAAACCTGAGCAGATTCAGCTCATGGGATTTTTACTGTAGATGGTCACTGTAGTTCCCGTGACCCTCCAACTGGAATTTCGTCGATCCGACTTACGATTGATTTTTAGTGAATTTTTTCGTAGAACAGCAAACAGAAAGTAACAACTCTGATTGCAGGCGGGTAAAAGAATTTTTACATAAAATTGGTAATGAAATGGTCCCCGAAATGTTTACACAATAAATTTTGGAATATATATGACACTCTGTAAAATTTTGAGAATTTTTGGAAAAAGGTTAACTATTTTATAAAAATCCTCGAAAACAGTCCAGTTTTAGGTAATGAAGCTGAAATAAAGTAAGTAATGCTTTGTAGGCCTAAATGTCGGTTTGATTATTGAGAACGATCTACGGGATATATGTAAAAGAAAATGATATGATATTAAGCATGGACGCCTCCATTTACCAAGGAGACTATGGCGAAATTTTCCGAAAATCCGAACACTTAGTAAATATTTTCTTGACAAGTGTTTACTAGTATATGATAGACTATGTTTTTCAAGCATAAAACTCGCCATAATTTTTATAACAAAATACAGAGTATCGGGCGTTGGTTTTATATAGGAATATGGTTAAATATGTATTCTCTAAAATGAGACTTAAAAATATAATTCCAATACGAATAGACATATGTAAAATATCCCATCCTTGGGAAGGAAATGCGAATACACAAGCATGAAAAGTATTATTACTAAAATATTGAAGACACTTTAAAAACGTAACTCAAAGGCACTAATCAATACTAAGACAAGGCACGGCCCGTTCGTCTAATAGACGTTAGACCATTGTAGGTAGTCGTGTTTGCGGAGGAGATTTGGGTTACGAGTACCGAAGACGCAATACTGTGAGTTCATGTCCCCCTTTTCTCTTAACTGTGTTCAGTTTTATACTTCGGGGGTGAAATACATGTTACAATTATTACAGACATTAACAAGACATTTACAGACATTTACAGACATTTACAGACACCTTTATACATGGTATGGTTAGCTTAAGGAGGGTATACGACTTAGATCATGTGAGTGGGTAGGCCGAACTGAAGGCCATTAATCCTCGTTGTAGGACCGAGGGACTTTAGTGATAGATCTATTTGGGTGTAGCGAGCCCCACTCTTGAGTCCGCCGAGTGGACCATTTGGTGACTAAGTGCCCGACGCACAAATCCGCTAGGTTTGAGTTTTCCTGCATCACTTCACACATATCATTGGCTTTGCAACCCAATGGTGATCTCTTTTTCCTTAATTGCTGCATACCAGGGATTTTCATACTTACAGACATATTACAAAGGTTTATACATACTCACTTACACATGAACTCGCTCAACGTTATGTTGACTTTTTAAACTACATGTATTTCAGGAAACTAACGGATCTGGCACGGTATGCATGTATTTTCAAGCTGCGTTGAATAAAGAAGTCATCCAGGGTTTAGAAGGTGTAACCTCTTCCTGGACGGGTTATATATACCTAAACCTGGTTTTGTTTAAAGTCTTTTGCTAAGTCGTTATGAACTCAAATAAATCAAGTTAAGGTTTGTAAATTATTTTGTGATTGTTGAAAATGGGATTTTTCTAAACTTTCTTAATAGATGAATATCTCATGTTTTTATCATATAGCATTGTTATGATTGATTGCTATGGTATTAAGAAGTCACACCAAATAACTCACGCTTCCGCAAAAGTCAGGGTGTGACAGTTTGACACGTCGTCACGCCGTCTCCGTTAACTCATAAACTTTTACTTAGAAAATTTTACAAAAAAAATTCAAGTACAGATTACTCACTCGAATGGCCATCCGTCCGGATGACCATCCGACCGGATAACCTGACCTTTATAATATTCGATGTTTAAAATGCTTTTAATCAGACTTCAAATTTTAACGATTCACAAACACTCACACACTGTTCGAATGGCCATCCGCTCGAATGGAACCTATCCGTTGGACATTTTGTTTACACTCTGTTCAGCCCTGACAAAGACTTACGCTTCTGTTTCCATGCTTAGGCTAACTCAACGTGCTCCCTTCAATCCAATCTAGATTGTGTTTACTAGCTAAACACACACTGTGAGTATACTCGAACCCATTTTCATTTAACGTACTTTTGGGTGTTACATACGTTCTACATCAAAACAAAACACACAACGCAAACATTTTCTAAACGCTAACCGCTCCCGCATGCTATACGTGATTTGTTGAATGCTTGTACTATGCTTATACAATGTTACACTATACCGCCTCTAGCAACGATAGTACTATAGTTTGGACTCAGCTCCTGTCGTGGACAGGGGTTGCTAGGGATCACATTACTTTACTTCACGTGTTCGCTGAACATGTGTCGCGCATACTCTACAACACAGTTTCGTGGTTAAGTTGTAATCATTGTTTGATAGTTACATGCTTCGCCCGTTACGTGTTACATGCTGGTTATGCGTAAACGCTTTTTATACTACTATATCTATGCAAACTTGTGTACTCACCTTTGCTTATGTATTGACTTTATTTTAACGTATGTGGCAGGTTAAGTGGATGCATGCTGAAATCAAGCTAGGAAGTCTGGAAAACCCACTAAATAAATCTGAGTTGTCGGAATAGAACTTGTTTTTGATACTGAATATCTGTGTTGACTGTTATGAAATATTTCCCAGTAGTATGGGATATTAACGTTAAAAATATTGTCATTTAATAGTGTTGTGGATTTTCTTGAACAATCTGTTTCGCTCAGTGCCACGCCCCGATGATTCCGCCATTGGTTGGGGTGTGACAAGTTGTGACCTGTCGTTTGTGTGAAGACGACACTAAGACAACGGAGCACCTTCTTTATTCGTGTTGGGTAGCGTTGACTGTGTGAAACTACACCAGTACTTGGTGTAAGGTGAGTCCTTTTATTCTGTTTTCTACAAAGGATTTAGTGGAGGGCGCTAATTTTTGCAACCTGGATAGAGAGGCGAAAAAAGCTTTACATGGCATTATGTTCCTGACAAACTAGTGCATATGGTTAACCAGAAACAATAAAAGATTCTCGAGGATTTAAGTTAATCCTGAAGAGATTATTTGAAACATTTAGTCCGTCGGGTTTTTATGGTATAGGAATCGGTCCAAAAATAGGTCACCCTTGGATTAGGGATTGACATTTGAGAATAAAATTTACCTTTAAAAAAAGGTAAATTACACTTTTCGTCCTTTATGTTTGCATTGGATTGCAATGGATACCCTTTAATTTCAATAATTACAGTCACAATCCTTTATTTGTAAAAACCATTACACTGTACGTCCTTTAACACTAACCCAGTTAAAGTTATCAGTTAAGTCTGATCATATGAAAGACACGAGGGTATTTAAGTCATTTTACCCTACCCTTTTATTAAAAGTACATTTATAAATAAAAAACACTTAAAAAACAAAAAAAAATAAAAAACCTATATTCCGATCTAGAAAATAACGTCCACTTTCCCTTTGCACTTTTCCAATTTCTTAATTCCACAAACCCTAAAGTTGCAATCAATCTGTACTTTCTTTTAGTTACTAGAATCATCAATTTATAGTTTCTTTTCCAATCTGTATTCCGATTGAGTTATAACCCTCCACCAGATCTTTTTGTTAATTGAATCATTAATTTCTACTTTCTTTTTCATTTATTCAATTTGTTGTATATTGGTGTGTGTCGGGTGTATTATGTTTTTATTGATATTTTAAGCCCATTTTACACATTAGTCAAGTTTTAAATTTATAAAACACGATATTCTACTAACACTAAACACACACATGGGCAAGTGCACCCATCGTGAGCGTAGTATAGCGTTGGTAAGATACCGAGGTCGTCCAATGACACAAGAGCTTTTAGTACCGGTTTATCCTCAACGTCTAATCAAACTAAATTTTTTTGAAAAGGTTTTAAATGAAAAATAAAAACTAAAAATGCTGAAATAAAAATAAAAACAGATAGACAAGATGAATCACTTGGATCCGATTCGCCTTTAATGTATTGTTTGATGATTTTCGCACTTTTGCACTTTTTAAGAGATTATCTTAGTTATAGTAGTAGGCCCCTCTTTTGAAGGT
The DNA here is from genome assembly GCA_030545235.1 of Helianthus tuberosus. Lineage (NCBI taxonomy): Eukaryota > Viridiplantae > Streptophyta > Magnoliopsida > Asterales > Asteraceae > Helianthus > Helianthus tuberosus. The sequence continues at coordinate 111,139,672 of CM060445.1, forward strand.
GACGTTACCCTCAACCCAGTGGTTTGAGTCAGCAGGGATACAATCCCAAAGGGTTGGAATATTGAAAGATAATTAATTAAGTTATTAATGCGAAAAGTGGTAGGCCCCTCTTTTGAAGGTGACGTTACCCTCGGCTAAGTGGTTTGAGTCAGCAGGGATACAATCCCATGTAGTCGGTTTAATGTATTAATAGTAGTTTACATATGAGGGGATCAAGCCATTCGCACCCCCGCCATCCAATACCAGTGGGTATTGAAGGAGGTCCTAGTAAGCTTGACCCAAGTCCTTGCAGGATCTATACACTGAACAAGGCAAGAACCTTAATAAACCATTCTCTTAACCCTCGACCAGGTAGCCAACATATCTCTACATAGACCGTAGAGATATGAATGGTGAAAATCTTTTACTTTATATAGACAGTAAAGTAAAGCCAAAACACCACGGACAAATGATAAAGAAGTTTCACCTTCAACATAAGAAACTAGTTATTAAAGTCATTAATACAAAACCAAATAAAAAGTGCGAAAAGATAAAAAAATCAAAAGTAATACATTAAAGACTTGTCTTCACCAAGTGATGTAAGAGACTTAGCCAAACATGGCCTTTGATTGACAAGAACTCTTACAGTCAATCTTGGATCCTGAGACTACTACACACACTCTAAGGTGGATGATGGATGATGGTGGTGGATGTGGGTGTTGTAGTGGTGGTGGAGTGGTAGCAAAGTGGGAGAGATGTGGTTTGCCAAGGGATGCTTTTGAAGTGAGCCAAGCACCCCTATTTATAGCCTGAACAGAAGCCCGGCCACGGCCCCGTGTCCACTTGACACGCCCCCGTGGCCAACCCTTTTCTCTTCCTTCATTAATTGCGATTATCTGCATTAGGCTCCACACGGCCCCGTGTTCGCTGGGCACAGCCCCGTGTGCAGAAGCGTATTTGTACTACCAAGATTTGCAAGATTCTGTGAATCTTAGCGTTGACCACGCCCCGTGCTGAGCTGGGCACGCCCCCGGGGTGGGCATAGAAGCTTCCACAGCTTTGTCCATTTCTGCAGACACCTGACCACGCCCCCGTGTCTAGTGGGAACGGGCCGTGGTCAGCCTTCTGTTTCTTGTTTTTGCTTATGGAGATGTTGTCGTGGGGTCGGGCATGCCATGTTTATTCCTTTTCTTTGTATGTATGTTAGTTTTTGCTGTATATTTGTTCCTTTTGTTCATTTAAGCTCATTTGGTCCTGAAAATACAAAAGGAAGACAAAAGCATACTTTTTCCAACATTAGTACTAAAAAGGGTTTGTTTTATGCCTCATTTGATGTAATTTATATGTTGCATTTTACACACATCAAATACCCCCGCACTTGAATCTTTGCTTGTCCTCAAGCAAAACTCTTTATTATGTGGCTTACACACCCAAATGGAATGGGGAGAAGAGAAGTTTTGGGCTTTTCTTGAGTGTCGGGAATCCAAGATCTTTATTGGGTTTTATTTTTATACTATTTACAATCCTATTCGTTATGATTTATTTAGAATGTTTCATAAGAGAAATTACTTATTTGGGCATAACATGCCTCACGGGAGATCACTCAACACTCGGCCGAAGATATATTTTTGTGAAACACTCGAGACCGGCATGGAACTTACTTCTATCATAAGCTTGCCAAGCAATCAATCCTCCTCATTTTTAACTATAAACCTTTGTAAATATCAAGAGGACTTGGGGAAAGGGTTAGGCTTGGGCTAAGGGTAGGTGGTTTTGGTTAGTAGTTAGTAAAAAGGCTAAAAGCGTAAAAAGCGTCGGTCGTCGTAAAAACTTTTTGTTTTTGTGACTTTTATTTAAACTAGGCATTTTCAAACAAAGTTTCTTTGAGGACTTTGTTAGTTTATTGTTAGACTTTCATTTTTTTATAAAGAAACGTCACAAAAAGACCGAGCTTTTTACTAAAATAAAGGGTTGAAAAGAAAAAGGTTTTAGTGCGTAAAGGGTGTTTGTTTTGTGGGTTTAGAAATGAAAAGGTTTAGGCTCAAAACAAGGTTTTCGATTATCGACTCTTGTAGTCAAACGAGGTATTGTAATATGTAAACGAGCCATATATCCGATACTCTCACAAAACCTATGTGCTCGCCGGCATTTCTTTGCTGACTTTATTTTTACATATGTTTCAGGTGGTGTTGAATGATGTTGATTGCGACTAGGATGCATGCTCACTTAGGACTGGAGAAGGCCTTAGTGACTTAATAACGATGATAGTCAAGATGTGAACTTGTTTGTTTTAACTTTAAGACAATGTAAATACTTAATAATTCAATAAAACGAAACTTTTTGAATCCATGGTTGTGAAACAATAATTCTGTCGCCCCACTCCCCGACGTTTCCGCCGCGGATTCGTTGTTTTACGCGGTCGGGGTGTGACAGTAACAATGCAACTTATGGCCTCTCATGGGAGGAACTCAGGGAGCTTATGATGAAGGAGTTCTATCCTCCTCATGAAGTTTAAAAGCTGGAGAATGAATTCTAGCACATCAAGCAGGAAGGAGGTGACAACGCTGGTCTCACCGCTCATTTTAAGCAGCTGAGTATTATCTGTCCTAGTCAGGTAGCCACGCCTGATAAGACAATCAAGAAGTATATTCGCGCTCTCCCCGATTGTGTAGCCGACTTTGTTCAAGCAGCTAAACCCGCTACTATTGAGGAAACCTACCAACTCGCAGCTGATATCAACGACAAAGCGAGTCTTAGCTAGGTATTTCAAAACCTCTACCAAGAGTCTCAATCAAGCAACTACTACTCCCGCTACTGACAATGCAGCATCACAAGGTTCAAAGTCTTCACACCAGAGTCGCAAGCGAAAGAACAACAACAACAAGAACTATGTTACTATCGCCGCTCCATTCAACGCCGTCCCCGTACCACCCAACAACCAGAATCGTCAAGCTACTGTCACCAACGCACCGTCTGCTAAGCATGTGTATACTGGTGTTCATCCTCTGTGCTCTACTTGCATCGATCATCACCCTGCAGGGGTGAACTGTCGCTTCTGTGCAAACTACAACATCTATGGGAATTTTACTGCTTACTTCCGTTCAGGCCCACGCCAGCAAGCTGCCCAAGCTCCTCCAGCACCACCAACTCAACCCCTCACTGTTCAGGGTAACCAAGCAGCTCCTGCACCCGATGTTCATGCACGAGCTTGCTACTCTTGTGGTAACCCTAATCACTTTGCTAACGTCTGTCCACTCTGTGTTATGAAACAAGAACCACAGCAGCAACCACCGCAGCAGCAACAACCTCAGCAGCAGCAGCAGCCACAACAAGCCGCCCACGGAAGAACCTTCAACATCAACGTCCTCAGGCTCAGACTGACAATAATGTTGTCAATGATACGTTCCTTGTTAACGGTATTTATGCTTCGTGTTTATTTGATACTGGAGCCGATAACTGTTTTGTGTCGTTTGAATTCGAAATGCTCCTAAAATGTAAACGCGCTAACCTCCCAACGACGTTCGACGTAGAAATTGCCACCGGAAGAACCGTCACCGTCAGCTCCGTTCTCCGTCATTGTACTCTCGAACTCAACAATCACGTTTTCCCGATCAATCTCATACCTATGCAACTTAGTAGTTTCGATGTCCTAGTAGGCATGGACTTTCTTCGTGAAAATCGTGCCGAAGTCGTTTGTTTTGAAAAGATGATTTGTTTCTCTCTTTCAAACGGTGATCAACTTTGTGTTTATGGCGAAGTATCCTCGAAGGAACTGAAGCTTATGTCGTGCATTCAAGCAAGCAAATATCTCCGTAAGGAATACTTGGCTTTCTTAGCCCACATTGTAGTAGCGGAGGAGGAAAAGAAGCCGATGGAAAAGGTACTTATGGTTCGTGATTTTCCTAATGTCTTTCCTGACGATTTACCTGGTCTACCCCCTACCCGCAATATTGATTTCCGTATCGACCTTATTCCTGGAGCTAACCCTGTCGCTAAAGCCCCTTATCGTCTCACACCGTCCGAAATGCATGAACTTTCTAGCCAACTCCAGGAATTACTTAATAAAGGCTTCATACGCCCTAGCACATCACCATAGGGCGCACCTGTCCTTTTCGTGAAAAACAAGGATGGATCGTTCCGAATGTGCATCGATTATAGGGAACTCAATAAGCTTACCATCAAGAATCGCTACCCTCTACCCCGAATCGACGACTTATTTGATCAACTGCAAGGCGCTACGTGTTTTTCTAAGATTGATCTACGTGCTGGTTATCATCAATTGCGAATTCAGGAGCAAGACATCCTTAAAACCGCTTTTCGTACTCGCTATGGCCATTATGAATTCGTGGTCATGCCTTTTGGTCTCACAAACGCACCCGCGGTCTTCATGGATTTGATGAACCGTGTGTGTAAACCCTTTCTCGATCGCTTCGTTATTGTGTTTATTGATGATATCCTTATCTATTCGAAGTCGAGAGCCGAACATGCGCAGCATCTTCGTTTGGTACTCGAGCTTCTCCAAGGGAATCGCCTCTACGCCAAGTTCTCCAAGTGTGAATTTTGGCTTGAGGAGGTTCAATTCCTCGGTCACATCGTCAATAGTCAAGGTATTCACGTCGATCCCGCAAAGATTGAAGCAGTTAAGAGTTGGATTACACCAAAAAGCCCGTCCGAAGTTCGCTCTTTTCTCCTATTGGCAGGTTACTACCGTCGATTTATCGCTGATTTCTCTAAAATCGTCGTTCCTCTCACCTCCCTAACGCACAAAGATAAACCTTTTGTTTAGGGAACCGAGCAGGAGGATGCTTTTCAGACTCTTAAGCGTATACTTTGCAACACTCCCGTACTCGCGCTACCCGATGGAAACGACGACTTTATTGTTTATTGCGATGCCTCTAACCTAGGTTTTGGTTGTGTTCTCATGCAATGAGACAAGGTTATCGCTTACGCCAACTCAAGGTCCATGAGAAGAACTACACAACTCATGATCTCGAACTCGGTGCAGTTGTTTTTGCGTTAAAGATTTGGCAATACTACCTTTATGGTACTAAGTGTACGGTCTTCACCGACCATAAGAGCCTACAACACATCTTGAACCAAAAAGAACTAAACATGCGCCAACACAGGTGGGTCGAACTTCTCAACGACTACAACTGTGAGATACGCTACCACCCAGGCAAAGCAAACGTCGTTGCTGAAGCTCTTAGCTAACGAAGCTATTTACATAGTGTTCGTAATGCTCAAGCCCAACATGACCTCGAAGCCCTCATTCGCGACGCTCAACATGCTTGTTTTCTCGAGAACACTTTGAAGGAAGAACGAATCCTTGGAACAGAAAACCAGTTAGTGAATAAACCGAATGGTATTTTTCACTATCTCGACCGAATTTGGATACTTAGTCGCAATAATCTCTGAGAGATTTTGCTGACTGAAGCCCACAAATCCCGATACTCCATTCATCCCGGTGCCGACAAAATGTACTAGGATCTTCGCTCCAGGTATTGGGGGCCAGGAATGAAGAAGGATATCGCTCTCTACATTTCGAAATGCCTAACTTGCTCGAAAGTTAAGGCCTAACATCAACGACCCTCTGACTTACTCGAATAACCCGAGATCCCAATCTGTAAATGGGAGAGTATAGCCATGGACTTCATTACGAAACTCCCTCGCACGCCATCAGGTCACGATCGCATTTGGGTTATTGTTGATCGTCTTACGAAATCGGCTAACTTTTTACCAATACGAGAAGACTTCAAGGTAGAACGATTAGCACGAATCTATACCGACGAAGTCATTTGTCGACATGGGACACCTCTTGACATCATCTCTGACCGTGATGGTCGATTCACCTCGCGTCTCTAGGAGACTTTTTAGTCCGCTCTCGGTACAACTCTTAATCTAAGTACCGCATTCCATCCCTAAACCGACGGTTAGACTGAGCGCACGATTCGCACCCTTGAAGACATGCTTCGTTCGTGCGTTATAGATTTTTGTGGTAATTGGGATTCGCATTTACCTTTAGTAGAATTCTTCGTACAACAACAGTTATCACGCTAGTATTCAAATGGAACCCTTTGAGGCATTATATGGTAGAAAATTGTCGATCGCCTATTGTATGGCACGAGATTGGAGACACTCAAATCACCGGTCCTAAGTTATTACAAGAAATGACTGACAAGATCTTCCAAATATGAGACAATCTCTTGAAAGCTCAAAGTCGTCAGAAGAGTTACGCCGATAAATGCCGCAAGCCCCTTGAGTTTGAAGTTGGTGATCACGTACTCCTAAAGGTTTCACCTTGGAAGGGGTAATCCATTTCGGCAAGAAAGGAAAGCTAGCGCCATGATACGTGGGACCCTTTATGATTCTCGAAAGAAATGGCAAAATGGCCTACCGACTCGAATTACCGGAGGAACTCAGCAACGTACATCCGACTTTCCATGTCTCGAACCTCAAAAAGTGCCTAGCCGAAGAAAATCTTCATGTACCCCTTGAAGATTTGCAAATAAACGAAACTCTACACTTTGTGGAAAAGCCAATAGAAATCATGGATCGAGAGACCAAGAAACTCCGACGCTCTCGCATTCCTATAGTGAAGGTTCCTTGGGAAAGGAAAACGCGACACCGAGTTCACTTGGGAACTCGAAACTGATATGAAAGCTAAATATCCATAACTCTCCGTTACGCCTGCTCCTTAATTTCGGGATGAAATTTCTTAAAGTAGGGGAGGCTGTAACAACCCAACTTTTCGGATCGTTACTTATCGTGTCTTTCTTTTCATGAACGCTTGTACTCTCGGGATTCGATTGATGCAAATGGTTTAAACTATATCTTCAAATGCATTTCTAAATGCTTATTCAAAACGCAGTTATCGCATCTAAACGTTGTTTATAACGTTTACAACTCAAACGCTATTTTAACGCATTTTATCGCTTGATTACATCGCTTATCTAGACTAAACGCTATCGCAAGCAAACTCGAAATGCGGATTTACTTATGTTATGTGTGTTATTTATGTGATTACTTGTTTAAATGTTATGTGGTTATCAACGCAACGCTTATACGCTCAACTCTCACTCGCAACTCGATTAAATGCAACGCAACGCTTAACGAACGAACCAAAAGTTGGAAAACTAACAAACGCAACCAGGCTGTCCGAATGGACATCCGTTCGAATGGACATTCGTCCGGATGACCATCCGCTAGGATGACCATCCGTCCAGATGGCCATCCTCCTGAACGCTGCCACTGCACCAACTTAACTCTCTCCCTCACCCTATAAATACTACCCATACACCTCCATTATCTGACTTTGACACTTCCATCCACTCACACGCTCTCAGTCGCTTTCAGTCGCGATTCAAGGCCTTTTTGTAAGCTTTTCGCCTCAAATCTTCTCTAATCTTCATCTCTAATCACTTCTACTTCATCTTCTTCATCAAAATCACACACAAACACTAACTTTTCTCCTGAAATCACTGATTTGGACCTCTTGAAGGTGGTTTCCACCCGTTTTGCTTAGGCAAACTGTTGTGGAACACCATTTGATCGAGATTGGTTCTAGATCTAAAGGATTTCATACTTTTTAACTTAATAACAACAATATTTCAATACTTTTTCAACTTTTCTTCAACTTTCTACACAAAACTGTTGGAATTTGGACTCAATCAGACTCTTGACTCATTTCTTAGTTGAGAGCCAGCTTGAAAACGGATTTCCACCGGAGAGATGACCGATTAATGGGTTGAACGTGAATCTTCATCGAGAACAGCGCCTTTGTCCTAATGGGCTGAGACCATCCGGCCGAATGAACTGGTTTCGGTATTTTTCCGTTGTTTGACACGTCGTCACGCCGTCTCTGTTAACTCATAAACTTTTACTTAGAAAATTTTACAAAAAAAATTCAAGTACAGATTACTCACTCGAATGGCCATCCGTCCGGATGACCATCCGACCGGATAACCTGACCTTTATAATATTCGATGTTTAAAACGCTTTTAATCAGACTTCAAATTTTAACGATTCACAAACACTCGCACACTGTTCGAATGGCCATCCGCTCGAATGGAACCTATCCGTTGGACGTTTTGTTTACACTCTGTTCAGCCCTGACAAAGACTTACGCTTCTGTTTCCATGCTTAGGCTAACTCAACGCGCTCCCTTCAATCCAATCTAGATTGTGTTTACTAGCTAAACACACACTGTGAGTATACTCGAACCCATTTTCATTTAACGCACTTTTGGGTGTTACATACGTTCTACATCAAAACACAACACACAATGCAAACATTTTCTAAACGCTAACCGCTCCCGCATGCTATACGTGATTTGTTGAATGCTTGTACTATGCTTATACAATGTTACACTATACCGCCTCTAGCAACGATAGTACTATAGTTTGGACTCAGCACTTGTCGTGGACAGGGGTTGCTAGGGATCACATTACTTTACTTCACGTGTTCGCTGAACATGTGTCGCGCATACTCTACAACGCAGTTTCGTGGTTAAGTTGTAATCATTGTTTGATAGTTACATGCTTCGCCCGTTACGTGTTACATGCTGGTTATGCGTAAACGCTTTTATACTACTATATCTATGCAAACTTGTGTACTCACCTTTGCTTATGTATTGACTTTATTTTAACGTATGTGGCAGGTTAAGTGGATGCATGCTGAAATCAAGCTAGGAAGTCTGGAAAACCCACTAAATAAATCTGAGTTGTCGGAATAGAACTTGTTTTTGATACTGAATATCTGTGTTGACTGTTATGAAATATATGTTAGTAGTATGGGATATTAACGTTAAAAATATTGTCATTTAATAGTGTTGTGGATTTTCTTGAACAATCTGTTTTGCTCAGTGCCACGCCCCGATGATTCTGCCATTGGTTGGGGTGTGACAAGTTGTGACCTGTCGTTTGTGTGAAGACGATACTAAGACAACGGAGCACCTTCTTTACTCGTGTTGGGTAGAGTTGACTGTGTGAAACTACACCAGTACTTGGTGTAAGGTGAGTCCTTTTATTCTGTTTTCTACAAAGGATTTAGTGGAGGCCGCTAATTTTTGCAACCTGGATAGAGAGGCGAAAAAAGCTTTACATGGCATTATGTTCCTGACAAGCTAGTGCATATGGTTAACCAGAAACAATAAAAGATTCTCGAGGATTTAAGTTAACCCTGAAGAGATTATTTGAAACATTTAGTCCGTCGGGTTTTTATGGTATAGGAATCGGTCCAAAAATAGGTCACCCTTGGATTAGGGATTGACATTTGAGAATAAAATTTACCTTTAAAAAAAGGTAAATTACACTTTTCGTCCTTTATGTTTGCATTGGATTGCAATGGATACCCTTTAATTTCAATAATTACAGTCACAATCCTTTATTTGTAAAAACCATTACACTGTACGTCCTTTAACACTAACCCAGTTAAAGTTATCAGTTAAGTCTGATCATATGAAAGACACGAGGGTATTTAAGTCATTTTACCCTACCCTTTTATTAAAAGTACATTTATAAATAAAAAATACTTAAAAAACAAAAAAAATAAAAAACCTATATTCCGATCTAGAAAATAACGTCCACTTTCCCCTTGCACTTTTCCAATTTCTTAATTCCACAAACCCTAAAGTTGCAATCAATCTGTACTTTCTTTTAGTTACTAGAATCATCAATTTATAGTTTCTTTTCCAATCTGTATTCCGATTGAGTTATAACCCTCCACCAGATCTTTTTGTTAATTGAATCATTAATTTCTACTTTCTTTTTCATTTATTCAATTTGTTGTATATTGGTGTGTGTCGGGTGTATTATGTTTTTATTGATATTTTAAGCCCATTTTACACATTAGTCAAGTTTTAAATTTATAAAACACGATATTCTACTAACACTAAACACACACATGGGCAAGTGCACCCATCGTGAGCGTAGTATAGCGTTGGTAAGATACCGAGGTCGTCCAATGACACAAGAGCTTTTAGTACCGGTTTATCCTCAACGTCTAATCAAACTAAATTTTTTTGAAAAGGTTTTAAATGAAAAATAAAAACTAAAAATGCTGAAATAAAAATAAAAACAGATAGACAAGATGAATCACTTGGATCCGATTCGCCTTTAATGTATTGTTTGATGATTTTCGCACTTTTGCACTTTTTAAGAGATTATCTTAGTTATAGTAGTAGGCCCCTCTTTTGAAGGTGACGTTACCCTCAACCCAGTGGTTTGAGTCAGCAGGGATACAATCCCAAAGGGTTGGAATATTGAAAGATAATTAATTAAGTTATTAATGCGAAAAGTGGTAGGCCCCTCTTTTGAAGGTGACGTTACCCTCGGCTAAGTGGTTTGAGTCAGCAGGGATACAATCCCATGTAGTCGGTTTAATGTATTAATAGTAGTTTACATATGAGGGGATCAAGCCATTCGCACCCCCGCCATCCAATACCAGTGGGTATTGAAGGAGGTCCTAGTAAGCTTGACCCAAGTCCTTGCAGGATCTATACACTGAACAAGGCAAGAACCTTAATAAACCATTCCCTTAACCCTCAACCAGGTAGCCAACATATCTCTACATAGACCGTAGAGATATGAATGGTGAAAATCTTTTACTTTATATAGACAGTAAAGTAAAGCCAAAACACCACGGACAAATGATAAAGAAGTTTCACCTTCAACATAAGAAACTAGTTATTAAAGTCATTAATACAAAACCAAATAAAAAGTGCGAAAAGATAAAAAAATCAAAAGTAATACATTAAAGACTTGTCTTCACCAAGTGATGTAAGAGACTTAGCCAAACATGGCCTTTGATTGACAAGAACTCTTACAGTCAATCTTGGATCCTGAGACTACTACACACACTCTAAGGTGGATGATGGATGATGGTGGTGGATGTGGGTGTCGTAGTGGTGGTGGAGTGGTGGCAAAGTGGGAGAGATGTGGTTTGCCAAGGGATGCTTTTGAAGTGAGCCAAGCACCCCTATTTATAGCCTGAACAGAAGCTCGGCCACGGCCCCGTGTCCACTTGACACGCCCCTGTGGCCAACCCTTTTCTCTTCCTTCATTAATTGTGATTATCTGCATTAGGCTCCACACGGCCCCGTGTTCGCTGGGCACGGCCCCGTGTTCAGAAGCGTATTTGTACTACCAAGATTTGCAAGATTCTGTGAATCTTACCGTTGACCACGCCCCGTGCTGAGCTGGGCACGCCCCCGGGGTGGGCATAGAAGCTTCCACAGCTTTGTCCATTTCTGCAGACACCTGACCACGCCCCCGTGTCTAGTGGGCACGGGCCGTGGTCAGCCTTCTGTTTCTTGTTTTTGCTTGTGGAGATGTTGTCGTGGGGTCGGGCATGCCATGTTTATTCCTTTTCTTTGTATGTATGTTAGTTTTTGTTGTATATTTGTTCCTTTTGTTCATTTAAGCTCATTTGGTCCTGAAAATACAAAAGGAAGACAAAAGCATACTTTTTCCAACATTAGTACTAAAAAGGGTTTGTTTTATGCCTCATTTGATGTAATTTATATGTTGCATTTTACACACATCAAATACCCCCGCACTTGAATCTTTGCTTGTCCTCAAGCAAAACTCTTTATTATGTGGCTTACACACCCAAATGGAATGGGGAGAAGAGAAGTTTTGGGCTTGTCTTGAGTGTCGGGAATCCAAGATCTTTATTGGGTTTTATTTTTATACTATTTACAATCCTATTCGTTATGATTTATTTAGAATGTTTCATAAGAGAAATTACTTATTTGGGCATAACATGCCTCACGGGAGATCACTCAACACTCGGCCGAAGATATATTTTTGTGAAACACTCGAGACCGGCATGGAACTTACTTCTACCATAAGCTTGCCAAGCAATCAATCCTCCTCATTTTTAACTATAAACCTTTGTAAATATCAAGAGGACTTGGGGAAAGGGTTAGGCTTGGGCTAAGGGTAGGTGGTTTTGGTTAGTAGTTAGTAAAAAGGCTAAAAGCGTAAAAAGCGTCGGTCGTCGTAAAACTTTTTGTTTTTGTGACTTTTATTTAAACTAGGCATTTTCAAACAAAGTTTCTTTGAGGACTTTGTTAGTTTATTGCTAGATTTTCATATTTTTTTATAAAGAAACGTCACAAGAAGACCGAGCTTTTTACTAAAATAAAGGGTTGAAAAGAAAAAGGTTTTAGTGCGTAAAGGGTGTTTGTTTTGTGGGTTTAGAAATGAAAAGGTTTAGGCTCAAAGGGGTTAACTAGGGGGGTTTTGGGTAGGTGAAAAAGAAAATGAAAAATAATGGTGTTGAAAGAAAAAAATGGGTTAGTCCTAATGCCTCCATCATTTACTTACTTGGGTTTAAGTTGGTAAGGACCAGGAATGTATTGTCGTGGCAAGTTCTAGAGTCGTAAGAACCAAGCGGTTATTCACACAAGAAACGAAATATGAGCATTTAGTTTAAAAATGTATGCTTGTATGCTCAATAAAGGCTCAAAACTCACTTATTGTGGGAATGGGTTATAGTGTGATCAAGTATATATAATCAAATTTTAACTAGATTTGTCATGTCGTTTCATAATTTTCTTATGTTGGTTCTTTTTATCACGACACTATCGGTGGTAAATTTGTAAAAATATAACCTTTTTTAAAACTTGTTATTCCTAAATAAAACCAAGACAAGTAAAAAAAATGAAAATTTTTTTGAAAAAATTTGGGATGATTAGCGGTTCCAATAGAGTTTTGTGTAAGGCTTATTGGTAGGACTTGCAAAACTCAAGGTTTTAGCATTCCCCCACACTTAAATTACACATTGTCCTCAATGTGTCCCAAAAATAAGTTTTTATGTTGATTGAATGTGTAAAAAGGTGTTTAAAAACAAGGTTTGGTGTTACTGGGCACCTGGCCACGACCTCGTGCTGGGTGAGCACGGCCCCGTGGTCAGAGTGCCAGTAACAAAAACTTACAGAAGGTGGCCACGGGGGCGTGTCTGGTGGACACGGCCCCGTGGTGGGGTGTTTTCAGACAAACAGCAGGTACAGGGTGGTGGACACGGGGGTGTGTTGGCTGAGCACGGCCCCGTGGTGACAGTCTGCAATCAAATGAAACAGGTTTTTGGCTTTCGGTTTGGGTTTTCGGGCTTGTGTAGCACTAATACTTAGTGCCTCCAAGCTTCCTAGGTACCTATTTTGCTTAAAATACCACGCCACACAACAAATAACAACAATCCTAAACATACCAACGTTATCATCCACATCATAAACTAAAAAAAAACAAAATGCACAAAAGTAAAAGTGTTAAAGAAAGTAAATTGTTCAAACTTTGGCACCCAGGCCAGATAATTGTTCATGAGATAAAAGGGGTTAACCTGATAGAAGCCGCAACCGTGTCACATCACCTCTGACGCCTCCGCATCAATCCATTTCTTCATCTTCATCATCTCCTCCTCGATACACTATATGCTCCTGGATGTGGCTGATGTCATCTTGCATGTCGGAGATGTTCCTCTCCATTGCTCCGACCCGAGTGTAGGTGTTGCTGGCCATGTTGTAGGTGTTGCGGGTGCATAAGAGGTTTTCCTGCAAAAGATCATGTAAGCTTTGAAAATTAGGAAAACCACCCTCTTGAGAAGAGGATGAGCCCGCATGGCCCTGGAATTGAGGAGGAGGACGGATTGGGGCGGCGTGAAGAACAAGAGCCTCCTTGGGTTCCAAACATGTCCCTAAACGGTTTGAAATCGGACCGTCCCGTCACCCGCCTCGTTGATGATTCCCATTGAGCGGCATATAACGAGATCCACCTTTCTTGACCATGGACCTTTACGGAAGGATCTTGGCATCTTTTGAACGAAGTTCTTGTACAGGCAGTACATCCACCCCCCAAAGAAGATGGGTGTCGGGGCGGTGGCCAGTTGGTTCAGGTGCATGTTTCGGAGGAGCAAGTGTGGAACATCGAGAGGGACACGGTTGTGGATGCAGTGTAAGACCGTCAGATCACGTAGGCTAACAACATCGGTACTGTCACGCCGTTGATTGAGCGAGTTGCTAAGGACCCTATGAATGTAGTGGTATAGAGGGTCCCGCAACTGGGAGCTTTTGGTTTGGCTTGAATCGTATGGACCTTCTCCGATTTGAGACCATACCGTCTGACGTATGTTTGGCAAGATTTCACGGAGACCACCCGTATTTTCTTCGTCTCCGGTATCCTCTTCAGAAAACAACCCAATTATTGCCCCAAACTGTGCAATGGAGATTGAAAGTACTTCTCCAGCACAGCGAAATTCAACCCCCTCCCCATCAAATGGCTCTGCTTTAGCTTTGAACGTGAAAGTGCTATAGAACTCCATGCTGTATTCGGGGACCGAATGGAGTCTAGTGCAGAGGGCTACCCTAAGTGGACCCATGACTAGGTTGTTGAAGCGATCTATCTGCCCCACAGCTTCCAGGGTCTCGAGGCATACTTGTCTTGGATTTTCCTCGGGCCTTGTTTGGAGAACTTCAAATCGGGCTTGGTAGTTCCATTCATTCTGATTGAAGCATGTGAATTTCTTGGCCATCTGAAAGAAAACACAAAACAATTAGCACGAAACAATAAATTTCCGAATAAAACTAAAAACAGCAAGCTGAACACGAACCCGTGGCCACTGGCCACGCCCCGTGTTCGGATGAAATTTGCCGGCCACGCCCCCATGTCGCTGAGCATGACCCCGTGCTCAGGCGTCTGTTTCCCAAAAGTTCCATTTTTCGAACCGGTTTCGAAAACTTGAAAATTTTTGGTTGAGTAGGTTCGGTTTTCCCCGAAAATGAAACCCCAAGTGCCTTTTTTTTCAAAAAAAAAAACGTTTACCCCTTCAATGTCATCTTTTTCGGTTAAAAAACAAGGGTTTGAGGTTTTTGTTTGAAATCGGGCAAATTGACAAACAATTCAAGTTGATTTACTTCCTATAACATGCAACTACACTACTACTAACAGATCTAAGCAAAAATTTGAGGTTTGATTCGGTTCAAGTTGAAGAACCCTAGATTTTTCCCCAAATTTTTGATATTAAACTACATGCAAATCATTAATCTAACTATCTATGATGATAGAATCATACCATGACGTTGTTGAACAGTGGAAGAACGTGAAAATCTGCAGAGATTCGCGAAGGAACAAGAGAGTTTTCGGGGAAACGGGTTGTGTTGAAGTGAAGAAAGAAAAGAAAAATGGGTTTTATCCCCGACAGTAGCCGGCCACGGCCCCGCGTCCAGCAGCACGGCCCCGTGGGCGGGTAAAAATTATTATTATTATTATTATTATTATTATTATTATTATTATTATTATTATTATTATTATTTAGTGCACGTGTGAGTGACAGTTTCCTAAAACTTGGTTTTAGAAATCTTACCGATTTAGAAGCTTTCCCGACGTTCGTTACCTACAAGATATAATATTGATGCATAAACCTTCGTTTATTCGTCGGCCGCTTGTAGCGAGATCTCCTCCTCTTCATCCTCAATGAATCCTTGATAAAGCTTTAGCCGTTGACCATTGACTTTGAATGGAATTCCATTCCGAGATTTAATTTCAATTGCACCGTGTGGAAAAATATGGGTGATAGAAAAAGGTCCCGACCACCTAGACTTTAATTTACCGGGAAATAATCGAAGTCGTGAATTAAACAATAGAACTTGATCTCCCACCCGAAATTCATTAGGGTAGCGTTTGGTACGAAGGAATAGAAGGCGGAATGTAATGGAACATTCTATTGGAATGAAAAGAAACATGTTTGGTTGTCATGTGGTAATGAAATGGAGCATTCCACAAGGAATGTAAACCTTCCAAATATAATAATTTTCATTCCTTGGTAAGGTGGTGTTTTTTTTTCATTCCTTCAAGGAATGGAAAGATATATTATTATTATTATTATTTTCCATTATTATTATTATTATTCTTATTGGTTTTAATAACTCACTCACGGGCGACACCACTACTGCCATAGCTGCCGCCGTGACTACCGTCGCTGCCGTCACCCACTTCCGTCGCCACCACCACCACCCACCTCCAACCCAGCTGTCTCCCGCCACCACCCACCTTGTCACACCCCGACCACGTAGAACATCAAATCATGGCGGAAACGTCGGGGAGTGTTGTAACAGAATTAATTGTTTCACAACCATGGCATACAAAGTTATATTTTATTTATCCAACAAGAGTGTTACATTGTCTCAAAACAGGAAATAAAGAGTTCAGAACATAATTAAACTAGTTCTATCTTTATTTTAAGTCTCTAAGGCACAGGTCCGCCCTAGTGTCACGATCATCATCCTAAGCAACAGCTCCTGAAAACACATGTGAAAATAGGTACGTCAGCATAAAAATGCCTGTGAGATACATAGGTTTTGTGAAAATAGGATTCATGACTTATAAGTTTAGAAAAAGTTGTTTAGCAAAAGTCAGTCATGAACCTTGTAAATTGTTTTGTTTTGTAAATCATTTAAAAAAAGCGATAAGATCAAATGATATGTATAAATAAAAGAATAATGTATGGTTAAATGTATAACCAAGTAAAATGTGTTGTATAAAGTAAATTGTTTGTAAACCAAAGTCTTATGAGAATCGTGTTACTTGTGTAAAATGTAAAAGTCCAAATTGAATGATTTAAATAACGCTATGATATGTAATATAATACAAACACTTATATATAGGAAGTACCAGCGGCGTATCCACCATGCTTGTATCATATTACTCACATCTCGTTACTTAAGTCACTTAAACAAACCACCAATGTATAAAGTCTATGTTTAAACCAATTGTCAAAAGTCCTTGTATAAATCGTATCAAATGTTAATAGTCCAAATGTAGTCAAGTAATGTGTAGCAAATGTATGTCTGGTAAGTAATGTGTTGTTACATAAACCATATGTAGGAATGTACAAAACAAGGTATTTTGAATATATCAAAAAGTTATGTTTTGCAAAGTAATGCATGTTACATTGATACAAATACTTATGTGGTATGTTAACGCATACATTCAAGCCTTGAGACGGTCGGATAACCCTAAGTCATGGTTATCAAAAGAAATGTTTTCGGATTCAGTCATTCCTTACATCCAAACAAACCCGGGATGTCAGGAATGGGATTTGTCAAGTCCTATGGTACCAGTACTTACTACCGAGCGGCGTAGCTAATGTTAATGAACGTATATAAGTCCCGTTTGTGCAAACCAAATGTCATAGCAAATGTGAACATGTTATATGAAAACAATGTACTAAGTATGCTAAGTTAACATACGAAGCAGAAAAGTCATGTAAATCAATGTGCTAGCATGCTATCAGTCAACATACATAGCAGAAATGTAAAGTAAAACAATGTACTAAGTATGCTAAGTAAACATACATAGCAAAACAATGTAATGTAATCATGTACTATAATGTACTAATGAACATAACAAGCATATGATATGAAAGCATGAAAGGTACGAAAGTAACAAGTAGGCACATGTGTTTCACCCCAAAACAGTTTGGAAAACAGTAAAATAGGGGTCTATGTACTCACCTGAGATTGCTTAGTAGTCCTTGAGTAACAACCAAACAATGCTAGAGATCACGGATATCAAACGGCACCTAATATAGGTAACTATGTTAATATACCGGACCTAAATCGGAGGATTGGATAGAATGAGGGTTCGTAAACCAAACGAGTATGGAGACTCGTTTAATATGGTTTAATAAAGCCCACATACTAAAATGAAACCTAACCTAAGTGCTTACGACCCATTACGACCCGTTTAGGTAGCTTATGCTACTTTAACGCGTCGTTCGCTTAAAACGCGTTCGGAACGCCTAACTAGCCCTATGATAAGTAAAATATGCCTTAACATGTCTAATATTGTTACCAAATCAGTTTAGATACCAAAAGTTATGTTACATATGCTTAAAATGAATTTTGGCGTAAAAAGGGTATTTTGGTAATTTACCTAAGGCATATATACTACCTATCATACAACTAACTAAACATCGTGACCATAAGGTATAACCTCGGAAGGTTATTCCTATATACTATGGTCACCTAATGTGTTTGGTCGGATCCTAATGATCGACCAAACGGGTCGGGTTCGAAAGTATAAGTGATTGTTTAGATCGCTTACCTTACGACCCTATATAAGCACTAAACTAAAAGTGACGAGCTAAGCATGTTAACATGCTTAACTAAGTTTAGAAAATAGGTTTGGTATCAAAACAAACGGTTTTGACACCTAAGAGTAGTTTGGTTACAAAATACGCATAAATGCGCATTTTGGCCGAAACTACGACTCGTCACTGAGCCTAGATAACGTGGTAATCAGTAGATATAGTCACAAGAGACTATAACCATCGTGATTATGCTCACGTTATGAAGTTCAAACGAACTTCGTGTTGACCATAAACTGGTCAACGCAGAAAGTCAAATATAGTTTGACTTTCGGACTAGAAAAGCGATAAAAGAACGAAGGAACACTTACAAAGGGTCCCCGCTAGTAAAACTTGATCGAATAGCTCAGGTATGAAGCAATGACTTCAACTTAGAGCTTTTAGATCAGATTTGTGGGGTTTTTACAAGTGATGGGTTGGGTATTTATAGTAAATGGACAACCGTTAGGATCGTTTATCGAATAACGTGCTTTGATCTTGTCCATACACTTGTTGAAACCTTGTGGTGACTCAAAATGGCCCCTCATGAGCAGGAAAGGGCAAGTGTGGGTGAGTTTTGAGTGGTTAACAGCTGTTAAAACTGATTAATCTGATCTGGGAAGCTGACACGGGCCGCGTAAGGGGGCACACAAGACTCACGCGGACCGCCTGGCCCTTCTGGTCAAAAACAAACTTTCACAAATGACAGTTTTGGTCCCTGTTATGCATTAAAGCCATTTCCGACACGTTTAAGGCCCGTTAAGCCAACGTTAAGTCCCTAAAATGATGCCTAAACATTGTGGACATGAAACATGCTCAAAAATATGCCGGATGTTGGTTCGTTTGGTCGTACGATCGCGATGTTCGCTTAATTACGACGGAATGCGCATAAGCGCGAAAAACGATCCAAATTGTGTGACGAATGGATTTTTCTCATGCAAAACACTAAAATAAAATATTTTAGTGCTTACATAAATTTTTGGATGTCTGGATGTATTCAGAACGTGAGTTATGCGCGAAAGTGCAAACTTGTGCACTTTTTGACGCTTTTAGTCCCTGAATGACCCAATAGTTTATTTTAGCACACCGAACCCCTCAAAGCCTATTTCTAAGCTATGTAAAGGATATTTATGGTATGTTTAACTTATGGTCATGTTCTGGAATGTCTGTTACAGTTCAAATTGGCATACTTTCGCAGTTTGTCAAATTTAGTCCCTGTAGGCGAATTAACTTGTTTTTGCCATACAAAAGCCTTCAAAACTTATTTCTAAGTTATGTAAAGGTTATTTAAGGTTTGTTAAGTATATGTTGATGTTCCAGAGTATTTTTCGCATTAAACTGATTACGTTTACGCACCAGTTTGCGTATAACTCTCCAGAAAGCGATGTAAAATTTGAAATTGAACAAAAGTCAAAACATGAAAAATGTAAAACATAACCAAAAAAACATTGAGATCAAATAACATTGTTTTATTGATAATTGAATTGTTCACAATGATTACAAGCACAGATGTTACAGTCTCCCCTACTTGTGGAAATTTCGTCCCGAAATTTATTTAGAGGAAACTCGTGGAAATAGATGTGGGTACTTCGCCTTCATTTGATCTTCACGTTCCCAAGTAAACTCGGGTCCATGTTTAGATTCCCAGCGAACTTTGACCAAAGGAATGCGCTTACGTTTAAGCCACTTGACTTCTCGTTCCATGATTTCCACTGGCTTCTCAACAAATTTCAGTGTTTTATCAACACGAATTTCGTCAAGTGGTATGTGGAGGTTCTCATCAGCTAAACACCTCTTGAGATTGGACACGTGAAAGGTTGGATAAACATTTCCAAGTTCAGGAGGTAACTCAAGTCTGTAGGCTACCTTACCGATTCTTTCGACGATCTTGAATGGTCCAACGTATCTAGGTGCAAGTTTTGCTTTCTTTCCAAATCTGATCACACCTTTCCAAGGTGAGACCTTAAGTAATACACGATCACCGACTTGAAAATCCAAGGGCTTGCGTTTTGGGTCCGCGTAACTCTTTTGACGGCTTCTAGCTGTCTGAAGGTTATCACGAACTTTCTTAATCTTGTCAGTTGTCTCTAAAATGAGGGCAGGTCCAGTAAGCTAAGCCTCGCCGATCTCATTCCAGCAGACTGGTGAACGACATTTTCGACCATAGAGAGCCTCGAAAGGAGCCATGTTGATGCTGGAGTGATAACTGTTGTTGTAGGAGAATTCAATCAACGGAAGATGTGAATCCCAACTACCACCAAAATCGATCACACAAGCTCTAAGCATATCCTCCAGAGTCTGGATTGTTCTTTCAGATTGACCATCCGTTTGCGGATGATAAGCTGTGCTCAGATTAAGTTGGGTCCCCATAGCAGATTGCATGGTTCTCCAAAAATGAGAAGTGAAACGAGCATCTCTGTCAGAAATGATGTTCAAAGGAACACCATGTCGAGCTACAATTTCATCCACATAGATTTTAGCAAGTTTGTCAGCAGAAAAATCCTCACGGATTGGCAAGAAATGCGCGGACTTAGTAAGACGATCAACAACTACCCAGATGGCATCATGACCTTTCTTTGTGCGCGGAAGTTTAGTAATGAGATCCATAGTAATGTTTTCCCATTTCCAAACTGGGATCTCTAGTTGCACCAATAAACCAGAAGGACGCTGATGTTCAGCCTTAACCTTAAGACAAGTAAGGCATTTTGATACATATAAGGCAATGTCTTTCTTCATACCAGGCCACCAATACTGAATACGAAGATCCTTATACATCTTATCTGAACCAGGATGAACAGAATAACGAGACTTATGGGCTTCATCCATAAGTAAGGTGCGAAGGTTATCTAGGCTTGGGACCCACAAACGGTCCATGAAGTAATACGATCCATTGTCCTTCAATTCAAGACCAGGTGTTATGTGATAGGGAAATTCCTTATCCATCAAACCTTGTGAAACACAAGATTGTTGAGCCTGAGAAATGCGGGCTTGAATATCAGATCGAGCTTGAATAACAGATTGAACATGAACACAATGAAGCTTAGTACGTTCCTTACGACTCAATGCATCGGCTACGACATTCGCCTTACCAGGATGGTAGCGAATTTCGCAGTCATAGTCGTTTAGAAGCTTAACCCAACGTCGTTGCCTCATGTTGAGTTCTTTCTGATTGAAGATATGCTGAAGACTTTTATGGTCCGTGAAAACCACACATTTTGTTCCGTACAAATAGTGTCTCCAGATCTTAAGAGCGAAGATAACTGCACCTAACTCAAGATCATGAGTGGTGTAGTTTTTCTCATGTATCTTTAACTGCCTCGATGCATATGCTATGACTTTGTTCCTTTGCATCAGAACACAACCAAGACCCAATTTAGATGCATCGCAATAAACGACGAAATCATCATTGCCCTCAGGCAAGATCAGAACAGGCGCGTCGCAAAGTTTCTGCTTCAAGTTTTGAAAAGCTTCCTCTTGTTTGAATCCCCAATCAAAGGGCTTGTTTTTCTGAGTTAGAGCAGTTAGAGGAACTGCAATCTTCGAGAAATTCTCAATGGAGCGGCGGTAATAACCCGCAAGACCAAGAAAAGAATGAACTTCAGTAGGAGTAGTAGGCGTATCCCAATCCTTGATCGCACTAATCTTGGAGGGATCTACATGAATACCTTGCTCGTTGACAATATGTCCTAAGAATTGAACCTCTTTAAGCCAGAATTCACACTTGGAGAATTTGGCGAAAAGTTGCTCTTTCTTTAGGAGTTCCAGAGTAAGACGAAGATGTTGCTCATGTTCAGCTCGCGTCTTATAATAAATCAAGATGTCATCAATAAAAACAATGACGAACTGATCCAAATAAGGCTTGCAGACCCTATTCATTAAGTCCATGAAAACAGCAGGAGCATTAGTCAAACCGAATGGCATGACTGTGAACTCATAATGCCCATAACGAGTGCGGAACGCTGTCTTGGGAATATCTTCTTCATGCACACGAAGTTGATGATATCCAGATCGCAGATCAATCTTTGAAAAATAAGAAGCACCTTGTAACTGATCAAAGAGATCATCGATGCGAGGTAGGGGATATCGATTCTTGATGGTAAGCTTGTTAAGCTCACGATAATCGATACACATCCAAAAAGATTCATCCTTCTTCTTAACAAAAAGAACGAGAGCACCCCAAGGTGAAAAGCTAGGACGGATAAAACCTTTGTCAGAGAGCTCCTGAAGCTGCTTAGACAACTCTTGCATCTCAGACGGTGCAAGACGATATGGAGCTCTGGCAATGGGGTTTGCACCAGGTAAGAGATCAATACGGAACTCGACTTGGCGTGCTGGAGGTAGACCAGGTAACTCTTCAGGGAATACTTCAGAATAATCCCGAACAACAGGAATATCTTGAATAGATTTACCTTTGCCTTTATCTGCTGTGACATGTGCCAAGAAGGCCACATAATTCTTTCGCAGATACTTCCGAGCTTTAAAACAAGACATGAGTTTGAGACCACCAGCAGGTTTCTCACCATGCACCTGTAGGATCTCGCCTGTCGAAAGCGGCACACGAACAATCTTCTCAAAACAAACTACCTCTGCGCGATGCTTGGCTAACCAATCCATACCCACAATAACGTCGAAGCTTCCAAGTTGCATAGGCGTGAGATCAATAGGAAAAAGATGGTCGTTAAGGTTCAACTGGCAGTTGCGAAGAACAGAATCAAGAACAATGGGTTCACCACTAGCAACCTCTACTGTCAAGGGTTTTCCTAGTTTCGTTCTAGACACGCGAAGCAATGGCTCAAAAGATAATGACACAAAACTCTTATCGGCACCCGAATAAAAAAGAACAGATGCAGGCTGATTATTAATAAAGAACGTACCGTTCACCACTTCATTGTCCGCTTGTGCCTCTTGTGCATTCATGTTGAAGACTCGACCTCGAGCCTGAGCCTGATTCTGATTTGGATTTGCGTTAGCCAGTCTTGGGCACCGGTTTCTGTAGTGGGTCAGATCCCCACAATTGTAGCATGAACCAGGAGGAAAATGAGGTCGTGCAGCTTGACCTTGTTGCTGAGCAAGAGGCTGAGCAACTTGTTGGGCTTGGTTCTGAACTGCCTGATTCTGGTTAACAGGAATGCGACAAGTAGCGGCAACATGACCATTTCTTCCACAGTTAGTGCAATGACGACATTGGAGATGTGGTAGGTGATGGCCGTTACACCTGTTGCACAAAGGTGCATTGCCAAGATAAGGCTTCTTGGCTGGTGGTTGCGCAAGCTGATTTGGTGCAGCTTGGGCCTGTGCAGTAACGGCATAGTTTTGGGAAGCCTTTCGCTTCCTAGACCCTCTTGAGGAACTAGAATTCTTTCCCTTCTTGTTTTCACCTTTCTTGCCATCCTCTTTGTCTGACGCCTGCTTCTTACCCTTGTCACCCTTTTTGTGCAGCTTTCCCTTTCGAACCTGCGACTCAGTCAATGTCGCGGCTAACTCGATTGCCTGACGGAGTGTGGTAGGGTTACTACCAGTAATGATGTCTTGTACTGAGTCAGGTAGACCATCGATGTACATTTCGATAGCCTTGTCGATTGGGGTAACCATTGTTGGGCAAAGCAGACTCAACTCCTCAAACCTATCAGTATACGCCCTGTGCTCGCCACTGTCTTGTTTCAAGTCATCAAACTCTCTCTCCAAAGCTCGCTGTTCATGACGAGGACAGAACTCCCTCATCATAAGGGCCCTAAGTTCAGCCCATGTCTGTGCTAGAGCAACTTCTGCACCACCATCTCTCATAACCCTGTTCCACCACGTAAGAGCCCTCTTCTGAAACACACTCGAAGAAAACTCGACCTTGCGATTGTCAGGACACTGCACGTGACGGAAAGTATTCTTAATGCTCTCGAACCATTGAAGAAGCCCAGTCGCTCCCTCAGAACCACTAAACTTGAGTGGTTTAGCCGAGTTAAAATTCTTGAAATTGCATGGAGCATTGTTGTTGTTGTTGGCTTGGTTCCATTGAGCAAAGAGGTTTGGGAATTGAGCAGCCATTTGTTGCGCAATAATTTCTGCCAGTTCGGCAGTCGCTATCTGGTTTTCGCGTCGAGGAGGCATTCTAAAAGAGGACACATGGAAGGAAACGAGTGAGATGATTGAATGAAAAGGATGAGATGAAACAAAATCAACAAAAGCAAAGATGGTGGTCATTCGTCCGCATCACAAAGCAAACAAACGACACACAGTGACTTTATCAAAGTAAATGGGTCAAAAATAATGTATTGCGAAGACATGCTCGCCTATAAGTGAACACTCACCCCAAGAGTTCCTAGGTAAGAGTGACTGGTCCGATTATGTGGATTTGTACGAACACTCTAGCCTTAGACAGAAAACCCAGGGTACAGGCATTCACTCTTCCAGTTTGCACGTGTTCACACTATTTAGAACCCAAAACTTTGACGAGATTTTGAAAATTTGAAAGGCACAAGGCCAAAAATCAAACTGGAAGGGTTCAAAACCTTACAACAGAGGGTTCAAAACCTAGTAATCAATCATCCAAAAACAGATGATTAATTTTCAAAGCGGATTCGAACTTGATGTTCCCGTTGTGGTTATCACCTAAGGATACGTGAAGTGCATGTTTTAAAATCTAAACACAAGATAACTTAACTTGTGCTGGGGTCCTAGAAGGGTTATAGTCTAGGTCAAAGCATTACTAATAACCTAATTCCCTATAACCATTGGCTCTGATACCAACTTTTCTGTCACACCCCGACCACGTAGAACATCAAATCGTGGCGGAAACGTCGGGGAGTGTTGTAACATAATTAATTGTTTCACAACCATGGCATACAAAGTTATATTTTATTTATCCAACAAGAGTGTTACATTGTCTCAAAACAGGAAATAAAGAGTTCAGAACATAATTAAACTAGTTCTATCTTTATTTTAAGTCTCTAAGGCATAGGTCCGCCCTAGTGTCACGATCATCATCCTAAGCAACAGCTCCTAAAACACATGTGAAAATAGGTACGTCAGCATAAAAATGCCTGTGAGATACATAGGTTTTGTGAAAATAGGATTCATGACTTATAAGTTTAGAAAAAGTTGTTTAGCAAAAGTCAGTCATGAACCTTGTAAATTGTTTTGTTTTGTAAATCATTTAAAAAAAGCGATAAGATCAAATGATATGTATAAATAAAAGAATAATGTATGGTTAAATGTATAACCAAGTAAAATGTGTTGTATCAACTAAATTGTTTGTAAACCAAAGTCTTATGAGAATCGTGTTACTTGTGTAAAATGTATAAGTCCAAATTGAATGATTTAAATAACGCTATGATATGTAATATAATACAAACACTTATATATAGGAAGTACCAGCGGCGTATCCACCATGCTTGTATCATATTACTCACATCTCGTTACTTAAGTCACTTAAACAAACCACCAATGTATAAAGTCTATGTTTAAACCAATTGTCAAAAGTCCTTGTATAAATCGTATCAAATGTTAATAGTCCAAATGTAGTCAAGTAATGTGTAGCAAATGTATGTCTGGTAAGTAATGTGTTGTTACATAAACCATATGTAGGAATGTACAAAACAAGGTATTTTGAATATATCAAAAAGTTATGTTTTGCAAAGTAATGCATGTTACATTGATACAAACACTTATGTGGTAAGTTAACGCATACATTCAAGCCTTGATATAGTCGGATAACCCTAAGTCAAGGTTATCAAAAGAAATGTTTTCGGATTCAGTCATTCCTTACATCCAAACAAACCCGGGATGTCAGGAATGGGATTTGTCAAGTCCTATGGTACCAGTACTTACTACCGAGCAGCGTAGCTAATGTTAATGAACGTATATAAGTCCCGTTTGTGCAAACCAAATGTCATAGCAAATGTGAACATGTTATATGAAAACAATGTACTAAGTATGCTAAGTTAACATACGAAGCAGAAAAGTCATGTAAATCAATGTGCTAGCATGCTATCAGTCAACATACATAGCAGAAATGTAAAGTAAAACAATGTACTAAGTATGCTAAGTAAACATACATAGCAAAACAATGTAATGTAATCATGTACTATAATGTACTAATGAACATAACAAGCATATGATATGAAAGCATGAAAGGTACGAAAGTAACAAGTAGGCACATGTGTTTCACCCCAAAACAGTTTGGAAAACAGTAAAATAGGGGTCTATGTACTCACTTGAGATTGCTTAGTAGTCCTTGAGTAACAACCAAACAATGCTAGAGATCACGGATATCAAACGGCACCTAATATAGGTAACTATGTTAATATACCGGACCTAAATCGGAGGATTGGATAGAATGAGGGTTCGTAAACCAAACGAGTATGGAGACTCGTGTAATATGGTTTAATAAAGCCCACATACTAAAATGAAACCTAACCTAAATGCTTACGACCCGTTTAGGTAGCTTATGCTACTTTAGCGCGTCGTTCGCGTAAAACGCGTTCGGAACGCCTAACTAGCCCTATGATAAGTAAAATATGCCTTAACATATCTAATATTGTTACCAAATCAGTTTAGATACCAAAAGTTATGTTACATATGCTTAAAATGAATTTTGGCGTAAAAAGGGTATTTTGGTAATTTACCTAAGGCATATATACTACCTATCATACAACTAACTAAACATCGTGACCATAAGGTATAACCTCGGAAGGTTATTCCCTATATACTATGGTCACCTAATGTGTTTGGTCGGATCCTAATGATCGACCAAACGGGTCGGGTTCGAAAGTATAAGCGATTGTTTAGATCGCTTACCTTACGACCCTATATAAGCACTAAACTAAAAGTGACGAGCTAAGCATGTTAAAACATGCTTAACTAAGTTTAGAAAACAGGTTTGGTATCAAAACAAACGGTTTTGATACCTAAGAGTAGTTTGGTTACAAAATACGCGTAAATGCGCATTTTGGCCGAAACTACGACTCGTCACTGAGCCTAGATAACGTGGTAATCAGTAGATATAGTCACAAGAGACTATAACCATCGTGATTACGCTCACGTTATGAAGTTCAAACGAACTTCGTGTTGACCATAAACTGGTCAACGTAGAAAGTCAAATATAGTTTGACTTTCGGACTAGAAAAGCGATAAAAGAACGAAGGAACACTTACAAAGGGTCCCCGCTAGTAAAACTTGATCGAATAGCTCAGGTATGAAGCAATGACTTCAACTTAGAGCTTTTAGATCAGATTTGTGGGGTTTTTGCAAGTGATGGGTTGGGTATTTATAGTAAATGGACAACCGTTAGGATCGTTTATCGAATAACGTTCTTTGATCTTGTCCATACACTTGTTGAAACCTTGTGGTGACTCAAAACGGCCCCTCATGAGCAGGAAAGGGCAAGTGTGGGTGAGTTTTGAGTGGTTAACAGCTGTAAACAGCTGTTAAAACTGATTAATCTGATTTGGGAAGCTGACATGGGCCGCGTAAGGGGGCACACAAGACTCACGCGGGCCGCCTGGCCCTTCTGGTCAGAAACAAACTTTCACAAATGACAGTTTTGGTCCCTGTTATGCATTAAAGCCATTTCCGACAGGGTTAAGGCCCGTTAAGCCAACGTTAAGGCCCTAAAATGATGCCTAAACATTGTGGACATGAAACATGCTCAAAAATATGTCGGATGTTGGTTCGTTTGGTCGTACGATCGCGATGTTCGCTTAATTACGATGGAATGCGCATAAGCGCGAAAAACGATCCAAATTGTGTGACGAATGGATTTTTCTCATGCCAAACACTAAAATAAAATATTTTAGTGCTTACATAAATTTTTGGATGTCTGGATGTATTCAGAACGTAATGTGACAACTCGTATTTCAGAACCTATCTTTGTACTTTGATGTAACGTATGTGAACGTGATGTGATTATATAAAAGTGATTGATTAATGAATGTTATGTTTGATATGTGCTTGTGTAATGTGTGTTTGTATATAAACGGCCCAAACGCACAACACTCACCCGATCGCACAAGCCCACTCGGGCTACACTCCTTGCATCCGAACCTAGGGCAGCCCAAGTTGGGTTCGGCCCACTCCATCATACGCATACACACACACCCTCAGGAAGTTTATTTCTAATTTTTGCAAAACATTCACACACACAAACCCTAGCTCTCTTTCTCTCCTCTCAAAGTTGACGCCAAACAACATCCCATCCTCATCGAAGCTCTTGATTCGGATCACCCTTATCTTATCTTAATCGGTTAGTGATTTATGATTTGGTGTTTTGTCGAATGATGTTATGATTTATATGATTCTATACATTGATTTTGTAAACGATACATGACGAGTTTGGTGTTCAAATAATCGGTTCATAAGTGTCTCATGTTATGTGTTCATATGCGGTTGATGATGATTATATGATAATGTATTGTTATGTTAGTATGAATAATATGTCCTTGATCATGAATGAGTGTAATCGGCTCTATATGGGTTTAGATCCGAATGGTTGGTTGTTGGATTAATTGATGAATGGAAAGTGAATGCTTGTAGTCGGCTGTGATATGTTTACGATTAGGATGATCCATTGTGTTGTTATCATAGGACGTATGTTAGTAATCAAGAACAAAATCCTGTTATATGTTTAAGTGTTGATAAGTTATTGATTTTGATTAATTAGGGTTCATACAAACTTTGAGATAAAAACCTTGTTTGATCGATTAAGGGGTTGGTTAGCATCTCTGATTGTGTTAATTGATAAATGATAAATTTGGAAACCATGGGATGTTGTAACTGATTAACATAATATTCGGAAGTTTAAACCATTCGCACAAGACCTCTTGGTCGCACAAGAGGTCCATTCGCACAAGAAGTCTAGTCACACAAGTTGATCTGGTCGCACAAGATGACCTGATCGCACAAGAGGTCCCCAGTAGCACAAGACTGTTGGATCGCACAAGTTGTTATGTTTGGTTAACTATTGGGCCGGATATTCATGTTGGGCCGGACAAATTCCAATCGCACAAGGGATCCCGGATCGTACAAGGGACCCCGGATCGCACAAGACATGTTATCTGGGCCGTAGTTATACTTATAGTTTTGTTTGGGGTTTCTTGATATTGGGCCGGGTAGTATTGGGCTCCAACGGATGACTCGCACAAGGCCATTAAGCTTGTGCGAGCCCAATCTCTTAATCACACAAGTTGGATACGTTATGATTGTTAAACGTGATGATGTGTATTTTCCATGATCTATATGTGTTCCTTATCTGTTAGCTTATGTGATACTTATGTGCACTACTCGTAACCAAAACCTGACTTGTATGGTAACCATGTTAGGACGTGGTTGACCACTAGCAGCTAGACTTGACCTTTCTGTGTATCTACCGAGCAAACCAAGGTGAGTTCACACTAGCCAAGGCATGGGATTCCCGGTGGGTAGGGAATGGGATTGAATAACTACTCGTACAACCATTACTATTAAACTACTTACTATTGTCCTCGGATTGAAGGGCACATACGTAAAACCTACGTACACGATCATAAGACCATCAACTCTATCAAATGAAGTCCCTTATTTATCGACTTAATCGCCGAGGCCTATGGCGAGCGGGTCATTAGTTAATAGCGCTATTAGGTTTAACAAACCTCACACCGTGCCAGTCGGACGGGCGTGTACTAATGGACTATGGGCAAAGGGTCAATGCTGATAGACATTGACTTAGGGCACCTCTTACATTTTCGTAGCAGTCGATACGCGTGGTCTAGTAATACATGGGAAACCCCCACTAATCATCGCACACATGCCTGGAATGGCCGTGATACGAATTAACATGATACATGGTTTACAAAATGACATACGGTTTACAAATCGAATACTATAACTAAGCAACCAACTGTGAACTTGCTCAACTTTGTTGTTGATTCGCTGCTACATGCCTTGCAGGTCATTAGGTACTCATGGACCTTGCACAGGGAGGAGCAGTTGTTATGGGATATGGCAGTGTGTGCCATACTATGAACATTACTTTATTTCGTATTTAATACTGACAATGGGTTTTACAATAATGCTTCCGCTAAACACTTAACTATGCTTTGGTTTTGATCACCTTTCATATTGTTTGGTTGAATTATGTCTACTTACATGCTTGTTCAATATGATTGGTGGCTTGATCCTGGTCAGTCACGCCTCCAAGCGGTGATACTCCGCGTGTGGATTTTGGGGGTGTGACAGATTGGTATCAGAGCCAGGTTATAGTGAACTTGGTTTTAATAAGGGAAAACGTTTTTTGTTAAAACCAGACTATAACCTGTACAGTGCTCTACGATCCACAACGACGCTTCACTCCATGTGCAAGGCTCGACATTCTAGGTGATATGGTTTATGATTTATTGCCTACTTGCTAGATTACATAGAACTTTGCTTATGGTATGCTTAGATAAACGTAGTCACTATTAATTGAAAACACGAGTGTGCTTACTCTCTTCTGTCATCGCACTTTCGCGAACCTCTCTCACTCATGTTTCTCTTGATATGAAGATCATGTCTGGACGCGTTAACATGACACAAGCCCAGTTGACGGCTCTGATTAACGAACAGGTTGTTGCGGCACTTGCAGCCGCACAAGCAGGAGGTATACCCTGCAGTTTAAACTCATTCTAGGATCTTTAAGTCCTACTCTCGTGAACCTACCTTTGTGTTAAACTTTGTCCTTTCTTACACCCACAACAGGTCAACATGCTCAGCCACCTGTGTGCACCTTCAAAACTTTTATGGACTGCCGACCCACTACTTTTAGCGGCATTGAAGGAGCAGTTGGACTCCTCCACTGGTTTGAAAAGCTCGAATCTGTGTTTGAGATGTGTGAATGCCCTGAGGCTCGCAGGGTGAAATATGCTACCGGTACTCTTGAGGGTTTAGCGCTCACGTGGTGGAACGCTCAGGTTCAAATGTTGGGGTTGGTTGCTGCTAACGCCACCCCATGGAACAACTTTAAAGAAATGATCAAGGAGGAGTACTGCAATCGCGATGACATTCATAAGCTGGAAGTCGAGTTCTTCAACCTCAAGATGACGGGGTCAGAAATTGAGGCGTACACGAAAAGATCGAATGAGCTTGCTATTCTGTGTCCTACTATGGTGGACCCTCCAATTAAGCGTATCGAACTTTATCTCAAGGGCTTAGTTCAAGAAATCCAAAGTCATGTGACTTTAGCAAACCTCGCCACCATCCAACAAGTTGTACAATTGGCTCACCGTCTTACTGATCAGGCGGTGGAGCAGAACAGGTTACCAAAGCGTATTAGTGATACAGCTACATCTGAAACTCCTAGTGACAACAAGAGAAAATGGTATGGAGCTTCAAGCATAGGTTCAACTTCTGTTCAGTCGCAGTCTCAGCAGAGAAGAACTGAAGACTACAAGAGCCCTGGTCAGCAATCTTCTGGTAGCCAAGGGCAAGGTGGTTATCGAGGAAACCTTCCAAAGTGCAACAGATGCAACAGACACCACAGTGGTCAGTGCAATAAGGTTCGTTGCCAGAGGTGTCTCAAGATGGGTCATGAAGCTAAGGATTGTAGGAGCTTACGATCTGCGAATCAGAACCAGCGACAACAACCACCAGCTCCACAAGACCAGCAGCAGCAACAACGAGACAACAAGGGATGCTTTCAGTGTGGAGCTGAAGGCCATTTCAAGAGAGATTGTCCCCAACTGAACCGGAACCAGAACAACAACAACAATAACAACAATCAGGGGAATGGAAACAACGGGGGTAACAACGGCAATGGTGCAAGGGGTCGTGTATTCGTTATTGGTCAAGGTGAAGCGAGGAATGATCCCAACGTGGTGACGGGTAAGTTCCTTCTCGACGACTTTTATGTTACAGTCTTATTTGATTCGGGTGCTGATACTAGCTACGTGTCTTTAAAAGTTAGCCAAATGCTTAAGCGTACCCCAACACCTTTGAATCCCAAGCACACAGTAGAGTTAGCTAATGGTAAAAGGTTAGAGGTCACCCACATAGTTAAGGGTTGTAATCTTGTTCTTGCTGATCATACTTTCTCAATCGACCTCCTTCCTATCACACTGGGTAGTTTCGACGTTGTTATAGGGATGGACTGGTTATCCCAACACCAAGCAGAGATTCTTTGCAACGAGAAGATTGTTCGTATTCCTCGCCCAGGTGTTGAACCTCTCATGATTCGTGACGACAAGAGTGGTGCTGTTGTAAGCATCATCTCTTCCCTTAAGGCTTAGAAGTGCTTGAGAAAGGGGCACACTGCTATTTTGGCACTCGTTACCGACACCTCGAAGAAAGAGAAGAAGATAGAGGATTTTCCGATCGTACGCGACTATCCTGAGGTATTCCCTGAGGAATTGCCTGGCCTTCCGCCTCATCGCCAGGTCGAGTTCCAAATCGAGCTAGCTCCTGGAGCAGCGCCCATAGCTCGTGCACCGTATCGCTTAGCTCCATCAGAGCTGAAAGAACTCTCTACGCAACTACAAGAACTCTTGGATAAGGGTTTTTTTCGTCCTAGCTCTTCGCCCTGGGGAGCTCCAGTGCTATTCGTGAAGAAGAAAGACGGTACTTTCAGAATGTGCATCGACTACCGTGAACTTAACAAGGTGACTGTGAAGAATCGCTATCCTCTTCCATGCATTGACGACTTGTTCGACCAGCTGCAAGGGTCGAGCTACTATTCGAAGATTGATTTGAGATCAGGATATCACCAGCTGAGAGTCCGAGAAGAGGACGTCTCTAAAACAGCCTTTAGAACTCGATATGGACACTATGAGTTTTTGGTTATGCCTTTTGGGCTGACAAACGCACTTGCGGTTTTCATGGATTTGATGAATAGAGTGTGCAAGCCTTACCTGGATAAGTTCGTCATAGTTTTCATCGATGACATTCTGATCTATTCGAATAGTCAGGAGGAACACGAGCAGCATCTATGACTCATTTTGGAACTCCTTCGAACATAACAGTTGTACGCCAAGTTTTCAAAATGCGACTTCTGGCTTCGTGAAGTCCATTTCTTAGGCCATGTGGTGAACAAGGATGGGATTCACGTTGATCCATCCAAGGTAGATTCGATCAAGAGCTGGCCTGCACCTCGTACGCCAACGGAAATTCGCCAATTCTTGGGTTTGGCAGGTTACTACAGAAGGTTCATCAAGAACCTCTCCAAGATTGCACAGCCTCTCACCTCCCTAACGCAGAAAGGCGTTGTTTATCGATGGGGAAACGCATAGGAATTAGCATTTCAGCATTTAAAGGATAGACTTTGCAGTGCACCTATCCTTTCATTGCCAGAGGGCACAAACGACTTTGTGGTTTACTGCGACGCATCCATTCAGGGTCTTGGTTGTGTATTGATGCAGCGGGATAAAGTTATAGCCTACGCCTCGCGCCAGCTTAAGGTTCATGAAAGGAACTACACTACACACGATCTAGAGCTGGGAGCTGTTGTTTTTGCACTTAAGATATGGAGACACTACCTGTACGGTACCAAGTGCGCCATCTACACAGATCATAGGAGTCTCGAGCATATCTTCAAACAGAAGGAACTGAATATGCGACAACGACGATGGGTCGAGCTACTGAACGACTACGAATGCTCAATCAGGTATCACCCAGGCAAAGCCAATGTTGTGGCTGACGCCCTCAGTCGAAAGGACACTGCGCCTAAGCGCGTACGAGCTTTACAACTCACTATACAGTCTAGTCTTCCTTCTCAAATACGAGACGCTCAGGTAGAAGCATTAAAACCAGAAAACGTCAGGGCTGAAGCCCTACGTGGCTCAAGGCAACGATTAGAACAAAAGGAAGACGGTGCTTACTACGTAACAGGTTGCATTTGGGTCCCACTCTATGGCAACCTACGAGAGCTTGTGATGGATGAGGCACACAAGTCTCGATACTCGGTACATCCTGGTTCGGATAAGATGTACCACGATATCAAAACTACATATTGGTGGCCTAGCATGAAAGCTCACATAGCAACGTATGTTAGCAAGTGCTTGACTTGTGCGAGAGTCAAGACAGAATATCAGAAACCTTCAGGCCTACTCCAACAACCAGAAATACCACAATGGAAATGGGAGCAAATTTCCATGGATTTTATTACTGGCCTGCCTAGATCTCAACGTGGTAACGATACTATTTGGGTGATCGTGGATCGACTCACAAAGTCTGCTCACTTCTTGGCTATCAAGGAAATGGATAAGTTCTCCACTCTAGCAGACGTATATCTTAAGGAAGTTGTCTCGAGGCACGGAGTGCCCACCTCTATTATCTCTGATCGTGATGCACGCTTTACTTCAGAACTATGGCAAGCAATGCACAAGTCTTTTGGCTCACGTTTATATATGAGCACAGCTTATCACCCGCAAACGGATGGGCAGTCTGAACGCACCATCCAGACCCTTGAAGACATGCTTAGGGCATGTGTAATTGACTTTGGCAACAGCTGGGAAAAGCATCTGCCACTTGTGGAATTTTCATACAATAACAGCTACCACACCAGCATTAAAGCTGCTCCGTTTGAGGCATTGTACGGGCGTAAATGCCGGTCACCGCTTTGTTGGGCAGAGGTGGGGGATAGTCAGATCACTGGCCCAGAACTTGTGGTAGACACAACAGAACGAATCGCTCAAATACGATAACGAATGGCGGCAGCTCGTGACCGTCAGAAAAGCTACGCCGACAAGGACAGGAAACCACTCGAGCTCCAGGTTGGGGAGCGAGTGCTACTCAAAGTTTCACCCTGGAAGGGTGTGGTTCGTTTTGGTAAACGAGGCAAACTTAACCCACGATATGTCGGACCTTTCGAAGTCATCGAGAAAATAGGCAAGGTGGCCTACAAACTAAACTTACCAGCAGAACTCAGTGCAGTTCACAACGTTTTCCACGTGTCGAGTCTGAAGAAGTGTCTGTCAGATGAGACCCACATAGTTCCTTTGAAGGAGCTTACTATCGACGAGCAGTTATGATTCGTCGAGGAACCAGTTGAAATCACAGACCGGGATGTTAAGGTCCTCAAGCACACTAGAATACCTCTCGTTCGAGTTCGTTGGAACTCCCGTCGCGGCCCAGAGTTCACCTGGGAACGCGAAGATCAAATGAAGCAAAAGTATCCCCAACTATTCGCAAACAGTACAACCACTACTGAGGCTGAAGCTAAGGAATTTCGGGATGAAATTCCAGATCAACGGGGGGAGGATGTGACACCCCAGGAAAACCAGGAAAACCATGCAACTTAACTAGCTTCCTCAGTGAGTACGTACCAAATTTCGGGACGAAATTTCTTTCAACTTGGGGATAATGTGACAACTCGTATTTCAGAACCTATCTTTGTACTTTGATGTAACGTATGTGAACGTGATGTGATTATATAAAAGTGATTGATTAATGAATGTTATGTTTGATATGTGCTTGTGTAATGTATGTTTGTATATAAACGGCCCAAATGCACAACACTCACCCGATCGCACAAGCCCACTCGGGCTACACTTCTTGCATCCGAACCTAGGGCAGCCCAAGTTGGGTTTGGCCCACTCCATCATACGCATACACACACACCCTCAGGAAGTTTGTTTCTCATTTGTTGCAAAACATTCACACACACAAACCATGGCTCTCTTTCTCTCCTCTCAAAGCCGACGCCAAACAACATCCCATCCTCATCGAAGCTCTTGATTCGGATCACCCTTATCTTATCTTAATCGGTTAGTGATTTATGATTTGGTGTTTTGTCGAATGATGTTATGATTTATATGATTCTATACATTGATTTTGTAAACGATACATGACGAGTTTGGTGTTCAAATAATCGGTTCATAAGTGTCTCATGTTATGTGTTCATATGCGGTTGATGATGATTATATGATAATGTATTGTTATGTTAGTATGAATAATATGTGCTTGATCATGAATGAGTGTAATCGGCTCTATATGGGTTTAGATCCGAATGGTTGGTTGTTGGATTAATTGATGAATGGAAACCGAATGCTTGTAGTCGGCTGTGATATGTTTACGATTAGGATGATCCATTGTGTTGTTATCATAGGACGTATGTTAGTAATCAAGAACAAAATCCTGTTATATGTTTAAGTGTTGATAAGTTATTGATTTTGATTAATTAGGGTTCATACAAACTTTGAGATAAAAACCTTGTTTGATCGATTAAGGGGTTGGTTAGCATCTCTGATTGTGTTAATTGATAAATGATAAATTTGGAAACCATGGGATGTTGTAACTGATTAACATAATATTCGGAAGTTTAAACCATTCGCACAAGACCTCTTGGTCACACAAGAGGTCCATTCGCACAAGAAGTCTAGTCACACAAGCTGATCTGGTCGCACAAGATGACCTGATCGCACAAGAGGTCCCCAGTCGCACAAGACTGTTGGATCGCACAAGTTGTTATGTTTGGTTAACTGTTGGGCCGGATATTCATGTTGGGCCAGACAAATTCCAATCGCACAAGGGATCCCGGATCGTACAAGGGACCCCGGATCGCACAAGACATGTTATATGGGTCGTAGTTATACTTATAGTTTTGTTTGGGGTTTCTTGATATTGGGCCGGGTAGTATTGGGCTCCAACGGATGACTCGCACAAGGCCATTAAGCTTGTGCGAGCCCAATCTCTTAATCACACAAGTTGGATACGTTATGATTGTTAAACGTGATGATGTGTATTTGCCATGATCTATATGTGTTCCTTATCTGTTAGCTTATGTGATACTTATTTGCACTACTCGTAACCAAAACTTGACTTGTATGGTAACCATGTTAGGATGTGGTTGACCACTAGCAGCTAGACTTGACCTTTCTGTGTATCTGCCTAGCAAACCAAGGTGAGTTCACACTAGCCAAGGCATGGGATTCCTGGTGGGTAGGGAATGGGATTGAATAACTACTCGTACAACTATTACTATTAAACTACTTACTACTGTCCTCGGATTGAAGGGCACGTACGTAAAACCTACGTACACGATCATAAGACCATCAACTCTATCAAATGAAGTCCCTCATTTATCGACTTAATCGCTGAGGCCTATGGCGAGCGGGTCATTAGTTAATAGCGCTATTAGGTTTAACAAACCTCACACCGTGCCAGTCGGACGGGCGTGTACTAATGGACTATGGGCAAAGGGTCAATGCTGATAGACATTGACTTAGGGCACCTCTTACATTTTCGTAGCAGTCGATACGCGTGGTCTAGTAATACATGGGAAGCCCCCTCTAATCATCGCACACATGCCTGGAATGGCCGCGATACGAATTAACACGATACATGGTTTACAAAACGACATACGGTTTACAAAACGAATACTATAACTAAGCAACCAACTGTGAACTCGCTCAACTTTGTTGTTGATTCGCTGCTACATGCCTTGCAGGTCATTAGGTACTCATGGAGCTTGCACAGGGAGGAGCAGTTGTTGTGGGATATGGCAGTGTGTGCCATACTATGAACATTACTTTATTTCGTATTTAATACTGACAATGGGTTTTACAATAATGCTTCCGCTAAACACTTAACTATGCTTTGGTTTTGAACACCTTTCATATTGTTTGGTTGAATTATGTCTACTTACATGCTTGTTCAATATGATTGGTGGCTTGATCCTGGTCAGTCACGCCTCCAAGCGGTGATACTCCGCGTGTGGATTTTGGGGGTGTGACACGTGAGTTATGCGCGAAAGTGCAAACTTGTGCATTTTTTGACGCTTTTAGTCCCTGAATGACCCAAAAGTTTATTTTAGCACACCGAACCCCTCAAAGCCTATTTCTAAGCTATGTAAAGGATATTTATGGTATGTTTAACTTATGGTCATGTTCTGGAATGTCTGTTACAGTTCAAATTGGCATACTTTCGCAGTTTGTCAAATTTAGTCCCTATAGGCGAATTAACTTGTTTTTGCCATACCAAAGCTTTCAAAACTTATTTCTAAGTTATGTAAAGGTTATTTAAGGTATGTTAAGTATATGTTGATGTTCCAGAGTATTTTTCGCATTAAACTGATTACGTTTACGCACCAGTTTGCGTATAACTCTCCAGAAAGCGATGTAAAATTTGAAATTGAACAAAAGTCAAAACATGAAAAATGTAAAACATAACCAAATAAACATTGAGATCAAATAACATTGTTTTATTGATAATTGAATTGTTCACAATGATTACAAGCACAGATGTTACACACCTCCACCCCCGTCGCCACCCACCTCCGCCGCTACCAACCGTCACCCACCATCCACACCTTCGCCCCTGCCGTCACTAGCCACCACCCACCACCCCCGACACCACCGCGCCACAGCTGCCACCCACCCCCGCCTCCATCGTCAGCCGCCACCCACCTCCACCACCGACCACCACCGTCGCCGTCACCCACCACCACCGTCCCCGTCACCCACCACCATTGTCGTCGCCACCACCTACCTCTGCCCCCGCCACCACCCACCACCGCCACCCACTGCCACCACCTCCGACCATCGCTACCATTGCCACCTGTCACCACCCACCACCACCGACTACCGTCACTCATCACCGATTTTATTCCTTCGTCTATTTTTTCCTACCAAACAACACAAAGTAATGATTCATTTCATTCTCACATGGTAAACAAACAAGACATGGAATGGTAATGATCCATTCCATTACATCGTCCATTCCATTACCTCGTACATTCCATTCACCCGTCTATTCCATTACGCCATACCAAACAGACCCTAGGTTTAATGTGTTTATCATGCAAATTTTTCATTCTTTCCTTATAAATTTCGGAGTTAGAGTATGCGTGATTCCTTAGTTCGTCTAATTCATTTAATTGACAGAATTGATTTTTACTGGCAATTTCTATGTCTAAGTTTACGTTTTTTATTTCCCAATAGGCTTTGTGTGCTATTTCTACTGGAAAATGACAACTTTTTCCATAGACAAGCTTATATGGGTGGTACATATGGTTGTTTTATATGCAGTTCGAAAAGCCCATAAAGCGTCGTCTAATTTATCGGCCCATTCCTTTTTATTTAACCCTACGGTTTTCTCAAGTATTCTTTTTAAACCTCGATTAGTCACTTCGGCTTGTCCATTTGTTTGAGGGTGATATGCTGTTGAGATCCGGTGATAGACCCCATATCTTGTTAAAAAAATTTCAATTTGATGGTTACAGAAATGGGTACCCCTATCACTTATTAATGCGTTTGGAGTTCCAAAACGAGAAAATAATCGTTTCAGGAATCTTACCACAACTCTTCCATCATTTGTTGGAAGAGCTTCGGCTTCGACCCATTTTGACAAGTAATCTACTGCCACAAGTATATATTTGTTTCCTTTTGACGGTGGGAAAGGTCCCATAAAGTCGAGTCCCCACACATAAAAAATTTCACAAACAAGAATGCCATTTTGTGGCATTTCATTTTTAGAAGAAATATTACCTAATCGTTGGCATGCATCACATGTCTTGATAAGACTTTTGGCGTCTTTGTAAATGGTTGGCCAATAAAATCCTGACTCAAATGCCTTTCGTGCGGTACTAGCGGCACCATGATGTCCTCCGTATGGACCTTCATGACAATGGCGGGGAATTCTCTTTGCTTCACTACCATGTACGCATCGTCGGATAAGTTGGTCGACACATATTTTGAAAAGATAAGGGTCTTCCCAAAAATAATGCTTTACATCGGCAAATAATTTTTTTCTTTGATGATGTGACCAACCCTTTTGCGACTATTCCATTAGCTAAGTAGTTAGCGTAGTCGGCGTACCATGGCTCTTCTCAGTATTCCACCATTTCTAAGGACTCCGTTGGGAATTTTTCGTTGATTAGCTTGTCCCTAGTTGCCTCCAAAGCTGGATCTTCCAAGCGGGAAAGATGATCTGCAGCGGTGTTTTCTGCTCCTCTTTTGTCTTTTATTTCAATGTCAAATTCTTGGAGGAGTAGAATCCATCTGATCAAACGTGGTTTAGCATCCTGTTTCTTAAAGAGATAACGAATGGCTTCATGGTCTGTATAAACTACCGTTTTAGAAAGAACAAGATAAGAACGGAATTTATCAAAAGCAAATACTACAGCTAGTAATTCTTTTTCAGTTGTTGTGTAATTTTCTTGTGCATCGTTAAGTGTTTTACTAGCGTAATAAATTGGGTGAAAATCCTTATCTTTTCTTTGTCCCAAGACGGCTCCAACTGCAAAGTCACTTGCATCACACATGATTTCGAAAGGTAATTTCCAATCAGGCGCTATCATGATAGGTGCATTGACTAGCAATTCTTTTAGCGTTAGAAATGCTTGGTTGCAATCCTTGTCAAAGATGAAAGGAGCATATTTTTCAAGTAATTTTGTTAAAGGACTTGAGATTTTGGAAAAGTTTTTGATAAATCGTCTATAAAATCCGGCATGTCCTAGGAAACTTCTGATTGCTCTAACAGAGGATGAGGGCAGTAATCGGGAAATAGTGTCTATTTTGGCCAGATCAACCTCCATTCCTTCGTTCGAGATTTTATGACTGAGTACTATTCCCTCCGTTACCATGAAAATACATTTTTCCCAATTAAGGGCGAGGTTAGTTTCCTCACATCGGGGTAGCATTCGTTCAAGGTTATCGAGGCATTGGTCATATGAATCTTCAAAGATAGAAAAGTCGTCCATGAAGACTTCCATAGTCTTTTCTATCATATCATGGAAAATGGCCACCATGCAACGTTGGAAAGTTGCGGGGGTATTACATAGACCGAAAGGCATGCGTCGATAAGCAAAAGTTCCATAGGGACATGTGAATGTTGTCTTTTCTTGGTCTTCGGGTGCTATCGGTATTTGAAAGTAACCTGAAAAACCATCTAAAAAACAATAAAATTGTGACCGGATAATCTCTCTAACATTTGATCAATAAAAGGTAAGGGAAAATGATCTTTCCTTGTTGCCTCATTTAATCGTCGATAATCTATACACACTCTCCATCCGGTGACGGTTCTAGTTGGTATTAATTCATTTTTTTCATTAGTGACTACCGTCATACCTCCTTTCTTAGGAACTACTTGGACGGGACTTACCCAAGGACTATCGGAAATCGGGTAGATAAGTCCGGCGTCAAGTAATTTGATGACTTCATTTTTAACCACTTCTTGGACGTTTGGATTTACTCTACGTTGTGGTTGTATTACCGATTTATAGTCATTATTCATTAATTTTGTGCGCGCACACGGAAGGGCTTATTCCTTTAATATCTACAAGCTTCCAAGCGATCGCGTTTTTGTGTTTTTTCAAAAGCGTGATTAATTTTTCTTTTTCTACACTAGTTAATTTTGATGAAATAATTACAGGTGACTTATCATCCTTGTCGAGAAAAACATATTCCAAACCTTTAGGGAGTTCTTTGAGCTCAAGTGGTGGGTTTTTAGGAGACTCCTTATTTGGTTGCTCATTTTGTTCAAGAACCAAAAAGGTTTGTTCAATGGCGACCTCTTCTTTAACAAAGTGGTCAATTTCTTCTTCCGTATCGGGTGGCTCATCTTCATCTTCAATTAGGGGGGGTCATCATTGCCGATTGGATATTTCATTGAACGCTCAAGATCGACACTTCTTTTGAATGCCCCTAATTGAATGGGTAGATTGTTTTGCTTCCGACTTTTCAAAGCTTCGTGGGTTTTCACAAAAGGTCGTCCCAACACGAGTGGAGCGTCATCAAGGATGACGAAGTCGGTAGGAACTACCATTTGATTTATTTGGACTTACACATCT
This sequence comes from Helianthus tuberosus, assembly GCA_030545235.1. Classification (NCBI taxonomy): domain Eukaryota; kingdom Viridiplantae; phylum Streptophyta; class Magnoliopsida; order Asterales; family Asteraceae; genus Helianthus; species Helianthus tuberosus. The sequence continues at coordinate 111,181,493 of CM060445.1, forward strand.
TCAACTACTCCTATTGATTTTATCGTTTTCCGATTAGATAGAAAAATGGGTAATTGAAGTGGAGAAAAATCACCAATACTTAATTTTTCGAAAATGTAGTTTGGCATTATATTAACACAAAGATCTTTATCAATTGTAATATTACTAATAAAGGAATTTTGAAGGAAACATGGAACTGGTGTAATGTTAATTTCAAATGGATCATCTTTTGTTAGTGTAGTTTGATCATTTGTTAACTTAATGCTTACCATTTCGTCAATTTTAGTGTTAGTGTTTAACTCTTTTAAAAACTTAGCATGAGTAGGTACTAAACAATGGTTTTCAAAAGAAGGTGACAAGAGGATAATTTCTTGAAAATTAGACTCTTTTAGAATTTTAACGTTGTCGGACTCACCTTTTTCGTTGTTTAGTTCATGTATCGGTTTTTCACTTACTTGTTCTTCTATTTTTACCTCTTCAACTATCACTTCTTTGGTACAAATTACCTCTTCCCTTGTGCGGGATTCCTCTTCCCTTGCGCGGGCTTCTTTTATATAGCGCTCAATAGTTTTAAGGTGTTCTATTATCTTTTCGGCTACGGGGGAGATAGTTGGTGGTTCGTCAAAGCGATCGGAATAAATATGCCCACTGCTTGAGTTCGGAAGTTCGATCCTTGGTTCCTCATAATACTCATATGAGGTAGATGGTTCATACCATTATTCCTCATTGTAGGTATATGATGGATAAGGGTCGTAACTCGGTTCTTCATAATACTCATATGAGGTGGGTTGTTCACGCCATGGTTCCTCATAGTAAGTATATGAAGGTGAAGGCTCATAGCTTGGCTCCTCAAAGTATGAGTGCGAAGGCTCATACCTTGGTTCATCAAGATATGAGTATGAGGGAGAAGGTTCATACCTTGGTTCATCAAGATATGAGTATGAGGGAGAAGGATCATACCTTGGCTCTTCATAGTATGTATATGAAGTGGTTGGCTCGTACCTGGGCTCCTCATAGTATGTGTACGAAGGGGATGGTTCAAAGAGGTCACAATATTGTACCGAATGAGAATTATCACAAATGGTACAATACTCTTCTTCATAATCATCCTCCTCATAGTGGTAGTTGTAACATCCTGAGTATTGATCCATAAGAATCACTCAGCATACCACAACAGAGTCTCGGGACCAGAAAACAAAAATAAAAACGGAAACAGAGGCTGAGCACGGCCCCGTGTTCAGGTTCTGTATCTGGGTGTTTTAAAGAATGTACTGGTTTTGTGCAGCACGAGGGCGTGTTCAGTGATCACGACGCCGTGTTCAGACTCTGTATCTGGGTGTTTGGTTAATTTTTATGTAGCACGGCCCCGTGTTCAGTCTACTGTAATGCAAAAACTACCTAAAAATGTAAAAATGTGCGCGCAGTTTTAAAAAGGTTTTGAAAAATGATTAGGCTGTCGATTTTAAGCTTTCTTAAAATCCTTGTGTCCCCGGCAACGGCGCCAAAAACTTGGTGTGTGTCAGGTGTATTATGTTATTATTGATATTTTAAGCCTATTTTATACATTAGTCAAGTTTTAAATTTATAAAACACGATATTCTACTAACACTAAACACATACATGGGCAAGTGCACCCACCGTGAGTGTAGTATAGCGTTAGTAAGATACCGAGGTCGTCCAAGGACACAAGAGCTTTTAGTACCGGTTTATCCTCAACGTCTAATCAAACTAAAATTTTTAGAAAAGGTTTTAAATGAAAAATAAAAACTAAAAATGCTGAAATAAAAAATAAAATAAAAACATATAGACAAGATGAATCACTTGGATCCGACTCGCCTTTAATGTATCCTTTGATGATTTCCGCACTTTTGCACTTTTAAAGAGATTATCTTAGTTATAGTAGTAGGCCCCTCTTTTGAATGTGACGTTACCCTCAACCCAGTGGTTTGAGTCAGCAGGGATACAATCCCAAAGGGTTGAAATATTGAAAGATAATTAATTAAGTTATTAATGCGAAAAGTGGTAGGCCCCTCTTTTGAAGGTGACAATACCCTCGGCTAAGTGGTTGGAGTCAGCAGGGATACAATCCCAAGTAGCCGGTTTAATGTATTAATAGTAGTTTACATATGAGGGGATCAAGCCATTCGCACCCCCGCCATCCAATACCAGTGGGGTATTGAAGTAGGTCCTAGTAATATTGACCCAGGTCCTTGCAGGATCTATACATTGAACAAGGCAAGAACCTTACTAAACCATTCCCTTAACCCCCGACCAGGTAGCCAACATATCTCTATATAGACCGTAGAGATATGAATGGTGAAAATATTTTACTTTATATAAACAGTAAAGTAATGCCAAGACACCGCGGACAAATGATAAAGAAGTTTCACATTCAACATAAGAAACTAGTTATTAAATTCATTAATACAAAACCAAATAAAAAGTGTGAAAAGATAAAAAAAATCAAAAGTAATACATTAAAGACTTGTCTTCACCAACTGATGTAAGAGACTTAGCCAAACATGGCCTTTGATTGACAAGAACTCTTACGATCAATCTTGGATCCCAAGACTACTACACACACTCTAAGGTGGGTGATGGATGATGGTGGTGGATGTGGGTGTTGTAGTGGTGGTGGAGTGGTGGCAAAGTGGGAGATAGGTGGTTTGCCAAGGGATGCTTTTGAAGTGAGCCAAGCACCCCTATTTATAGCCTGAACAGAAGCCTGGCCACGGCCCCGTGTCCACTGGACACACCCCCATGGCCAACCCTTTTCTCTTCCTTCATTAATTGCGATTGTCTGCATTAGGCTTCACACGGCCCCGTGTTCGCTGGGCACGGCCCCGTGTGCAGAAGCGTATCTGTACTACCAAGATTTGCAAGATTCTGCGAATCTTAGCGTTGATCACGCCCCGTGCTGAGCTGGGCACGCTCCCGTGGTGGGCATAGAAGCTTCCACAACTTTGTCCATTTCTGCAGACACCTGACCACGCCTCCGTGTCCAGTGGGCACGGGCCATGGTCAGTCTTCTGTTTCTTGTTTTTACTTGTGAAGATGCTGTCGAGGGGTCGGGCATGCCACGTTTATTCCTTTTCTTTGTATTTATGTTAGTTTTTGCTGCATATTTGTTCCTTTTGTTCGTTTAAGCTCATTTGGTCCTGAAAATACAAAAGGAAGACAAAAGCATATTTTTTCCAACATTAGTACTAAAAAGGGTTAGTTCTATGCCTCGTTTGATGTAATTTATATGTTGCATTTTACACACATCATATATGGTCAATTATTATTCTTGAAAGTTGAAACCTTAATTGAACTCATATTTAATGGTTTTTTGATTCTGCTAATCGAAAGTGAAATTACTTCAATTTTGTTCTACATTAATCGATTCAGCACAAAAAATGGGAAAAAGCTGTAATACACATGCATAAGCCTTTTCCATCTTCTTTAACAATTTCTATGGTTCTTTTTCATTATTTAGGGATTGGTTGATTCGTGGCCACCCACCAGAAGAACCGTCGATCACCACCATATATGTTTGCTACCTGTTCAAGAACCTCCCGCCACCACCATAGCTGAACATCTGCCACTCTCTCAGTGTCTTTTGAAACCTTAACGTCTCTCTTGTTTTTAGATTTTTAACAAATTAGCGACGTGGATTTAAATGGTGGTGGTGATGGGCTGATGGCATAACATATCTGTGGATAAGAAAGGCAGCAGTGAGGGTTATAGTGGAGTTGGATCGAATGTCGGTGGTGGTGGTGGTGTAGGTTTGCATTTAGTCAACAGAGAAGGAGAAGAAGAGATGAATGGATGATACTGTTGGCAGTGCTAGTGTTAGGCTGCCGGAAACTTACCTACCGGAGAAGATGGTCGTGGATGGTGGTTCTTCATAGATCTGGTGAATAGAAAGAGTTTGGGTGGTTTTCTTTTTGTTTTTAAGTAAGTAAAAAGACTATATTGCCCTTATAAGAATAGACTTAATAGAAAACTTTAACTATGTTAGTAGTAAAGGACGTATAGTGTAATGGTTTTTACAAATAAATGATTGTGAATGTAATTATTGAAGTTAAAGGGTATCCATTGCAATCTGATACAAATATAAAGGACGAAAAATGTAATTTACCCCCAAAAAAAACCTAATTTTTTTTTTTGAAAATTAAACTTCATTGAAAACAACATCCAACCAAAACGGGCAAAAGTCCAAACACACACAACAAAAAAAAAAAAAAAAAAAAAAAAAAAAAAAAAACCTAATTTATTTCAACACAATCCACTTGCATCTATTTCCATTTTTAGGGCATGTTTGGGTAAGCTTTTAGAAACAACTTATTGACTTATTGGCTTCTTGAAAAAGTCAGGATTTTGTGACTTATTGACTTATTGGCTTTTTCCCCTCACATACACCCTCTTTGCCAAACATCATTTTAGAGCTTATGACTTTTCAAAAAGCCAATAAGTCAATAAGTTGTTTCAAAAAGTTACCCAAACATGCCCTTAGCTATAGAATAGAATAGTATCTTCCATGAAATTCAACACAGCTGACTATTCATCTTCATGTAGTCCACACCATTGAACCACGAATCTCCAATCGCATCCAGAATGTTCGAATCCACCACCTCCTCCGCCGCCCTCAACGGCGGCCTCAACCGCATCAAAAACCGGCAACCACCGCCTCTCACCACATGCTTCCGTATCCTCTGCCACGCCTCCCGCATCGGCGGAGTCATCGGAAAATCCGGCTCCATCATCAAACAATTCGAGCACGAAACCTCCGCCAAAATCCGCATCGACGTCCCAAACCCTAGCTCCGACGACCGTGTCATCACCGTTATCGGTAACACCTCGGTTAACAGAACGATGTCGTTTAGCAATAATAATAGTAATAGTAAAGATAACAATAATAATAGCAGAGATATTGATTGTGGTGAGAGTAGTGAAGTTGTGGTTTCAGCTGCACAGGAGGCTTTGGTTAGGGTTTTTGAGAGGATTTTGGTGGTGGCTGCTGAGGTGAATGGGGGTGGGTTGGAATGTGGAGGGGTGGTTTCGTGTCGGTTGTTAACGGATAAGAGTGGTATCGGTTCGGTGATAGGGAAAAAGGGGAAGGTGATTGAGAAGATTAGGAAGGAGACTGGGTGTAAGGTTAGGGTTCTGGGACAAGATAAGTTGCCAGCTTGTGCATTGCCTGGTGATGAAATGGTGGAGGTTAGAGTTTTTGTTTTGATTGCAGATAAGGTGTTTGTGTTTATGTCTCTATGGGTTGCAGTTTTAGAACAATAGTTGTTGTGCAGAAAGTACTTTTTTGGGCATTTTGAGAACATTTATTGCCAAAAAAGAGCTTCTTAATGTGCTCTTTTGTTCATAATTGCTAATTCTTGCTAAACATGTCTCTTTTTGACATTTTTGCTTATGGTTCTTTATATATTATAAATGAATGTGGTTTCTTATTTTGAATATCTTTTTGACTGGAAAAGAGAGTGCAGCAAATACTTATTTGCAAAAATGAAGTTTACTATTTTTTTTCTTTTATGTAAATGTATGTCTCTAATTGTCTAGAAGTGGTCATTATTACAGCCCCGTTTTACTATGCAAGAAACATAGCTTGTTGGTAATAAAAAGTCAAGAAAACTTTTTTGGGAAATTAATCACTAGATGCAAAGTTGTCTTGTTATTTAGAAACTGTATGGTATCTTGACAATATCTGGTTTTGGAAGATTATATGATATCATTGTTCTAGTTGTTTGTTATCTCGGTTGAATGCCATCAATCATCAAAATATGATGTAATTTTTAATGCTAATAATATGAACACAAGGTGACATTTTGGGTGCTTGAATATCTTTTTTATTTGATTTTACCCAAACCTTGTCTTTTAGATTACTTATTGAACCCGTATATCAAATGTTTTAAAGACCAAATATTGTATCCTTAGTAATAAAAAACGCACTTGGCGTTCATGTGAGACGGGGACGCTTCTTTAGGCAAGACAGAGGCACGCGACTCTGGTCAAGCAACGCTCAAATGGGGTTAAACAACACATACTTGGCTATAACTAGAGCTTCACTCTTTTTCCTTATCCCTCAACAAATCTTGACTGTTATAGCTAATACGACATTATTTTCAACTGATTTGTAAGAACTGGTTACACATCTTTTGTTCTTTTTTTTATTCTAACTGCTAATTCTATTAAGTCTGTTATTATATATATGTAGAACCAGTTATTTAAAATTTTCTTTTCTTAGTATTTATTTTTCCTTTATTGCGATTTTGTATCAGGCATGCACTTTTTGCGCCTTATGCTTAGATTGCAGGCGAACCCTTTGCATCTTGAATGCACCTTTCGACTTTAACTTCTATGATTGTATCTTTCTTGTTGCAGTTTATAGTTTCTTCAATCTCGATAATTCCCTGAAGATATAACTCATATGTTTTATTGCAGATCGAGGGTGATATTTTGGCACTTAAAAAAGCACTTGTTGCTGTCACCCGTTGCCTTCAAGATCGCCCATATGCTCCCAACGCAAAGAAAGTTTTAGGTGGACCTCATCATGCAGTTCTCCATGAGACCATAACTAACGAGCACATGGATATCCCATCCGTACCTTCAGATAGGAACACCAATCCTTCCATCGATATCCGTGCTTCTCAACATGAAATAGTTTTCAGGATGCTATGTTCCAGTGATCGTGTAGGCAGTATAATAGGCAAATTCGGAACAGTTATTCAAGCTCTTCAAAAAGAATCAGGTGCTAGTATAAGCTTCAAAGCTCCGGTTTCCGATTGTGATGAACAGTTGATCACTATCTCTGCTATGGAGGTTTGCTATTAGTCATTCATTCATAAATATCGTTTCTTATGTTATATATTATTCTTTAATTAATACGTTCCTTTTGTTTATATAGACCCTAGAGTCACGGAACTCGCCTGCACAAAATGGTGCCATGCTCGTTTTCAATAAGTTAGAGGCGGGCCGTCCATCATCAACTGGCATGATAACTTCTGCTAGACTTTTGATTTCACCAAACCAAATGGGTTGTTTGTTGGGTAAACGTGGGTCCATAATTGCAGATATGAGAAAAGTAACCGGTGCATTTATAAAGATAGTTGGTGACGATCAAGTCCCAAAGTGTGCTCTTGAGAACGATCAAGTAGTGCTGGTGAGCTCTTCATGCCTTCATTTCTGCTTCCTTTTTAAGTTTTTGGATCAAAATAAGTAATTTCATAGTGTGTGTTGGAACAGGGTCGGTTGGGCCAATCTGCAAAGACTTTTTATCCATTTTGTTGATCCCTGTAATTTAATCCATTTTACCTGTTAGATAAAACTAGTTTTTTTACCCGCCGCCCGTTGCCTGGACGCTGTACGCAACATGATAGCGTATAGATTACAATCGACCAGACTCGTTTCCGAACTAAATTTACGTCGAAACCTACTCTAACTCAAATTTATACCGTTGAACTAAGATGTATTAAATTTGACCCGATTTGTTTCCAAACAAAAATTACATCAAAACGTAGTCCAACTCAAAACGTACATAAAAAGTAAATATTTTATAGTTGACCCGACTCGTTTTCAAACAAAAAATACGTTAAAGCATAACCGAAGTCGAATTTATGTCAAAGATTTGAGGGTTAAAGAAAAGTTAGAAAGTATGAGGGTCTTTTTTGTCAAGTTAGAAAGTAGGGAGGTCATTTTTGTCAAGTTAGAAAGTTATTTTTGTCAATTTAGAGGGTTGATGGGTGAATTATGTCAACTCACAAAACTTGATGGGTGAATGATGATTTCAAAGGTCGGCAAAACTCAAATGAACCCATCTATAAGTAAATGGGGGCAAAACCACTGCTTTTAGAGTTTCAGCGATTTATTTGTATTTTTATTGCACATTAAATTTCTATTTTGTGTTCATATGTTTGTTTCTCAAGTTATGAATTAAATGAACCGTCTTTATTTAAAGATGACAGGAGAGTTTTCAAACGTACGAGACGCGCTATACAGTGTTACTGGCAGGCTGAGGAACAACTTATTTTCCAGTAAAATGTCAAAGGGCCACGGAGCCAGGGGCACGTATGTAAATTTACCTCGGAGTATGGAAGGTCTCAAATTGTCAAGTAGCATCGATCGTCCTCTACCACCTGCAAACTCACAATCTTGGGTAATATATTATTATTTCCATATTTTAGAATTTGAAGTCATATTAAAAAATTGTGGGCTGATTGCAGATAGCAGCAGATGGTGGCATGGGATCAACTTTTGTTAAAAGTGGTACTGAGCTTGCCAGGTTTGCCTCAACTAACATCTCTATGTATTTATTTCGCTATTTTATTGCTATTAATTAAAGTTTAAAAAAAATTGTCACTGCATAATTTATAGCAATCAATAGACAATGTTTTAGATGATGTTAATAGGGTGTTACATCTAGTTATTGTTTTATAGGAAAAGAATGTTGTATAGTGTCGTGTCTTATGGACTTTGCTTACTTTATGCTTACTTTAATGAAATACTAGGTTATATACCCGTGAGCTTCACGGGTTATAGGTTGTATTAAAAAAATTTATATTTATAAAATAATTTTTTATATGATTTCTTATAAGTGGATAACCATTCATGTTTGGCAAACATTACCAACAAAAAAAATGTACCATAGATTGAATGCATTTCACTGTTGGGATCCGAGTGAATGTGGATCGGTTTTTTTTGTTCGGATCATCCGACTTTCACTGATGGATATCTTCCTATAAAATAAACACACCAACTCCATTATTGGTCTTCTTTATCATTGACTTTCCTTTTACCTTTCAAACCTTACCTCAAACCATTATTGGTCTTCTTTATCACTGATTTTCCTTTTACCTTTCAAACCTTACCTCAAATCATCTGGATCTCAGCTTCTCCGTTAACATTCACACGACACTTCTCCATTATCACCCGTGGTACCTACGGGTTCGGATATTTTAAATTTTATTAAAGACAACTTTATATATATTTTAAAATATGAATAATGCGTGATGAATATGGTGTATTAATTAAACGTTAACAATGTTTTCAAACTTAAAAGTACTTATCAAATATAAGACAAAGAAAACAAACTTGATCATATTCGTTTATATGATTATTAAAATAATATTAAATTACTGGAACCCAACTTCTTGCTTAACATATGCAACACGTTGTTCTTGAGGACGAATCAAAACTTTTGTGAAGTGAGAACTCTCATATCAAACTTTGACTAAGAAATCATATTAAATACAATAAAGTAATCATCTTTGATTGGCATGTCATATTTTGATATGATCCCATCCAATAGTAGTGATATAAATAAAACTCACTTCACTCCTATATATATAAACAGATGCAAAACACCCATTTATGTAAACAAATAAAATGCAGCAATTGCGGCAAGATAAACACCATGTATCCATCTAGGAGACGTGCCATGAAACGCTACATTCCAAAGCTAGACGTGTTTAACCATGAACTTGTACTGATTTTCCATATCGTTTAATGGCCAACCCGTGTATTCCTTCCAAACGTCCTTAACAAATATCTACAAAAATCCACCAAATATACAACTGATGTTATTATTATTATTATCCTGTTTTTGTTAAAATTGCAAAAATAAATATTCACAATCAGTCATTTTTCTTGATTAATTACATACCAACCCAAAACTATACCACTTTCATAGTGAGTCATTCTACTATTTTAGCTATACTTGTAGTTTTGATGCAAAGGGACCGTCGAAAATCGCCCAAAAATGTTGACCGGGTCAGAATCACCAGGAGAGAAAAAGAAAGACGGTTATGTTGTTACGTAACTGTCTTATGTGTCACAAAGGTAAAGTAACAGGTACAAATATTTATACGGTTCTCAAGTTACATACAAATCTTGACATAATTAACCAATTATTTGTTTATTGTTAGAAGCAAAAATTTATGAATAAAATAGATATGTGCCTATGGAGTGAAAGAAACTTGTACCTTGTATTCATCACCAAATTCCATCTTGAAGGCATCCCGGATCGCCTCAGCCGAAGCGCGATGGCCGTCGCCAGTATCACTCATCAAAATAAGCACATTCTTGGTTCTATCAGCACCAATCTGCACCATTTCCATAGTATCATCCTCATCATGAATCTCATATCTCACTCTTTTGTCTCCATTACTACCACCACCACCAAAACCATACACTCCTACCCTTTCGAAAACCGCCTTTAACGAAATCTTCGGTGGCGCCACCATGATCACCATCTTCACCACCACCACCAATATGTATACAACTTTCTATGTATGTATCTTTATTCAATAATTTAACAAACCGTTATCAGAATTTAAATTTCAAGACAGATCTAGAAAGGAAAACTTAAAAAGATTGATCAATCACCTATAGATACAAAAACAAAATACTGCTATAAAATTAAGCAACAACTACATGCAGTATCCGAAACAAATGGGATCTTACCCTCCTTTGAAGATGTTTCCCCGGAGTACTCGAAAGAGTGTCGATCTCTCCTGCTCTGTACTCACTGACACAGAGATCAGCGCTCTCAGTTTCTTCTCTATATCTTCTTTTGCCTGAGATTGTAAACCGGCACTTGGCTCTATCAGTTTCCTTAGTCAGAATCTTTCAATATAGTTGCAATGACATGTTTTTGTTAACAGAATAGTTGTAAATAAACATACTAATAATATGAAGACTATCCCGTGCCATTACACACATATCAAACACTGGTCAGAGCATTACCTCTGCTAGTCAAAAAGCAAGTGACATAGTTTATATTGGCTACTTTTGCATATATTTAACTTAAAGTTATAAGCAAGTGACATAGTTTATATATTTTTTTGTTGGTGATGTTTACAGTGGAGGTAGGTCTGCTGTAGTAACTGGGATGAGTGTAGAAATTGTGGTACCTCAAAATGTTATTGGCCGGATTTACGGGGAGAATGAAAGCAATCTAGCTCGTCTAAGACAGGTAACTACTGCTTGCATTTCCGTTAACCAAATTTTATACGGCAAATGCACAAAGTTAAGTAGCAACCTACTTTTGTTTGTTTCTGATTTTAGCTAGTTCTTATTCCATCCATTAGTTGTTGTCTTGTGTTAAAAATATGCTAATTGCTTAAATGGGCATTGAAAAAAATGTGTATTTGTCCTAAAGGTGGTGCAACGATTATGTGATTTTCTCGTCTTTTAACATTTCAAACTAATTAGAACCTCTTACTTCATTTTAGAATCATGTACCATTTGCTTTTCTTTCCTTGTTACTTGTAGAAATAAAACATCTTGATTTCGGTACTCTTGACTTGTTTGTGAATCAATTTTGTTTTTATGTCTAACCAGATTTCGGGTGCAAAAGTTGTGGTTCACAAGCCACAGTCAGCAGGAACAACTGATCACATTGTTGTCATATCTGGTACTCCTGATCAAACAAAGTCAGCTCAAAGCCTCCTTCAAGCATTCATGCTTTCTGACTAATCTTAAGGGGTCAAAGAAAGTCAGCTAGTTCTTTTTGTTCAGGTAATATATAGCTGTTGTATGTACTGTAATGTAAAGCAATTTCATTTTTTATTCAATTTGAACCCTGACTGGTGCTTCAAATGTTTGCACACCTGTCACCGTGCATGCCATGCACCTTCATGGTTCAAATCGAAGTTAGGAACAAGAAAGGAAAAGATTCATGCTGTATGTGAAAATGATAACTAGTCAATGGAAAAACAAAAATATGACACTAAATGTCAGTTTTTGACCAGATTTAACAGTTATCAATATGTTCTTTATGGATTTCCGATAACTTTATTTTATAATGACTATCGCGTCGTCATTAATTAGCATCTCATATGTCATGTAACCCACTTGGTAAATACATGTATGTTAATATTAAGTGACATGTATAGCTAAAAGATCATGTATATTTGTTAGTATTTGGGTTTGGCTACCAGGTTCGAGTTCGTTTGCCATCTTTGTCCCAAATGCTTTACATGTTATTGACACACTTCACCCTTGTTATATATAATCACTAATTTCATTATCGTCCAACAGTCGCAAACATCATAGATAATAAATTATATGTATACAAACCATGGTTGTGATCAAACCATAGTCTTATGCCTCGAGCAAAAAGAATCATACCATGACTAAACCTAGTTCTAAAAACAACTATTTTTAAAACCATGACATAAAAATACATGGTTTGAACATCACTAAGAGGTATAAAAATTTATCAGGATGGATTGATGGATTCCTTGATGATATTATTTGATCTCTTTTAAAATATTTCATACAAAACTCTATAATCAAAGAGAAGAAAAGGCGTTGCCGTTTAGGACAAGACCCACCACTTTGTTCCAAACTCTTAACAGGATCATGTGTCACACCTGGTCATAGGCGGAAGCATGAGGTGTGGTCGTGATTGATTCTCATTGCATACGAATTAGCAAACATAGTAAATGATTTAAATAAACTCCAATGCCATTGATAAGTTTTCAAACATAAACATGAGTTAACCAAAGTGTTTACATTACTTCAAGATAAAATAAGTTTTAAAAGTCTACATTATATTTCGAGTTCTTAAAAGATAAAGATCACTGCAAGGAAGCGGGAGGCATGGAGTTAGGACTCTTGACATCTTGAAACGAAAACCCGCAAAGCTTTCCACTAATTTCCTGAAACATATGTAAGTTTGAAAAACGTCAACAAAGTTGGTGTGAATTCATGCAGTTTTTGTGTAATAAATGAATATTTGTAAAATGTGAGATGTATTTGTATGAAAAGTGATATGTAACATAATAGGAAATCGAGATCGCTAATGTTTTGCGAAGACATTAACATGTGTGACGACATAGGAAGCATCCAAACCTTGACAATTTATGTGCCGATTACCCTTCGACTGGAACACAAAAGCACTCTTCCGTATGGGTCATGTGGACCAAGAGTGGGGATGCCAAAACCCAATAGATCTACCTTTTCCGTTCTTTGGTCTAAACTTAGATTAATGGTGCTTACGTATACCCTATGCGCACATGATCTATTGTATCATTCCTTAGTCTAACATACCATTTATACATGTATTTCCCCCAAAAGTTTAGAAAACTAGAAAACGTTTAAAAGAGGGGACATGAAATCACTGTTTTGCGTCTTGATGCGTACTACTTCACCGGTACTTCCTTTGGTTCGCGACGTAACCTCTAAGTGTTCTAAATATGTTAATCACCTAAGCTTATAATTTACTATGTACAAGTTATCCATCTTGTTTATGTATTTGTTTTGTCTTAGGTGTATATGTTCTAGAGTTGTCATTATATATTTCACCAAATATATATAGTTTTGTATGCTTGTAAGTTGTGTTAACGGATCTAGTTTCTCTTGCGTCTTCGTGCCTCGCATGAGTAAGATGTGCATGTTCGAGACATGTGTGGGTCGTGCCCATTGTAGTCGGGTATCACCCGTTCGTCGCGTTATCGTTAATTTAAATTGTATTTTCTATTTGTAAATATATATATATTTTATTCTCAAATAAAATAAATATATATATTGAATTTTTGTATACGATATGTGCTAAAAATAAATAATATATTTTTAACTTATCCTTGTATATGTATTCTTGTATTATTTGTGTATACTTGTCTTTGTATTTGTTTGACCAAGTCAACGTCGATTTATACTTTTATTAAATAATATTTTCAATATTATTTTAGTATAAATGTATTTTTAATTTTACCAAATGTATACTTAGGCAAGTATACATGCATTTAGGTGTAAACACTTATGTATTTTGTGTTTAATGTCAAAAATCATTTCTTATGATTTTTTACTTTCAGGAATTTATATTTGATAAAAATAATATATTTTTAAGGCTTGTTTAATATATATATTTTTATCACACTTGTTAAATATATATATAGGGTGAGGTTCTAGAGTGAACACTAGTGTATTTGCGAACTGAGTGAACAAATCCTGGCCATTGATCTACACACGTGTATGGCCAGCATCTCATCATCAAATCTTAAAATACACTAGTGTATTTCAACATCAAATTCTGGCCATTGATCTACACACGTGTATGGCCAGGATTAGTTCACTCAGTTCGCAAGCTACACTAGTGTTCACTCTTGAACCTGATCCTATATTGAAGGGGTAAGGTCCCAAAAACCTCATAATCAAGTACTTGGGACCGTACCACAACCTCATCTTCTAACCATCCTTAAAACCTTGCGCGGCAGCACACTGGTTTTACAAAGGGAAATTAAGAAGAAAAGTAAGACAACACTTGCGCGCTAAAAGGAAATGCATAAATCCTTGCGCCAACTCTCCACAACAAAGGGTAAAAATCCTAACAAGCAATTCCGCCTAGTAATACCCAGACTTGGATATTATTTAAGCTGATACCACACGATAAGGAGCCACACCGGATTATGGCAATAATCTTCTAGAAGACTCATTCGTGCACCACCAGACGGTTATAACCGCCTGGGACACGTGTCATCATCCCAGGCAACCCTGAAATCACGATGATGGCATGGAATTGAAGAGAAATCTCCATTTACCCACTTTCCACGTGGCAACATCCCAGCCGTTGATCTAAATAACGATCCGTGTGCACTCACGTCGGATTGAGAGGATTAACGGAATGGGAAATAACTGCTTACGGAGTTAGCATCTTCCGTCAACTTTTCAATAACAAGTTTTCCCGCCCATACTCCCGGCTATAAATACGAGAGTAATTCAGGTATGAACTTCAAGTTACACTCACTTCACCAATACTTATTCTTCTTCATAAACACATATTTATTCTCACGCCGGAGTCGGGTTACGGAGAGAACCTCCCTTCTCCCCGTAACGAGGCTAACGGTGTTCTGTTTTGCAGTGTTCACCGGAGAAGAAGACTCGTCCCTTCGAATCAAACGAGTGAGAACCACCCTTTGTTAACAATACCCAGGTTGAGGGTATTGTAGAAGAAGCCTCGGATGACAATGAAGCACAGTTCAATCATCTGAATGAACCTATCACCCCAGGGGCACAACCGGAGATCCCTGTAAGCTCAATTCTACCCCCAGGAGAGACCCCAATCTCCTGGTATGTCAGATCTCAGGGGCATTAAATGCAGTATACACACAGCTGTGTACACAAACTGCTCCCCAAACTCAATGACGAAGGCCAGGATCCCGTGCTCATGCTTCTCAACGTGATGGCCCATCCCAAGTCCAGATCGAAGACACAGAGGTTCACTCTAGATCTCCATCGAGATACGAGTATACTCAATCAGAAAATCGTCGAAGAGAGCATCGAGATGAGTCACACTCTCACAGAAGACCGTCAGTTCACACCAGGTTGGGTTCTCAACGACACACCCACACCAGTGAATATGATCCAACTTACCGAGTAGGAGAAAGTGCCAGCGTGTTTAGTCGGTTACAACCGAATTACAACAAGTGTAGACCCCGCGCGATTTACAATCCCGAGGCTGAGCACAATTATGATCTGATTTATCGTCCTGCTGAGGCGGCAGAGAATTCAAAATTTATAAGAGAAATAGCTCTGGCTCCGCTAGAGAAAGCAAAGCTCCCGTCTAACGTGGGCAAGTTCAACGGAATGACAAACCCTGACGATCATCTGCGAGTTTTCACAAGCGCAAGGCTGGTAGGAGGCTGGACCCTACCAATGTGGTGCCACCTCTTCGTACAAACCCTTACATGCGTTGCAAGAATCTCGTTTGATAATTTGCCCATTGGGAAAATCACGTCATGGAAAGATTTGCGCGAGAAGTTTCTGATTCATTTCAGCCAGCAAAGGCAATCCATCCGCGACACAGCAGATGTGATGAACATTTGGGGTCATGATGAAGAAAGTCTGGAAGACTTCATCACCCGTTATAACAAAGAGGTACTTGAGATCGGAGACGTCCACGAGCAGCTGATTCGCGCCCAATTCAAATATGCAGTCAGGTGCGACGATATGATAAAAGTCCTGTCTGGGACGGAAGGACTCCCGAAGAGCTGGGAAAAAGTGATGGCGGTGGCTAAGGTCTACGCCCAAACAGAAAAGAATCTCACCACCAACAGGCCGCCACCACCGCACAATTGACCCTCAAATTTAGGCTCAAGTGGCGCGAGGAAATTTAAGAAAGGTTGGCGCAATTCTAGCTCAGGGAATTATTCATCCGAGGATGCTCGAGCCACAATCAATAAGCTTGCCGCGCAGAGAGAAGCCAAACAAGAGAACAGGGAGAGACAATGTACTCCCTTAACCAAAACTCCTGCGGAAGTTTTAAGCACGGAGGATTACCAGTTTAAGCCTCCACCACCCATGAAAAACAAACGTGGACAGGACCCAGCTCAGTATTGTGATTACCACAAGGACAGTGGTCATACCACCAATAATTGCATCTCCTTGCGCACCGAGATAGAAAAGGCGCTTAAAAGTGGTGAGCTCACTCACCTACTACAAAACGTGCGCAAGGACATAAAACAAATCACCCGGGGCGAAGAAGGCCTGAGCAAGAAAGCGAAAAAATAAGAAGTAACTCTATGATCTCCTCGCAAGAAGGAACAGACTCTACATTTTATCAAGTTTCAGCGGGATTTAGAGTGTAACTTAAGTCCCGTGTATTTATCTTAATAGACTTTGTAATGGCCTCTGCGCCTTATCTTGAAATAAACAACAAAGTTTCTATTATTCTTGTATTTTTTCTTACAAAGTGCATACAATTTCTTTTGGTAAGCGCAAAAACATTATGGTAAATATAATACAAGTCTCATGAACGGTCAAGTGATTACATCACACAAGACCATACGTTCACACATGAGCTTTATACCACCTTCATTCGCCTTACCTGATCAAAGTAATTGTACCCATGCAAAATATTGTAAAGTAAAAAACACATCATACTATTACTGGCGCACCAATACGCCTTAGAAAAATATCAAACACGGCAGTGTTTCAGTGTACGATTACTTGCGCGGCAGCGCATTAACAGCAAAAGGGATACACATCCCAAAGGACCACAAAAAAAATTGTTCAATACAATTACAAAAGGAAACCTACGCTAGATCTTCGTCTTCATCTGGGAAGATTTCCTTTAGTTGCGCCACGTGATCTTCAGATTGCAATGCAACATTTATAAGATCCATGACAGGAAGCTGCAAATTGTTGAATTCTATTTTTAAAGCTGCAAGGGCGGCACCAGTGTTAACTCCATAAGTAGCAGATTTACTAGTATCCCAATCAACTTTCAAGGCGTTAGTCACATGGTGTGAACATTCCGCATATCCCTGAGCATACCCGTCACTCCGCGCGGCAACAACTAAACGCGCAACAGTTTTATCAAGCTCTACAGAATTCAACACCGATTCAGCAACCTACAAGAACAAGAAAGATAAATAAGAGAGAGGCGCGAAGCATTTCCCCAAAGAAAACAAGCAAAAAAGCAACTTACACAGGCAATCCCACGCTCTTTCAACCATAACATATCACTTTTCAAAGGTTCAAGCTCGCTCTCTGCTGTGGCCCGCGTTGTTTAGGAATTTTCTAGCTTAACTTCAGTATCAGTTAGGCGACGGGAGACATCAACTTTCTCAGAGTGCGCAAGCTCCAAATCTTTTTTAAGTTGTTCCTAGTCAGAAAGCAAAGCGGTAAGTTCTTCTATCTCTTTATCTCTAAGAGCAAGAGTGGCACAGGCATGTACCTCTCGTTGTTCATTGCGCTCCCTGTGGGAACGCGCCTCATCTCGCGCAGCTTCAACATCAGCTTTTTCTTTTTTCAACCTTTCGATCTCCGCATCCTGTTTCTTCAATTTCTCAACTTTAGCCTTGAGATTATTGATAACATTACGGAGTCCTATTTTCTTATTATTATCTTTCTCACAAATTCTCTTAAAATTCTTGCGCTCCTCGGCAAGAAGGGCAGCTTCAGCCTCCGCTTTCCTTTTCCAACTCGCAACGGACCATTCCTCTGTTTTTCGATCAGCCTCAAATTTGGCCTGATCAGCTTCCAACTTAGCTTTCAGCTGGGCTACACGTTTCTCCTCATCCGCAACTTTCTTCTTGGACACCTTGAAGTCTGCCCACTCCTTGTGCATACTATGCCACTCACGCACTATGCGATGCGTAGTAGATGTATAAGAAGCAGCCTCTTCAAGGTAGGCATGGTAAGTTTGCTCATGGAGACGACTTTCTTGGAACTTAATCTCCCCAGGTGGAAATATGCCCTGCAACCAGTCCCGGCACACGCGCCAATCTGAAAAAGTGTCACCCTTCTTCAGATTCCAAACAGGGACATGAATGTCGGAAGCATCCTTTTCCGAATAAGTTCTATAATAATAATCCCCCAGAGTCTCATCTGGGGGGGATTGGAGAACTCTTGCCAGCAGCAGAAAATGAGCCTTGGTCTTCAGCAGAAACTTTCTCGATGTTTTCAGGCATAAAACCAGAAGCTTTAAAAGGAGAAGTTGTAACAGGGATTTCTTCAGCAGCTTTCTTTTTCGCCAAATCATGAGCAGCAAGTTCAGGGGCTTGTGGGTCACCAGCATCATCCGCAATCTCGGGACTAATAACCTTTTCCGCATTCGCAACAACTTCAACAGGCTTATCAGCCCCAAGATCCTCAACCCCAGCAGCCTTCTCAGTCCCACCCTCAGGAACCTCAGATTTCTTTAATTTATCATCAACATAAACGCGTGGAGGAGAGGGTGGGAGTTCTTCATTTACCACAGGCAATGATTCTGTGGGAACAGGAGAAACTGGTTTTTCTGAAAAAACAAAGTCTATGAGTCACAAAATATTCAATGAGCATATGAAAAAGAGAGCAAAAGAGGACACTTACCAGGAACAGACTCTGAAATAAAGGCATCCAGATTGCCTCTCTTGGTAATTTTCTTCCTCTGAATCTTCTTTGCAGGCTGACCTCCAGCCTCAGCGCCAGACTGCTTTCTTTTTCCTCCCTTATTCCTCACTAAGCGCTCAGGGCTTGATTCCAAGTCAATGGGATCATCAGGGTTGGACGCAGGAATATCAGCAGTCTCTTTTGGTTCTGGTTTCGGTCTTCTAATAATAACTGCAGGCGCAAGATCCTCCAATGAATCAGAAACCACCACATAATCACACCAGGAGTCAGAGGAACGGCGCATACCTTTCTTCTCTCCACAACGCTTTTGACCTTAGATGATTGAGCTTTCTCAGCATCATTCTTCTTGGGCGCGGCAGTAGTGGTTGCCGCGCGTCTTTTCTTTTCAGGGCCTATGCCCAAATTAGACAATTCACCTACTGCAAAAATACAGCGTTAACACAAACGCAAAATAATAAGCAAAAAAAAACTACTATACAAGCTTACCAACACCAGCAGCAGGTTGCGCGGAAAGATCACCATCCCGCGGAAGAACAAAATTCTTCACAATACGGTGATACCACAATTCCTCATCTGGCTTTTTTGCAATAGTAGACATATTTCCACCTTCTCTACCAAACGCAACAACGTATAACGAGACGACTGCAAACAAGGAGAAGTGAAGATGAATTTCAAAAAAAAAAGAGAAGGAGAAGCAGAAGTAAAGAAACAGAGCAAAAATCTTACTCTTGCCATCCTCCATGTACACCGGCTTCTCTTCTCGTTACATCCTCCAGTTCAGACTTATACCGGCACCAACAAGGGCTTTCTCCGGTAAAGCAATAGACGGAACGTCTTTCAGATCCTGGTACCAGTTCTCGTCAACAGGGGTCTGAATGGTTTCGGTGGGGACGTCCACTTTTCCCCTAAAAATCATCTTCATCGGAAAAATCCCTGCTTTAATGAAAAATAATTTTTGTTTCCAGTCGTGGAATGATTTTGGAGGATGAAGCAAAATCTTCTTCGCCAATGCCCTTTGAATAAATGAATAAAACCCTTGAGTACAATGCATTTGATGAAAAACTCGAAATCGAGGAACCGTCGGTTCAATATGCATCGTACGGCACACAAATTCAAAATGCCGAACCCTAACCATACCAATTGGGTGCATCTGGGAGATGTGGAACTTGTAATACTCAAGGATTTCAAGAAAAAATTTCGTTACAGGCAAACGAAAGTTGCCTGCACTAAAGAAATCCCAAAACAAGGTCACATACCCGGCCGGAGCATCCGCCGCCGTTTAACCTTCTTCAGGGTAAAGGGCACCCCAGTTTTCAGGGAACCTGAGATTCCGAATCAAGCCATCAAAAGTTGCCCTAGACCACTTTAATGGGGGAAATTCGACAGACATTTCTTCCGTTGAGTCGTCTTGAAGATCGCCGGTTGACATAGGAAGGAAAAATTGCATTTTTTTCTAAAGAACGGATAAAGAAGACAAAGGGGAAAAGGATTTTCAATAAAGTAATGATTACTGGAAAGGGGAAATCCAAAACACTTATATACCCACCGCCATAAATAGCTTCGGTAACTGCAACATCACCTTTTTCGGGATAGCACAGTTACCCAAGCGACAGGGGCCAGTGGGAAGCCACACAAACGCGAGTTCACGCGCGCGTGTAAAGCACGGTCAGTAATGTACACCTGACAGTGACAGCCTGTCACACAGTCCTTACTGTACCTCTCACCCAAAGTCAAAGATTTTCAAAATCACCATAATGAGCAAAGTGTATCTTCTCATAGAAGATTCTCCACTTTCGCGCCCAAAATCTACAAACAGTCAAAACCCCTCTCTTAAAGTCTAGTGCTCCACTTATTTGCATAAGAGCAACACTAGACTGGGGGACTTGAAGGGGTAAGGTCCTAAAAACCTCATAATCAAGTACTTGGGACTGTACCACAACCTCATCTTCTAACCATCCTTAAAACCTTGCGCGGCAGCACACTGGTTTTACAAAGGGAAATTAAGAAGAAAAGTAAGACAACACTTGCGCGCTAAAAGGAAATGCATAAATCCTTGCGCCAACTCTCCACAACAAAGGGTAAAAATCCTAACAAGCACTTCCGCCTAGTAATACCCAGACTTGGATATTATTTAAGCTGATACCACACGATAAGGAGCCACACCGGATTATGGCAATAATCTTCTAGAAGACTCATTCGTGCACCACCAGACGGTTATAACCTCCTGGGACACATGTCATCATCCCAGGCAACCCTGAAATCACGATGATGGCATGGAATTGAAGAGAAATCTCCATTTGCCCACTTTCCACGTGGCAACACCCCAGCCGTTGATCTAAATAACGATCCGTGTGCACTCACGTCGGATTGAAAGGATTAACGAAATGGGAAATAACCGCTTACGGAGTTAGCATCTTCCGTCAACTTTTCAATAACAGGTTTTCCCGCCCATACTCCCGGCTATAAATACGAGAGTAATTCAGGTATGAACTTCAAGTTACACTCACTTCACCAATACTTCTTCTTCTTCATAAACACATACCTATTCTCACGCCGGATTCGGGTTACGGAGAGAACCTCCCTTCTCCCCGTAACGACTAACGGTGTTCTGTTTTGCAGTGTTCACCGGAGAAGAAGACTCGTCCCTTCGAATCAAACGAGAGAGAACCACCATTTTTATGCAGAACGTAACCCCCTGGATAATTTGATTCCGATCATTTATCCAGTGTTTCTTCATATATATATTGTAGGATCGTTTTCGGACCCGAACGAGTCGTTCAGAAGAGTTTATTTCAACACGGAAGGCGGAAACAGACGTGTAGAGTGCAATTCAGCTAGATTTACTCACTAAACTGTTGTATGATTGATTATAAGATGTTTTACAACCTGACAACACTTCGGCAGCACTTCGTTGCTCTGGCCGGAAAGTTACAAATGATGAAAGTTTGAAGCCTATTTATAGGGAGAGTGTTGGTGCACACATCTGTCATCTTCGTCTTATATCGAGTCTCGGTTTCGCAAAAGTTTGAAGACAAAAGTTTGAAAGTGACATCAAGTTTGAAAGTGACATCAAGTTTGAAAGTGACATCAAGCTTGAAGAGTGTCAAGTTTGAACGTGTCGTGACCGTTTGAAGGGTGGCATGTCACCTTCAAACGGGAGGGTCTTGTCCTATAAATAGCTTTCAAACTTTCACCATTTGTAACTTTCCGGCTAGAGCAACGAAGTGCTGCCGAAGTGTTGTCAGGTTGTAAAACGTTATAGAATCAATCATACAACAGTTTTAAGCGTGAATCTTGCTGAATTGAACTCTACACGTTTGTTTCCGCCTTTCGTTTAGAGATAAACTCTTCTGAACGACTCATTCAGGTCAGAAATCGATCCTACAAGTGGTATCAGAGCTCAGGAGGAAGAGTTCATACCAATTCAGTTGCTTTTTCTAACTTCTACACCTTCTTTTCAAAACTGAACAAGTTTTCACGGTTAAATTCGGCTATAACTTTCACAGAATGTGTAAAAGTGCATTTTAACAAAACCTTGAAAGTTTCAGCTTAAAATTCGAAGTAAAAGTGGTAGAAATGGCTTGAAAACTGGTGCCCGTTTGAACGAATACCAGCTGACCGTTTGAAATCAGCACCCTACCGTTTGAACCTGACCTGACCGTTTGAAATCTGCACCCTACAGTTTGAAACTGGCTTCAAGTTTGAAACTGACTTCAAGTTTGAAACTGGCTTCCGTTTGAAACTGGCTTCAAGTTTGAAAGAGGTTCACGTTTGAAAGGGTCTGTTAAACAATTGCTTGGTCCAATCAGATTTTCTTGAATCATTTGAGGTGACGGTTTAAGTTGAAAAGGGTAATCAGTGTTGCACGTGATATTGCATGTTCAAATTTGACAGCCCAAGAAGTTCTCGGCCCAATTGTCATCAATTCATTTAAAGTTGTCGGCTATATGCGATCTGATAAATGACAAAATATTAAAAGGTTGCATGTGAAAAGTTTGATCTTTCAAAGACCCAGTTTGTTTGAACCTTGTCAGGTCACACAATTTGGAGTTCAAAGTTTTCAAAAGATCTGGTTGTTTGATTTTGAACCGGGTCATATCAGTTCGCACAGTCTGTCAACTCTCAGTCCGCACAAAATATTCATCAGTTCGAGTACCAGTTTTATTTTGTTATTTGATAAGTGTTTAAACTGATTGTGTTTTGTTTGTTTGTTTGTTTGTCAGGTGTTTCACGAGGTGAATCATTTCGTTTGAAAGGGGATCTAGTTTGAATTTGATATTTCATTTTAAGTGACTGTCTCGATAAACGTGTTTCCGAATCATGGACTTAAGTTTCTTTAATATGACTAGTGAAACAGTTAATAGAATAAATGTATTAAAGAAATAATTTGATTCGTTTTCAGGTTGTCCAGGAGAAAGTACAAAGAGTATCATTGAGAGGTATAGTCATCTTGTTCGCTCAATGTCTAAGAAGGGTATTCAGAAAAATCCAAATGAATGGGTTGAGAGATTAGCCAATTCCATACCTCAACAAGAATGGGGTACATATCTGTTGGATTTAAAAAGAACTGGAGAATACTCTAGATTGTCAATTTGTCAATTCATTAAGAAGCTTGAAGAACAAATGGAGAACAATGATGTGAATAAGAAGAATCAAGAAGAAAAATCCGTTTTATCCGATGAAAGTTCAGAAAAAGCAATTGTTGTTGATCAAACATCAACTGATTCTGGTTCTTCAGATGAAAGTTCCGAAAGAGCATTAGTTTTTGATCAAACACCATCTGATTCTGGTTCTTCGAATGATAGTTCTGATAAATCAGTAGATTTTGACCAATCACCAACTGATAATAGAAGTGTTGATGAGAAAGTTGTTGAAGTTGAAAAAATCATAGAGATCGAAAAGATTGTTGAAGTCACAAAACCATGTCTTACATGTTCAGTATCTTGCAAACAATGTGAGGAAAAAGACGAGAGGTTTAGTGAATCAGAGAAGATGAAAGAAAAGTTGTTGTTTGATGTAAAAAATTTGAAAGAGTCATATGATGTATTGAACAGAACTGTGAATAGTCTGGAAAAGACTAAATCTGAAAGAGAGAAAGCTTTGAAGATGTTCAATGCTACCATGATGTCAAAGCAGAAAGAGATAAACTTTTACATTGAAGAATGTGCAAAATGGAAGCAAGAGTTGGAAACTGAGAAAGCTGAGAATGAAAGAATCAGAAGATTGCTGCGAAGTTATACAAGTTGTGATTACATAATTGATAGAATTTATCCAACGGTTGAAGGTTTTGAGGCATTTAAAGATGAACAACCAAAGAAGAAGAAGGATACTGGTAAGAAACCGTGTGTTAGATATAACAAGTTTCCGCCTCCAATTTGGGAAGGGTATTCGCCTAGAAAACCGAATGAGGAACAAGTCCAAAAGGCAGTTAATCTAAAGTTAGAGTCCGAGTTAACTGATGTATTACCAGACAACATTGACGTCACGTTCACAGCGTCCGACACAGATCATGAGTCCGAGTTAATAAAAAGGATGGTCGATCAGGTGTTAGATAAGGATGAGGAGTCAGAGTCAATGTCTGTGTCTAGGAGTTCGAATTCATCTGTCAAGAGTTCAAAGTCGTCAGGAAAACGGGTGTATAGTAAAGAATTTTTGTTGTCAAAATCTAATTTGAATGATGAAACATTTGAAGTTGCATATACTTTGAATGATTCTGACAAATTATATTTTGATAAAGAATTTCCAATAAGAAGTGTTCGTTTTGACATGATCAAAAAGGTTTTCAGAATGACAGAAATTAATATTTCTGAAATAAAAGATTTAAATCTTACTGGAAAACCTAAAAAATACACTTCAAGAGTTCAACAACGTTTAAACAAGAAAATGGGTTACAATTATGGTTCGGAATTTCGAAAGAAACCAAACCATAATAGTAAGTTCAAAAAGAAAGGTCTTGGTTTTGTTCCACCTGAAAACTATAAAAATGAAAAATATGTTCGAGATTTTAAATCAAAAATGACATATGTTGCAGGAACTAGCCATGAAGAAGAAGCTAAGAGTTCATTCTGGAAACAGTCAAACAAAGAGTTTTTGGCTGAAAAACAGAAGAAAACTGAAGCTCATCAGAGAAAAAAAACTAGAACCTGTTACAGGTGTCAAGAAGTTGGTCATATAGCTTGGAATTGTCCTAAGGCAACCAACACAAAACAGGGAGTTTCAGAAAAACTCAAAGATATAGTTGTTGATAAAACGGAACCACCAACTGAACGATTTAAAGTGTTTAAAAACTCTACATATGAAGTTGGTGAGTGTTCCAAAAGATTTTACAAGAAACGGGGAAATCTTGACAACCAAGCTTGGGTTGTTAAAAAATCAGATGTAAAATTTGGCGATGAATCTGATTCCACAAAGTCAGAGGAGCCACAGGTTGAGGTAAAAAGAGAAAACTCAGTGCCTCTAATGGATGATGTTCATTTTCCACCATTGAGAGCTGAGAATTTTAAATCAAAGGTTGGAAAGGTTGAAATTTCGAATCAATTCTATTCTGAGAAGAAAGAATTTGATGTCGAAAAAGCTTTTAATGAAAATATTAAAAACATTTTTGGGAAAATGGTTGAAGGGAAAGTAAAAGGGGTAAAGGAGTTTTATGCTAAAAAGAAAGCAACTTACACTCCAACTGCTTCTGAATTGAAAACACCCAAGGCTGGTCAGGCTTGGGTGGATATTTTCTTTCATTAAAAAAACCTGACTTGCCGGAGATCCCAAGTTTGTAATTGCGGATCAGGAATCGGCATCTTTCTTAAAAATTGATTGTGTAAATGAATCTTAAAGTTTGTTAAATTTTACATATTGTGAATTGCCGGAGCTTCCAGGTTAGTAAGTGTGAAGCAGGAATCGGCATCTTGATTGGTAACATGTATTTGTGTAGATATTTTATTCCTACATGTGGTTATATGATTTGGATATTTTTACAAGTGGTAAGAGGTTGGATCTTACAAAGTGATTACTCAAAGTCATTAGGTTGAACTTGATGTAATCCTGATACAAGAGATTGAATGGACAATATGATGAACCAAACCCCTAATTTTACAAGTGGTAAAACCAACAAAACTTATTTTCCGGAAAAATCATTTTGGTTAAAACAAACTTAAGTGTTTTGAAATCATTATGAGAAAATAGTTTGTTGTAAGGGGGAGTTCTGATTGTTTATGCCAAGTGAATGGCGAATTGACGCAATTCGATATCGGTTGCCACTTTACTGTATAGTTTGTTTTCAAATTTCCTAAAATGTGTTTGCATTTTAGGGGGAGTAGAAAATTTCAGAAAATCCAAAAACATTTGAAAATTTGAAAAAGACAAAAATATGATAAAATTAAAAATGAGTTTTGGTGTCAAAGAAGAGGAAATGATAGTACATCAGTAGACAGTTACAGTATGCTAAAGAAATGTAATGATTAAATAAGCGTTAAATGGTCTCACTGATGATATGCCGATAGGTTTTTACACATTTAGTAAGTTTTTTTCGGGATATAAACTTAAATTCAAACTTACTTGTTTCGTGGGGAACACCACTTGGATATATAGGTAACCCCTGAAATCTCGTTTGAAAGGTCCCTCTTTCTAAGATACTAGGTCTTTATGCTCAGTGATATCTGGGGTATTATCCCGGGACTTCTGATTTTGCGGAAGCAATGGCCTAGTACCCGGAGAATACTTTCTGCTTGCTTAAAAAATAGCGCCGCCCTCAGCAAATTGATGAAACAATAAAATTGATAGTCATTGCTGTTGTAATTCAAAAGATCCTCTAAAGGGGACACACCAAAAGTTGAGTCATGATCTCTCTGCTGAACGGTAGTTCTGACCTGAGCTCTCATGATTCTTCATAATTTATATTCCCTTACAGATATCATCTGTGGTATAGTCACCTGTAAGACTCAATATTGGGATCTGGATACGGGAGTATATTCAAGAGGTGGGACACATGAATAAGTTTAAGTTCTTAAAACACCTAACTCATATCCTGAATCAGTTGAAATTTGTGTAAAAATTTAAGTGGATCAGTATATTGGCAATCTAAGTGAATTGTTTAATTCTTAATGTGTAACTAAGCTCAACGGTACTTGTGACTTGTCAAAAACTGATATGATCCTCTTACACAAACTCACAAAAATATTGTATGTAAATATTTCTTTACTGCATTTCTTAATATCTCAAAATCCAAAAAGATTTTCAGTGTGTTTTAGTAAAATTTTTGAAAAATTCAAAAAGATTTTTGACAACTGATGTTGGAGAGCTGATTTTCAAAATTCCGAGTGCTAAACATGACGAACAGGTTTGGGAAAGTTTTTGTTTGAAGATGTTTGACATGAAAATGATATTTCTGCAAGTGGTTCATCAGAGGCTATAAATGTTGAATCATTTTAAAATATGCTCTACAAGTGGTTATCAGAAAATTTATTTCTGGGTTAAGAATGTGCAGGTGTAGCCAGGTTTCGATCTTGAATCTGATGATAGAGAGACAGGTTCCGATACCTGAGGTCTTTGTGATTTCAACATGCCAGACTGCGATCCCAGCATATCGAAAGGGGGAGTCTGAAGACATCCGAGTAGAGATTGATCGTGAGGAGTCTGTTGATGCTAAAGAGAAGAGAGAAGATTTGAGGATGCTTACACCGTCAGACACTTCAAAGAGTTCGAGAGGACTGATAAAGACTGAAGATTGTGAAGACTCGACACTTAAGACTCGTCAACATCTGAGGGGGAGTCTGTTGGTGCACACATCTGTCGTCTTCGTCTTATATCGAGTCTCGGTTTCGCAAAAGTTTGAAGACAAAAGTTTGAAAGTGACATCAAGTTTGAAGAGTGTCAAGTTTGAACGTGTCGTGACCGTTTGAAGGGTGGCATGTCACCTTCAAACGGGAGGGTCTTGTCCTATAAATAGCTTTCAAACTTTCACCATTTGTAACTTTCCGGCTAGAGCAACGAAGTGCTGCCGAAGTGTTGTCAGGTTGTAAAACGTTATAGAATCAATCATACAACAGTTTTAAGCGTGAATCTTGCTGAATTGAACTCTACACGTTTGTTTCCGCCTTTCGTTTAGAGATAAACTCTTCTGAACGACTCATTCGGGTCAGAAATCGATCCTACAGAGAGACCCCTGACCGTTTGAAGGTGACACACCACTCTTCAAACGGTCACCACTTTCAAATGGTTACAACCTCAAACGGTCACTCTCAAATTCAAATGGTCAACTTCTAAATTCTTGTTTCATGTGTAATCTGACTTCTATTTTGTCTTCATGTTGCAATGATGTAATAAATGAAGTCATATGTATGATGTCATCATCAATGATGATGACATAATCCTTGTTCCGAACCGCAACGAACCCGAGACTCGATATAAGACGAAGACGACAGATGTGTGCACCAACAGACTCCCCCTCAGATGTTGACGAGTCTTAAGTGTCGATTCTTTGCATCTTCAGTCTTTATCAGTCCTTTCGAACTCTTTGAAGTGTCTGACGCTGTAAGAATCCTCAAAACTTTATCTCCCTTTTCTCTTTAGCATCAACAGACTCCTCACGATCAATCTCTACTTGGATGTCTTCAGACTCCCCCTTTCAATATGCTGGGATCGCAGTCTGGCTTGTTGAAATCACATAGTCCTCAGGTACCGGAACCTGGCACTCTGTCTTCAGGTTCAAGATCGAAACCTGACTACACCTGCACATTCTCTACCCAAAAATAAATTTTCTGATGATAACTTGTAAAATAATCTCACCATCTACTGAAACACTTGCAGAAATTATACAATCAAAAAATGATTTATCAATGATAAATTCTGATGAACCATTTGCAAAAATTAATCATCTTTCTTTTCAAAACACATTCTCCCAAACCATTTGTTCATCATGTCTAGCACTTGGAATTTTGAAAATCAGCTCTCCAACATCAGTTGTCGAAAATCTTTTTGGATTTTTCAAAAATTTATGCTAAAATACACTAAAATCTTTTTGGATTTTGAGATATTAAGAAATGCAGTAAAGAAATATTTACAGACACTATTTTTGTGAGTTTGTGTAAGAGGATCATATCAGTTTTTGACAAGTCACAAGTACCGTTGAGCTTAGTTACACATTAAGAATTAAACAATTCACTTAGATTGTCGATATACTGATCCACTTAAATTTTCACACAAATTTCAACTGATTCAGGATATGGTTTAGGTGTATTAAGGACTTAAACTCATTCATGTGTCCCACCTCTTGAATATACTCCCGTATCCAGATCCCAATATTCAGTCTTACAGGTGAGTATACCACAGATGATATCTGTAAGGGAATAAATTATAGTACGAAACCGTGAGAGCTCAGGTCAGAACTTCCGTTCAGCAGAGAGATGACGGCTCGACTTTTGGTGTGTCCCCTTTAGAGGATCTTTTGATTACAACAGCAATGACTATCAATTTTATTGTTTCATCAATTTGCTGAGGGCGGCGCTATATTTCAAGCATATGCAGAAAGTATTATGCGGGGACTAGGTCAGAAATTTCTTTCAGCAGAAGTTCCGGGATAATACCCCAGATATCACTGAGCATAAAGACCTAGTATCTCAGAAAGAGGGACCTTTCAAACGAGATTTCAGGGGTTACCTATATATCCAAGTAGTGTTCCCCACGAAATAAGCAAGTTTGAATTTATGTTTATATCCCGAAAAAGTTTACTAAATGTATGAAAACCTATCGACATATCATCAGTGAGACTGTTTAACGCTATTTAAACAATACATTTCTTTAGCATACTGTAACTGTCTACTGATGTACTATCATTTCCTCTTCTTTGACACAAAAACTCAATTTTTGTATTTTATCATGTTTTTATCCTTTTCAAATTTTCTAATGTTTTTGGATTTTCTGAAAAATTTCTACTCCCCCTAAAATGCAAACACATTAACAGAAATTTGAAAATAAACTGTACAAGAACTTGACAACCGATATCAAATCGCATTAATTCGCCATCCACTAGGCATAAACAATCAGAACTCCCCCCTTTCACAAAACTATTTTCTCATTATGATTTCAAAACACTTAAGTTTGTTTTAACCAAAATGATTTTTCCAGAAAATAAGTTTTGTTAATTTTACCACTTGTAGGTTAGGGGTTTGGTTCATCATATTGTCCATTCAATCACTTGTAGCAGATCAAGTACAACTTAATGTCCCTGATTTACCACTTGCATGTATGCAACCTCTGTACCTCTTGTAAAAATATTCACAACATTCAAGCCTATGTAGGAATAAACCTCTACACAAACCATTTTACCAATCAAAATGCCGATTCCTGCTTCGCACTTACCTACCTGGAAGCTCCGGCAATTCACACTTATCCTGTAAAAATTCAACTATTTTTAAGATTCAATCACAAAAACAATTATCAAGAAAGATGCCGATTCCTGATCCACGATTACAAACTTGGGATCTCCGGCAAGTCAGATTGTTTAAGGGAAAAGAATTTCCACCCAAGTCTGACCAACCTTGGGTGTTTTTAGCTCTTTTAGCTCTTGTTCAGTAGGGTTGTAAGTTGCCTTTTTAGTTGCATAAAAATCTTTAACCCCTTTAACTTTCCCATCAAGCATTTTCCCAAAAATTTTCTTAACATTTCCATTGAAAACTTTCTCGATATCAAACTCATTCTTCTCAGAGTAAAATTGATCCGAGATCTCAACCTTACCAACTTTCTGTTTAATCTTCTCAAACTTCAGTGATGGAAATTCATCATTATTCACTGAAGATACAGAATTTACCTCTTTTACCTCACCTTGTGGCTCTTCTGGCTTTGTGGAACCAGAATCATCGCCGACTTTTACATCACCCTTCTTGACAACCCACATTTGGTTATCTTTTGCTCTCTTTTTGTAAAAATTCTTTGTAGAACATTCACCAACCTCATAAGTTGAATTTTCAAATATTTTGAATTTTTCGGTTGGTGATTCAACATCAACAACTATTTCTTTCAGTTTTTCAGAAACTCCCTGTTTAGTCTTAGCATTTTTCGGACAGTTCCATGCAATGTGACCAGCTTCATTGCATTTGAAACAGGTTCGAGTCTCTTTAGGATGAAACACTCCAGTGCCATTCCTTTTCTTTTCAGCAAGAAACTCTTGGTTTGATTGTCTCCAGAAAGGTTTCTTCTGTTCCTCCTCAGCACTTCCACCTGAAACAAATTCTGTTTTTGTTTTAGAATTTTTCTCATTTTTATAATTTTCTGGTGGAATAAAACCTAATCCTTTCTTTTTGTAACTACCATTATGGTTTGGTTTCTTTTGAAAACCAGAACCATAATTGTAACCCTTTTTCTTGTTTAATCGTTGTTGAACTCTTGAAGTGTATTTTTTTAGGTTTTCCAGTAAGATTTAAATCTTTTATTTCAGAAATCTTAATTTCTGTCATTTTGAAAACCTGTTTGATCATTTCAAATCTAACACTTCTTATTGGAAACTCTTTGTCAGAATATAATTTGTCAGAATCATTTAAAGTATATGCTACTTCAAATGTTTCATCATCCAAATTCGATTTTGATAACAGAAACTCTTTACTGTAAGCCCTTTTAACAGACGATTTTGAACTATTCCCCGACGAACTCGAACTTTTGACGGACGAACTTGAACACCCAGACTCGGACTTTGACTCAGACTCCTCATCAGTATCCAACACCTGATCGACCACCTTTTTTATTAACACAGACTCATGATCAGTGTCAGACGATGTGAAAGTAACGTCAATGTTTTCTGGTAAATCATCAGTTGTATCAGTTTTTAGCTTTATATTAACTGCTTTTTCGACTTGCTCCTCATTTGGTTTTCTGGGAGAATAACCTTCCCAGATTGGAGGCGGACACTTGTTATAAGTAACACTTGGTTTCTTACCAGTATCCTTCTTCTTTGGCTTCTCATCATCTTTCAAGGCTTCAAAACCTGCAACAGTTGGATAAATTCTATCAATAAGATAATTAGAACTAGAATAACTCTGCAATAATCGTCTGATTCTCTCATTTTCAATTCTCTCGGTCTCCAACTCTTGTTTCCACTTTGCACTCTCTTCGATGTAGAAGTTGATAGCTTTCTGTTTTGTCATCATTACAGCATTCATCATTGTTAATGCTTGTTCTCTTTCAGAGTTTGTCTTTTGAAGACCAGTTACTGTTTTGTTCAATACATCGTATGATTCTTTCACGTAGTTAAGATTGAATAGTAATTGTTCCTTCAACTTCTCAAACTCTGCCATTTTCTCATCTTTTGCTGCACATTCTTTGCAAATCTTCAAACACTTCAAGCACGGCTTGATAACTTCAACAATCTTTTCAACTTCAATAATTTTCTCAACTTCAACTACTTTCTTATCTTTAGTCACCTTTTCTGGTTCAGCAATCTTCTCAGCAACACTTTCAGTCTTCATTTCCTTTTGTTCTTTTGCAGCTCGTTTTTCTTTCAGCTTCTCCATGCGATCTGCAAAATAGAAATGAAAACTTTCAGGAGATAGATGAGATTTAGCAATGTTAATATGTTTTTCTTCCTCATCATCACTGCTGCTGTCATCAGTTGGTGACTGATCCAACTGTACAGATTTTTCAGAATTATCGTCCGATGAACCAGAATCAGATGGTGTTTGATCAAAAACAATTTCTTTTTCTGAACTGTCATCTGAGCTTTGTGAGCTTTCATCTGCACTCTGTGAGCTTTCATCTGATGCAACAGACTTTACAGTTTCACCAATAGATTTCATCCATGCAGTAAACATATCAGGTTCTTTCACTATTTTTGCAATGAAAGCTTTAAAATCTCCTTTTTGATCTACAAACATATCCCAGCTGAAGCCTTCAGGTAGCCTCTCATCATCTTGATCGACTATGCATGCTTTGCTATCAAGAGATATATAATTGTTCCAGTTAAAATCCACCACGCACGCTCTTTTTGAATCCTCGATTCTTCTACCATGAGCCACCTGTGGTTCTTGTTGTTGACCAACTTGCTGGTAAATGGCTTTCCGGTAGTAATCATCTTTTCCAAACGGATTCTGAGCTCCACTAGCTTCCCTTTTCTTGCATTCCCGTTTGAAATGGCCTTTCTCCCTGCATCGAAAACAAGTAACTTTAGATTTATCAAAACTTAAAGTAGAAACGTGTGCATCAAGAAAGTCATTTCTCCAGGTAATCAGCTTGAACTTTTCAGCACGTCTAAGAACGCTAGCTAGACACCATTTGATGTCCATTAACTCCATTTCTTCGGCGTCTATCTGATCGTAATCCTCCTTTGTAAGCATAGGATTTCCGATCCGTCCAGCCACTAAACCCTCATAAGAAAGCAATACAGAACCAAGCAGAGCCATGTGATCTTTAGCGGTTTCCTCAGAAAAACTTTGTCCTTCAGGAAGATTCAAAGCAATATTGCACTGGATCACATAACCATTTCCTGTCTTTGTGCTCTGAGAATGGAAACTTGATGTAGTCTCTTTCGGATTGACACTCGGAAATGAAGAAAATCCACTACTGCTTTTGGAACTTTGATCAATCTTTTCTTTAAAATCTCCAGCACTAAATGCAGTTTGTATTTTCGGGCTTCTTTCAACTTCTGGAACACTGCCTTTGTAATACATCTTTACATCCTGTTGACCACTTGGATTGTTCATCCTCGCGATCTTTTGCTGTTCCAAATCTTGACCCTCAATCTTCTCTATAAACTGAGAAATCGTTAACCCATCATATACACCAGTGTTCTTTAGAATCATCAAGTAAGTTCCCCACTCCTTTTGCGGTAAAGCGTCAGCTAACTTGTCTACCCACTCTTCACGATCTTTTGTTATACTCAGCATTGACATGGATCGCACTAAGTGGCAATACCGTTCAACCAGCTTCTTGGTATCTTCCCCAGGCAAACTCGTAAACAGATCAAATTCTTTCTTGAGCAGTGCCTTCTTGCTCTTGATCATATTCTCACTACCCTCAAACTTGACTCTAAGAGCATCCCAAATTGATTTTGAAGTCTTGTCATGTTGAAGTAACACAAAAATGTCTTCTTTGATAGCTTGTTGAAGTAGACTAATCATCATCTTTTCAGCTCTGTACATATTACATTCTTCATCACTAAACTCAGATATTGCTTTATCAACTTTCAGATCAGTCTGTGGTAAAACATATTTCTTCATAATGCACTCCCAAGATTTGAGATGGTTAGCTTGTACCCAGTTTTTGAATCTGTCTTTCCATCCCTAGTATTCTTCTATGCTCATCAGTTTCGGGGGTTTTTGTAATGTTCCGGTCTCGTTTTCCAAATTCATGTTCTGAGCAATGGAAGTCGGAGTAGCAAACGCGTTGTAGAAATCTTCACTCATTTTTCAAATTCAAAGCTTCACAAATACAAAATTTCTTGTTTCAAAAACTACTGATCTCTAATGAGCTGTATCACCTTGTAAAATACCTGACAACAAACAAACAAACAACAATCAGTTTAAAGATTTATCAATTAACAGAATAAGACCGGTACTCGAACTGGTGAATATTCTGTGCGGACTGAAGATTGACAGACTGTGCGGACTGCTATGACCCGGATCAAATTCAAAACGACCTTTTCCAATGACCTGGCTAAACCACACGACCTGGAACGAGTTTGAATTCAAATGAACTGAACCACCTCTTGTGAACTGTTTCAAGCAACTTTGAACCGTATGACTTTGATGCGATGTATGACCCTAAGATTAATACAAACACAGTCTTTTGCAAACAAGATTAATAACCGACAACTACTTGAAACACGTGGACTAGTAAATGTTCGTCTGACAATTAAAGAATTCAAGAGACTTTAATATGGGCCGACATACTTAATTGTTTCACATGGGCTCTTTTAATGAATGATTTTGATTGGGCCGAAACCTTGAACAAAGATATTAATCACATGTACAACCTTGACCAAATTACTCACATGACCAACTGACAAACATCAACTTAGCCAACAAACTGCCGACAACTTATAGTACAAACTTGATTTTAGTGGACCTTGAACTCCAGTAAACCGAACATATTAAGTACCCAACACAAATCTATTTGACCTCAACCTACTGATCACATGTAACTAACCAACTCCAAATGAATTCACGTGATGATGCTTGATCGACAATCCAAAATCACATGCTATTTCTTGAACTAAGCACTCACATGTGACCGACTGACATTCTCAAATTCAATGTTACACAATATTCGATGAACTTTCACAAAACTTTTCAAACGGGAACCATGTTTCAAACGGTCATGTCAGCTTCAAACGGTTAACCCAATATTTTCAAACGGTCATGTGCATTTCAAACGGTCATGGCAGTTTTCAAACGATCAAGTGCAAATTTCAAACGGTCAGGTGCAAATTTCAAACGGTCAGGTGCAAATTTCAAACGGTCAGGCATTTTTCGTTCAAACGGACACCAGTTTTCAGTCCATTTTTACCACTTTTACTCCGAATTTTAAGCTTAAACTTTCAAGGGTTTGTTAAAATACAATTACGCACACATTGTGAAAGTTTTAGCCGATTTTATCCGTGAAAACTTGTTCAGTTTTGAAAAGAAGGTGTAGAAGATAGAAAAAGCAACTGAATTGGTATGAACTCTTCCTCCTGAGCTCTAATACCACTTGTAGGATCGTTTTCAGACCCGAACGAGTCGTTCAGAAGAGTTTATTTCAACACGAAAGGCGGAAACAGACGTGTAGAGTGCAATTCAGCTAGATTTACTCACTAAACTGTTGTATGATTGATTATAAGATGTTTTACAACCTGACAACACTTCGGCAGCACTTCGTTGCTCTGGCCGGAAAGTTACAAATGATGAAAGTTTGAAGCCTATTTATAGGGAGAGACCCCTGACCGTTTGAAGGTGACACACCACTCTTCAAACGGTCACCACTTTCAAATGGTTACAACCTCAAACGTTCACTCTCAAATTCAAACGGTCAACTTCTAAATTCTTGTTTCATGTGTAATATGACTTCTATTTTGTCTTCATGTTGCAATGATGTAATAAATGAAGTCATATGTATGATGTCATCATCAATGATGATGACATAATCCTTGTTCCGAACCGCAACGAACCCGAGACTCGATATAAGACGAAGACAACAGATGTGTGCACTAACATATATATATATATAAACGGGATCAGGAGAAAACGCTCAAAAGTGTGAGAACGGTGAAAACGTGATGCGTGTGTGGTGGTATATAGATTTAAGTATATTTTAAGCCTTTTTTACACGTTAGTCAAGTTTTAAATTTATAAAACACGATATTTACTAACACCAAACACACATATGGGCAAGTGCACCCATCGTGAGCGTAGTATAGTGTTGGTAAGATACCGAGGTCGTCCAAGGACACAAGAGCTTTTAGTACCGGTTTATCCTCAACGTCTAATCAAATCAAAAATTTAGAAAAAGGTTTTAAACTAAGAAAAATAAAACTAACTAAAATGCTGAAAATAAAATAAAAAAGAAAAACAGATAGACAAGATGAATCATTTGGCTCCGACTCGTGTATAGTGTAACCTTTGATTATTTCCGCACTTTTGCACTTTTTAAGAGATTATCTTAGTTATTGTAGTAGGCCCCTTTTTGAAGGTGACGTTACCCTCAACCCAGTAGTTTGAGTTAGCAAGGATACAATCCTAAAGGGTCGGATTATTGAAAGATAATTAATTAAGTTATTAATGCATATTATGGTAGGCCCCTCTTTTGAAGGTGACGTTACCCTCGGCTAAGTAGTCTGAGTCAGCAGGGATACAGTCCTAAGTAGCCGGGTTAAAGTATTAATAGTAGCTTACATATGAGGGGGTCAAAGAGTTTGGACCCCCGCCATCCAATACCGTTAAGTATTGAAGGAGGTCCTACTAAATTTGACCCAGGTCCTTGCAGGATCTATACACCGAACAAGGTAAGACTCTTACCAAACCGTTCCCTTAACCCCTGACCAGGTAGCCAACATACCTCCATATAGACCGTGGAGATATGAATGGTGAAAATATTTTATTTTATATAGACAGTAAAATAATGCCAAGACACCACGGACAAACGATAAGGAAAAATCACCTTCAACATAAGAAACTAGTTATTAAAGTCATTAATACAAAACCAAGTAAAAAGTGCGAAAAAATTAAAAATAAAAAGTATTACAATAGACACTTTGTCTTCACCAAGTGATGTAAGAGACTTAGGCAAACATGGCCTTGATTGTCAAGAACTCTTAAGATCAATCTTGGATCCCGAAACGACTCACACACTCTATGATGGACAATGGATGATGGTGTTATGGTGGTGGTGGGTGGTGGGTGAAGTGTCAGAGAGGTGGTGTGCCAAGGGATGGTTTGAGCTTGAGCCAAGCACTCCTATTTATAGGCTGAACAGAAGCTCGGGCACGGCCCCGTGTCCACATCCTTCTCTGTCTTCACTAATTGCACTTTGTCTGCATTAGTTGACCACGCCCCCGTGTCCGCTGGGCACGGCCCCGTGTGCAGAAGCATATCTGTACTATCAAGATTTGCCTGGATTCTGCGAATCTTATAGTTGACCACGGCCCCGTGTCCGCTGAGCACGGCCCCGTGGTGGGCGATGGAAGCTTCTACAGCTTTGTCTTTTCTACTGGGACTTGGGCACGCCCCCGTGTTCACTGAGCACGGGGCGTGTTCAGCCTTCTGTTTTCTTGTTTTGCTTGGGAAGATGTTGTCGTGGGGTCGGGCATGTCACGTTTGTTCCTTTTCTTGTATTTATGTTAGATTTAGCTGTCTTTTTGCTTCTTTGTTAATTTGAGCTCATTTAATCCTGAAAATACAAAAGGAAGACAAAAGCACACTTTTTCCAACATTGGTACTAAAAAAGAGTTAGTTTTATGCCACAATTGATGTAATTTATATGTTGCATTTTGCACACATCAGAACGCATCATGGCCCAACGCGTGTCCCGCGTCATAGAGAAGGGCGGAAGGGCTTTTTTGTCTTTTCATTCTTCTTTTATTTTCCCTACGCGGTATGATATTTTATGGCGTCTGAGTTTTTTTTTGGCGTTAATTGTATTTTTTAAACTTTTTGGCGTTGAATTAATTGTTTGTCTGTCACATATATAACTTTTTGGCGTTATAGCATTTTCTGGTTAATTTTTTGGCGTTTTTGGCCTTTTGTATAAAAATTCACTACGAGTCATTAAAATTTGCATAAGATTGCAGAAGACCAATTTTTTTGGCGTTTAGTGAATTTTTTGGCGTTTAATACCCTTTTTACAAGGTGCTTTGCCAGCAGCTGTTCTCCCAGTTTTCATACTACCGGCGTTTTGGTGTTTGTAGTTCTTGGCGTTTTATATAATAATGTATTTTATTTATAATAATGTATTTTATTTATATAACAAAACAACATATTACTTGATATCAAAACAATATAGAATGAAAACAAAAATAATACAAAATGGTAATCTAATTTTTCTTCCGAATCTTCAATGTCACCAGCCTCTTCTTTTCTTGAATTTGTTTTTGGCGTTTTGAACCTTTTTGAATACTTTAGCTAGATGCCAATTTTCCTTCATAAACCCCGTTTTTTTTAGTAGTAGCTGCTTAGTGGCAACCTGTTTTTTGGTGTGATATTCTTGTTTGGTGGCATGTCATTGAAGATCAACTCTTGCTTGATGCTATTTGTAATAATGGAGTCCAAAATAGCATTTTGTCCTTGTGTTGATCTCTTTATTCCATTTAAATAATCATCAAGAACATAGCTTACATGATGGCATATCAATGTCATCAGTCTCTTTTTCTTGAATATTTGTCCATCTCATTCAGCAAAATATTATTGAGTTAACCCCCTCAGAAAAAGGATGCATTTCAGTGAAAGCTTTGCCATCTGTGGCGTTTTAAAGGGAGTGGTTTCCAGAGGATATGGCGTTTTTGTGTTTTTCTGGGTGTGTTTAATTTCATTGTGTGTAGACCCTTCTCTTATAGGAGTTTTTTGGCGCGTAGTTTAGGCGGGACTTTTTATTGTAATAAATGATAGTAATAAAGTAACTGTCTTTTCAGTTTCTGTTTTTTGTATTTTCTGAGTTGATTAGCTTTATCAGTTTTATAGGTTATTGACATCCCATCTTCTAAGTTTGACGTTTTTTTTAAATGGCCTTATGCAGAACAACATGTCAAAATACAATAACGGAGTAAATAAAATTTTAAGCAAGAAAGATATTTTTTGTTATTTTTGGCGTTTTGTTAGGGTTAACCATTTTTTAATTTTTTTTTTTGGCGTTTTGCTAATAAAGATAGAAATATATCATTTAATTATCTTATAAAAAAAAGATTTCATTGAAGAAAAAAAAGACGAAAAAAAAATTAAAATCCTTCGTCAGAAGGTACTTTACCTGAATAGTATCCATCAGTTGTGTCATCTTCTTCCTCCTCAGAGTCTTCATCTTGATCTTCATCCATGTCATCATATTCACCTTCATCAGCTTCTTGTTCCTGAAGATTTTGAAGCCTCCACCTAAACATGTCTTGCATTAACTCCAATTTTGAGTCTATTTCTAGGTTGGTACAAGTGGCGTTATGCAATTCTTCCATGAAACCCAGTCTCTGCTTTGTCATGATGTTCTCTAGCCAGTAGACTTGCTGTTCTCCGCTGTCGTATGTAATCGTCACCATGTCTGCTTCATAATCAAAACGCCATGATGTCATGACAGGGTCTGGCTTCACATTTCCTTTGATTGGTCCAAATTTGCTGGTTAATGCTTTCATAAGCATATGCGTTTCATGGCATTCGTTGTCTAGAGCGATGCCAATGGATAGGATTTGCCTCTGTATCTCTTCTTCCATCTTCAGAATAGCCCTGATCGTCTTAACATACACCCTCCTTCTGTTGTCAAAATGGATGACGTATCGCCTGATTCCCAGAGTGTATCTCCACGAAACGATTGTTGCCATTTTTGGCGTTTTGTTTAATTTGGCATTTTTTGGTTAAAGATGTTTTTTGCAGAAAATGGATAGATTGAAATGATTATTAAAGCTTTGTTTTTACGTTTGTTTATATAATGATGTTTTTAGCGCGTATTTTAGGAGGAAATTTCTTCTAATAAATGTTAATAACTGTAATTCAGTTATTTGTGTTGTTTCATCTTCCTGTAATATTCAACGCGTTTTATTTTTAATTTTTGGCGTTTTGTTTTTAATGGCGTTTTGTTTTTTGTTTGGCGTTTTATCATATTTGGCGTTTTGAATATGAGCGGTAAAAAGACGCTTTTACCCTTAATGAAGCGCGTCCCACATAATTATATTTGTGTCATTTACGAAAACGCCATCGCGCAATCTAGTCCATGGATTGTTTTGATCGGAC
Organism: Helianthus tuberosus; assembly: GCA_030545235.1. Classification (NCBI taxonomy): domain Eukaryota; kingdom Viridiplantae; phylum Streptophyta; class Magnoliopsida; order Asterales; family Asteraceae; genus Helianthus; species Helianthus tuberosus. The sequence continues at coordinate 111,221,680 of CM060445.1, forward strand.
GATCCATAAGCGTTCTCACCGTTCTCACACTTTTCACCGTTTTCTCTAAATCCTGACCATATATATATATATATATATTGTTCCTTCATACATATATATTTGTCCATAAAGTCCAATGTCCATATGTCCATAATTCTTGGTAAGGAAATATATATAAGTATATATTTTGTATTTTTGTCCATACATCCTTTTGGGCAAGTATAAGTATTTTTATACTTAGTTGTATTTTATGGTATTTTTGGTGTATTTTATATTTGTATTCTTTTGTGTGTATTTTGTAGTTTTTGACCCTACTTGTATACTAATAAGTATTACACATAATATACCAAAGCCAACCCAATGGTGTATATACGTGTATCAAAGTTCTGCCATTATCGATCAGGGAAACCTACTAGTTCTTTTGTATTTTTTTTTTTTTTTTTTTGTAGAGTTAAATGCCTGGTTGGTTCCTGTGGTTTGCCATTTTTGCAGACTTGGTCTCAAGGCTTCAATAATTACAGAGTTGGTCCCAGTGGTTGTAATTTTTAAACTCGGGTGGTCCTTATCACTAACCTTTGTTAGAATTCTCAGTTAAGTATGTGTAAAATTACTGTATTACCCTTGAACAATTAAAAAATAAAAAATATGAAGGAGATAGGGCCCACTACTCATATTCTTCATCACCACCACATACACACACTCTCTCTCTCTCCCTTTCAAAAACTCTGCCACCGCCACCACCTCCTCCTTCACAACCTGCACCACCTCCACCACCACCTTCGTTTCTCTGTCGTTTTCTTCATCTGCTGCAGCCTGCGTTCTCTCAGCACCTCAATATCGTCAAGATCTAGCTTTTCTAGGGCTGCGATTTCATCATCGTTTTTTTTTCTTCTACAGCTTTTGCTACTGTCAGCACTTGTTATTCCAAGATCTGCAAATTGAATTTGAAATTGAAATTGAGATTATGTGTTATGGATGATTTAGAAATAGGGCTGTAAACGAACCGAACGTTCAGCGAACAGTTCGTGAACCATTCGGCGTGAAGTTCGTTTATGTTCGTTCGATTAGCTTAACGAACGAACACGAACAAAAAAAATTCGTTCGGTTAGCTTAGCAAACAAACACGAACATAGGTCTCGTTCGTTCGACTGCGTTCGTCAACGTTCGGTAATATGTTCGATTACGTTTGTCTGTGTTCGTTTGATTATATTAAAAAATAATAAATAATAAACCTTTTATCTAACATATTGAAAACTTGAAACCCTATTTTTTAAGTTAGCTAAAATTTGGACATGCTAAGACATTTTTGGGGATAATTATGTCTAAGTTAGTTAAAGTTGATTCATCGTTTGGTGGTGTATTAGACTTCTTGTGTCTTGATTTATGATTTGATGGTTGTATTTAACTACTTATACCCAATATTTAAGGATAACAATATTTTTATTTTTTTTATTTTCAAGTTAAATGTTCTTTTGCGTTCTTTTTTATTTGTTTGCGTTCGCTTGCGTTCGTTTGTGTTCGAGACCAGTGTTCACGAACTGTTCTTGAACAACTGAATTTCCTTAACGAACGAACATGAACATAAACTTATGTTCGGTATGTGTTCGTGAACAGTTCGCTAACATGTTAATTTCCTTAACGAACGAACACGAACATGGCCTTGTTCGTGTTCGTTCGGTTCGTTTACAGCCCTATTTAGAAACATAGAGGAACTTCTAGGTAGTGTTTGGTATGTAGGAATGGGAGGTGGAATGGAATGAACTATTGTGAGGGAATGAAAAAAATTGTGTTTGGTTGGTCAACGTAATGGAATGACCCATTACATAAGTCATTTCATTCCCTCAAATTCATTCCATCCACTCCCCCTGTTTTTTTCCATTCCATTCCCTCTCTCAGCCTACGTCACAAACACCGTCCATCACCTCCACCATTTGCCACCACCACCACATGCCGTCGTCACCACCCGCCACCAACCTCCACTGACCACCACCACCATCCTCCGCCGTCGCCGCCTGCCGCCACTGCCATCAACTACCATCGCTGCCACCCGCCATCTTAAACCACCGCCACCCTCTGCCTACCACCACCACCATCCTCCGCTACAACCACCAGCTACCATCGACCACCACCACCCACCGTCGTCGTCGCCATCACCACGCGTCACCACCACCACGCGTCACCACCACCATCACCTCGACCACTACCGCCATCCTCCGCAGCCACCTCCCGCTACCATCGACCACCACCACCCACTGTCTTCGTCACCACCACCATCGACCACCATCGCCGCCACCCGCCACCACCGACCACCGCCACCCCGACCACTACCGCCACCCTACGCCGACCACCATCACCATCCTTCGCGGCCACCACCCGCTACCGTCGACCACCACCAACCGTCGTCGCCACCACCATCGACCACCATCACCATCCTTCGCGGCCACCACCCGCTACCGTCGACCACCACCCACCGTCGTCGCCACCACCATCGCCGCCACCTGCCACCACAGACCACCGCCAACCCCGACCATCGCCGCCACCACCGCTAACAACTGTCACCCACCGACCACCGCCACCGACCACCGCTATCATTGACCACCGCCACCTATCGCTGCCACCGCCACTAGCCGCCACCGATCACCGCCACCACCCACCGCCGATTTAATTCATTCTTCTTTTCTTACCTACCAAACAACACAAGATAATGATTTATTCCTTTCCTGCATGGTAACCAAACAAGGCTATGGAATGCAATGATCCATTTCATTTCTTTGTCCATTCCATTACCTCGTCCATTCCATTACTTCATACCAAACAGACACTTCTTAGTGTGACTTCTATCATTCTTTTCTTCAATTGTTATGAACTTCTAGTTCTTAGTGTGGAGTGTAGGAGAAGCAAGTGGATTAGACATTTGTTTTTATAATTAAAATTGTTGTCTGATGGTTTAAAGAAACATAGATGAATAATATCATATAAAAGACACCCCCCACTCAAATCCCAGTTTTTACTCTGTTTTCAATTTGTATTGTCTGAAAATTTGCAACATTCCTTTATGGGAAAATTTTTGATCCATATTTAGCTTTTTGCCCATTACCAGAAATCATATTTTTAACATATATTAAGGTTCAGAAGGTGTTTTTCTTAATCTATTATGGGTTTTTTTTTGGTCATTTGGAATTTGATCAATAGTAAACCATCTTTATCCAACGACATGCCAACTAAACTTTTGCAATGAGAGTAGTTTATGGGTGTCTGAGTGTAATATTCTGATTATACTAAGTTAAGTTACATAGCTGCAATGATTTTGATTGAAGATTTGAGATGGCGGAGGAGGTGGTGGTTGCAGGTTGTGAAGGAGGAGGTGGTGGTGGCTGAGTTTTTGAAGGGGGGGGGGGAGAGATGGGTGATGAAGAGGATAAGTAGTGGGCCCCTCTTCTTTATACATTTTTTAACTATTTAAGGGTAATATAGTCATTTTATTTCACATATACTTAACTGAGAAATCTAACAAAGGTTAGTGATAAGGAACACCTGACTTTAAAAATTATAACCACCAGAACCAACTATGTAATGTAATTATTGAAGCCTTGGGACCAAGTCTGCAAAAATAACAAACCACAAAGACAACCAGACATTAAACTCTTTTTTTTATTAAGGGCATGTTTGGCTAAGCTTTTTGAAACAACTTATTGACTTATTAGTTTTTTGAAAAGTCATAAGCTCCAAAATGATGTTTGACAATAAGGGTGTATGTGAGGGGAAAAAGTCAATAAATCAATAAGGGTGAACGGGGCACCATGCGGGGAGTGGTGCGGTGACCCAAGTCCCCGAGCGGGAACACCGCCGCCATCACCGCGGGGAGGGTATTCGGGGAGGGGGATCGGGGAGGGTTCACCGCACAAGAATTGCACAAGGATCGAGGATGTATACGTTGGGCAACGGTCAAATTTAAAAAAAAAATTCAATTTTAACTAATATAAATAACTAACTTAATCTAATTTTTTACCACACCCATTCTCAAACTCACTCTAAAAATCTATCAAATACAACACAAAGCCAAACCAAGCAATGGAGAACCAACCCCGCGAAGCCAAGAAAAAATCTAAGGGACGCGGCTCGCAACCGTCTCGTGGTGGTTCGAGCGGTGCAAGTGCACAACCACAACCCCCTTTCGGATATACTTCACAACCCCCGTTTTTTTACCAACAACCTTCACACCCCTCCTTTTACAACACCCAACCACAACCCACTTTTGTCTTTTATTTAATTTTTATTAATATTTGTTTAATTTATAAACATGCATAATTACAACAAATAAAAAAATAAAAAAAACAAGTCCCCTAAGAGAGGAGTGCCGCCATCAAATTGAGGGTGTGAAGGGAGTTAAGAGGGGAGTTGACGTGCGCGTGCTGATTGGCCGTGCGTAAGAGATAGGACTCCCCTAAGAGAGGAGTACCCCTCTCACCCTAAGTCACTCTATATTGACTTTTTTAAAAAAACCAATAAATCAATTAATTATTTCAAAAGGCTTAGCCACCCTAAGTTTCATATAGACACATTTAAGTAGAAATATAAAATTATTATTGCCACTCAATATTCAATGCACTTCCAAAGTTCCAATACCAAAACCCAGTTACAACAAGACATGCACATAGTACAACTCACAAAGCATATCTATAACACAAAAGCATCAAATTGAACGTTCTGAAATAATCCTCCCTCATCTTCAATTAGGGCTCCAAAAACCTCACTTTTCCCCCTTTCTCAAACCCTAACTCCATTCAATCCATCGCTTCAATTCCTTCAGTCCGCCATGAATCGACCTTAAAATCCTTCCAATTTTTACCTCAATTGATGCTTTTACACAATGTCAGAACCTAATACCAACAATCAGCACCATCTGCATCAATCCATGTACGATTCCGTTAATCTACACCATCATCATCATCACCATCAACAAATGGTTGAAGATGTGATTGTGCAGGAAGATGATGATGTTGCAGGTGGAGAAGAGGAGTCGATTGATAACCCTAGCCAGATGCGTTACGAACAGCATAATCATAATATTAATATTAATCAGCATCAGTTGCAGCAGCATGAGTTGCAGAGTGCTGCTGGTGGTGGTGGTGGTGGTATGGAGGATATGAGTGTTGGTGTTGTTCAGCCGCATGGGATGTATGTGCCGGAGAGTGATATTCAGCCGGTCAGCGGTGGAGGAGGCGGTGGAGGTGCCGATCAGCTTACACTGTCGTTTCAAGGGGAGGTTTATGTGTTTGATGCCGTTTCGCCCGAAAAGGTTTATAAGTTGTGTTTTTTGTGGTGTTAGGGTTATTGTGTGTTAGTTGTTGAGTTATTTATGCATGTGTAGATTTAAGACAAATTGAATTTTAATAATCCAAACTATGACGTGATGGTACATAATTATAATAATAATAATTTGTACCGACTATTTGATTGGTGACACTCCTAACTTTAACTTTCGTAGCTCGTAATTATCATTGTGAGTGAAATCAAGTGGAAATCTATGACGTGTATTCAACTCCGATTGCCACAAAAGTGAAAGTTAGCAGTGTCATTGGTCAAATTATTAGTACGGATCATTAAAATCCATTTTGTGTGTTTCAAATGGATTGAGTTAGAATGCATGTATGATTGATGTAACTATTGATCTGTTGCTAATTTATAAATGTTGTGCAGGTGCAAGCTGTGTTGTTGCTCTTGGGTGGGTATGAAGTGCCAACTGGTGCCCCTACGTTAGGGGTCCCACCTCAAAGTCAAAGGGTATGAGTACCTCAAATTGTTCGTGCGAATTTTGACTTTAGACATTCTTGATCATTTTAGTTTTATTGGGTTATTTGTGAAAATGTCTAGGCTTTGACTGAATTTCCTGCAAGGTCGAGTCAACCACAAAGGGCTGCTTCGTTGAGTCGGTTCAGGGAGAAGAGAAAGGAAAGATGTTTCGATAAGAAAATTCGTTATACTGTACGCAAGGAAGTTGCTTTAAGGTATTAGAGCTACTTGAATTTGTGAGATTATTTACATGCTTCTTTGCTCATAATAAAGTTGCTTTTTTTTTACTTTTTTTTTACTTGGATTTATGTATCTATGCTACCAGAATGCAGCGTAAAAAGGGTCAGTTTACATCATCTAAGGCAGTCTCTGATGAAGCTGGTTCAGCTACATCAGATTGGAACGGTGGTCCGGGCCAGGATGAAGAAACAATGTCAGTAGCCTTCTTCGCATTACTGTTTTTGGAGCTTTTTGTGTACATTTTATTAGCGTATTTCTTATCTTTTGAATCATATTACCGTCAGTCGCATCTTTTTTGGCCAATCTTTCACATAAATTGCTTGTGTCTGTTACTTTTTGCAGATGCAGACACTGTGGAATCAGCTCAAAGTCCACTCCAATGATGCGTCGTGGGCCTTCTGGCCCAAGGACGTTGTGTAATGCATGTGGACTCAAATGGGCCAACAAGGTTCGTATCCGGCTCACTCATTATGTTTCCGTTGTCATCTCTTGTGGACTCTGGGATCCAACATACTCAAAGTAGTTTGAACATTGGTTTCTAGGCGGTGTTTGGATGTGTGTTTTTTTACTTTTTTATTTGATTATGGGTTGTTTAATAATTAGATGTAATAAATATTAAGGGTTTGGAACAACTAGTTATTTGAAGAGTTAGTAGATAATGATGACAATCAAATTGTGAATATTTGTTTCTGGTTGTTTAGATAATTAGGTGAGTATCCCGTTATATGTACAAGTTTATACAAAATAAAGGCATGAAAGCCTAATGTAACTGTATGCTATTAGCACGTTTCTATAACGCACCTTCTGAAGTTGGAGCAAAGATGTTAATCATATCGAAATGGAAATCAACTTGATTTTTGTAACTGATTTGCGAGAATGTTGGGTACGTGATTCTTATTTGTACCAATTGGATTGATGGGAGATTGTTTGTGTAGGGAGTTTTACGAGACCTTAACAAGGTTTCAGCACCGGGGGCTCCAGACTTTACAGGAAAGACTATTGAGCAGGTACACGCTTTTATTTTCTAAATTTGAAATTACAGTAATATCTTTGATAAAATTTTGACGGCTTCTTTACAGAGTGATGGAGAAGCGAATGACACAAATGCTGTGAATGCGAATACCATGGTGGTCTTTAATGAGGTAGACACCTCAGCTGCGGCACCTGAAAGTAGGTGAGGAGGGGCTTCTAGTTTTGTTGCTTGCACAAGGTGTAAAATAAGAGATGTTGCATTCACAGTAGTTGTTACAATGACTGTAGATATTGGTTCTCATGATGAGATTGTTGCACCATTTTTAGAGATTTGCTATTTAATTTACATCTTTCTTATGCTTAGCAACCCTTTGTGAAGTGGTTGTCTTCATCCTATGTGCTTATTAAAATTTTGGGTAATATCAATGAATTAAAGCCGAGTGTTGTGAGCACGCGACATTAAACTACAACAGTGTTGTTTAGTTTAGTTTCGTTTACGTATTTCACTAAATGACAGAAGCATAAACCGTATCAAATTATCAACTGTCAACTTCTACACTGTAAAAGTTGGTTTATGTATCATTGTATGTTTAGAAATTATTAACATTAACAGACAGATAAACAAAAGCAAATTCATTTTCTTAATGAACAAAAAATATGTTCATATACAAACATAACTCTGTTTTATTTGATTCATTTAAACATTCAATAAATATTTGCTACTTCCTGTTAATTGCAAACTCATATTTTGCCAAATGGCTAATTGAACTCTCCAAAACAATGCACTTATGTAATCTATATATTATAACGAAACGATGATCACCAAAGACATGGACAACGTAAAAAGACAAAAAAAGGCCCTCACGTAAATATTGTTGCGGTTGAGGGTGGAACCGCGAGTAATGCGTAACCAAACGAATTGTGTAAAGCTGCTTCTTTCTTTATGCAAACTGCCTAATCGATTGTAGGATAAAGGCCAAGAGATGAATTGCGGCCATTCCCATTGGATTCCACATTCCCATAAAATGGAGACTGCAACTCTCCTGAATAACTAGACTTACGCGATCTCTGGTTCTTTGTAGAATCAGATGAACCGCTGCTTGAAGTATATAACGATGATGTGGGAAGCCCGTGCATCTTTGGCAAACCCGTTGTGTCATTATTTGTCAAGCCGTAACCCCTCTCCACAGTTTCTGCTTCCAGTGGTAGTTCATCCAATGTCTTTAACAAAAACAAAGAAATCAATCAATATTAACGAATCAGTCCATACATAAATAATTCAAATTGCCGCCTCTACAACAAAACTTACCCGAAAAGCTTGTTGAAGAGCACGCAGTCTATCCCGAGTATGTTTTCTCTTTCTAGCAACTTCTTCAGGTTCTTGTAACATTTGCTCAAACATATCATCTCTGTTTCATATCATGTGACAAACACAAGTGTTAGATACTGAAGCAAACCAATATCGAAATGGCAGCAAAATGGTTCGTTGTTGATGGTGTTTCTAACCACAAGCAGATAAATATATGATTCTTCTTTCTTACCTATACAACTTCTTGATGAAGACATTGTGCAACTCTCTTTTCGTATGGTTAACCTGATAATGGATCAAAAGAAATGTACTGTTAAGACAGATTGCGTGTATAACACAAAAATGATATAGTATTGTAGAATATATTTAACCATGAACACAAAATCTATCTTCTGGATTTTGTAAATGGAATAAATTTTATAATTAAACTATTATGATCATTACCAGAAAGTGCATAATTGCCTTAGGCACGGCGTCCTCAATGTTCTTTCTAACGATGTCATAATATGATCTTAACAGCAGCTTCGTAACATGAATCTCAATAGCCTCCTGATCCGAATGAGCATCTGAGGGCCTCAAAACTGCAGGGGGCTGTTTTGAAATTTGAATAGATTTAGTCTGATTGTTAAAGTTTATAATCTCTGAAGCTGATGGAAATTCTAATTAAATACCTCCCTTAAATGGATCATAGAAAATGCATGATCCATAGCCTGAATGGGTTCACTAAATAGCTTGTTTGCAGGATTTTCTTTGACAGAATTACGACCATCAGAAACACCAAAAATAGATGAGATTCCCCAACTCGTGCTTCCTGGAAAAACACAACCATCAAAAGATCATAACTATCGAGCAATCATTTCATAAAACAAACTCAAAATAAATAACAAAGTAGATGTGCTGCCACAAGATCAATTCTGCTTTTGATATGATCCATAGGTTTTCTGCTTACCGGTAATCGGCTTCTCAACCTCACCAACAGCCCGAGTCCCTGGTTGACTATGCTGTTAAAAACAAAATAACCAAAAATATTATCACAACTACCAGAAATCACACCTCGTCTCAAAAACGATATTATACCCAATGCAATTGACATCGATGATATATCAGTGATATATCACCAATATGTCGGTTATCGATCCCCATGTAGTATATTGGTGTCAAATATCATTAAAAGTTTAATCAATTTCTACTTGCTAGAATTGTAGTGTCTTGCAAGTTGCGAAAGGTTAATTTGTTAATGGTAGGAGAGTATACTGACTGAATGGTTAGTGTTAAATTATTATATACGTATATATAGAGGCCGGTTAAGTAGTTAACGTACAATATTCCTTAACGTATGAGCGAACGCTGTGAAATTACGCAAGTTGTAAAACTCAAAACCCTAATCACGCATGTTGAAAACCATAACATGCTTCATTACACAAGTATAACATGCATGATTATGGTTTCTCAACATGCGTGATTAGGGTTTTGAATTTTACAACGTGCGTAATTTCACAGCGTCCACTCGCACGTTAAGCAATATTGTATTTTAAACTTTCACTATATATATATATATATAAATTCTGCATGATATTAAAATTACCAATATCCCACCGCGATATCCAATTATTTACCGCATTACTGCATGCATTAAAACTTGTGAACATTGCAATACTAATCAAATAAAAACTAAATAGAAAGAACCTGCTCTGTGACAATTCCATTAGGTCGGGCAAGAATTGCACGTGACTTGATACCTTTTTCAGATTGTGGAACTTTGTCAGACTCCACTCCATCCTACCAATTAATCAAAAGAATGTAAAGAAATATGTTATACAATGATACTACAGAGTTTGCAACTGAAAGCAGATTATATGCATACCTTTTGCTTCGGTATTGTTGATGCAATCTTAGAGGATTTGACTTGCTGCAACGCTATCTCAACCGCTTTACTCCCACCAACAAAATTTGGGTGCGAGGTGTTTATGTAGTCCATCTGCAATATATTATATAAAAGTAACCATCAAAACAAACGATGACCCTTGGTTGGAGCAACGGGTAATTTTACACCTTTGTAATAGGTAGGGCTGTAAACGAACCGAACGAACACGAACAAGGCCTTGTTCGTGTTCGTTCATTAAGGCCGAACTGTTTGCTGAGCGTTCGGTTCGTTTACAGCCCTAGTAATAGTCGTACTATACCTCCATTTCAACAATGTGCCCAATCATAGTCTCTGAAGGTTGGAGACCATCCCGTAAGAAATTCCCAAGAACATCATCAATCCTCTTCCTGAGAACAGGAAACCTCTGTAACTCATTGACCATACAGCGATGGCTCATCTAAAACGGAAACAAATCAATTATCATCCCGTTACACCATGTCACTATGAAACAGATAGATTGTAGAAGTGTAGAACCTTTACCCTTATCAATTCGTCATATATAAATCTTGCACACTGAAGGCTTGGATCTAGCAAACGAGCAATTTGTCTTCTAATTAGAACTTCAAAAGGAACCTGCAGGTTATAAATTAAAACATAAGCACTTTATAGAAATAAATCAAATAGCGAAGAAGATATTTTGGATGTATACATATATATAGTAATACATGGAGTAAGACCTACTTCAGGCACAAATAATGCACATCTAGGGCCGGTTGCATTCTGTATGGCAGTTCGGATGTCATCATCCGTCAAGTCCTCACAAGGATCCACTTCCTTCAACAGTAAATCAATATCAGCTTCAACAATAAATCAATATCATGCAAAAAGAACTGCATTGATACATCTTTAGATACACAAGTGAAGGCGCACCTCCAAACTCTTGACGAATATTGACTGAAATATATAGTGTATCCTTGCTCCTCCAGATAACTCAGATGTTGACATCTCTTCGTTCTTCCCCTCAATCATTGAAGAGAATGCTGTTTAAAGGAACCAACATGAGATCCAGAATCCAAAACGGCAAAACATATACAAGTATGTATTTATAAAAATAATAAATAAACTAAAAATGTGAAAAAATGCATCACCTTCTGAATACTTTGAAAGTATGTTTAGAAGAAGGGCTCCCATGCCAGCCTACAGATCATTAAGAAGCACATGTCAGAAGGCAATATATTCATTCCAGATGAACAGAATATAGGTTTAACATGCAGAAAATTATAGACCTTTGACTCTGTAATCTCTCCATAACTAGCATGCTCTTTTGCTACTGAAACTAATTGAGAGCTAATACGGGCCTTCAACCCTGGAAGCACTGTGTTGATATGTTGAACCACAATCTGCAAAAAAAGACGTGAGCCATACACATGGGCAGTGCATATATTCACAAATTACCAATCAAGATGCTATCACTAGCAAAATGCTCTAACGTGTTCTTACATGGTTTAATTTTTTGGCCAGTTGAGGCACACCACAGCGATCTGCAAGGTCATGATACTCCTACACATTATAAAATAAGTTATTCCAGCCAGATAATGATGTTAAATACAGTTTTCAAAGGCAAGAGAAAAATGATGTCGTACCGGATGACTGCGAAAGAATTTCTCCTCAGCCACTAGTGCATCTTTAATGGTTCGGTTGAGCATAATGTCCTTTTTTGAAAAATGTGACAACCATTGTGAGATTTGAAGAGCAAAAAACACCACTTTCAAGCTTTTTCATTTAGTAACCTTGATATAAATATTACCTCTTGGCTACGATTTACAACACCAACAAAGCCAAGTCGAAGAGGAATCACTTTTCCAAGCAAAAAATTTCGAGCATTTGTACCTCTGTCCATAATATCTAACTAAAGCACCGAAGAGATAACACAGGTCAGAATGAAGTATGCTAAACAATGAAAGAGATATAAAAAAAACATGTAAATTACACCTTTGTTATAACACCAATTGTGCGGTAACCTGACAACACAAAAAGAAAAGAAGCCGTGTTAAAGAGATAGACTTGATCAACAAGCAATTTGTATACTGCCTACCATCAGGATCTGCATTTCCAGCAAGCTGAAGTGCGTCGGAATTGGCAAGATCAGCATTTGCTGGTGTGACAGCTAGTATTACACAGCTAGGAAGCTTAATGTAGGACATTATCATTGTCCTAATACGAGCTTCAATGTCGGACGGCTGATCACCAACAGGAACTTTTGTTATACCCGGTAAATCCACCAGGGTGATGTCAAGTACATTAGGTGAAAAGATCTTTAAACGGATCTGCTTGTCAGAGACGCCCTTGTTTCCTCCTGCTTCCACATCAGTCACATCCTATAAAACAATAAAAAAGATGGACATGAGAGAAACTGGTTTATGTCAACATCAAATAGCAAGATGGAGAAAAGATAATCTCTTATATTTTAAAAAGAGGATGGAGATAGAGTTGTCAAAGCTAGTAAAAGCAGCAAAGAAAACAACTGGTTAACAAGGGGATAGATGATTGGGTAGGTAAAAGAAGATCACTTGATAAAAAGAATTCAACACATTGACTGTGTGTGTAATTATCTCAAATAAATGAGTAATAAGCCTAGTCATAGTTCACTAAGAAAAAAAGGGATCTTGGTTATGAATATGAAAGGCAGTTTGTATACTTCTAAGGGATATAAGCTGGCAGCCTTTTAATTAAGCAAATTTTATTTGATCCACATAGGGCTTCAGCTGATGAACGTGTCCTATTTCATACCTGTGATATTCACTAATAAGTAATAACCATGAAAATTTATGCAGCTGTCTAGATTACAAACTGGTGATCTATAAAGACTTGTAGCATGTTTCTGAGCTGCTAACTCAGCCAACTCCAGACAGCATGTAAAAGTTCCAAAAAAACGTTGACATAAAGTGTTGTACTTGAAATTGACTCATCTAAGTGGCCATTTACAAGTCTAGGCATCCATAACCACAGACACAGTACTATATCTCAAGATAGCAAACAATTAAAAACCATTGCTTCGCCCTTCGTTTCCACTCAAGTTACAAGTAAATGTGGCATGAATAAATTTTGCAGCTAGTAACACAACTGCTAGATTCTTAGCTATAAGAAGGTGTGATCTGGTCAAGAGCAAACTATATTTACGCCAAAATCGACTCACACGATCTATACCAACATTGCTCTCATCAATCCCTGAATAACTTACGTATGCAATGATATAGTTCAACTTCGGCAACGTATAATACAGATACTCTATGCAATCCCGTAACACAAACTAACACAAAAAAGCATGCTAGCCTACTAAGCAGACTAACACGATACCGTCCCCAGCCTCTTTGCAAAAGACTACTTGAAAATAAAAGGTTATACATCCATATTTTGCTTAAAAACTATACCGCTAGAATTAACAATTAATTTCCAGTCTGTTTTTGCATCACATTTCTACGCCTTTCTCACCCATTCGAGATTCCTAAACCTAAAGAGATCATAAAAACCGTGTGTGATCTAATATTCAATCATTCTAAACATATTATCACATGACGCGTCTACCAAAAATCATTCTAAATATTTAATCAATCACAACAACAGAAACGAATAACAATTACCTGAATCTCTTTCCGAATTTCATTAAAATCATAAAACCTCCTTCCAGGCACGTGCAAAAACTCTCCATACTCCTCATCACTTCCGTCAGGCTTCCGCTTCGTCTGAATAAGCTGCAGCACAAGCGGCCGGCGAGTGCAGATATCAGATCCTCTCGGCAGAAAGTCACGGCCGACGAGAGCTTCGAGTACACTGGACTTACCGCTGCTCTGGCTGCCGACAACGGCGACCTGAGGGAGTTCGATCGTTTTGGATGTTCCGAGCTGAGCGAAAATGTCCTGCAGCTTGTTGACGATCGGGATGACGTTGTGGCCGAGCGGCGCGGCGGCGGAGGTGGAGGATGGTGATGACGGTGGCGGTGGTTGTTGCGGTGGTTCGTCCGCCATTGACGGTGAGATCTGGTTGCAGAGTGTTTGAATGAAAGTGAGAGTGGAACCCTAGCGGTTGGAGGAGAGTGGGGAGAAGGTGGTTTTTGTGTGGGGATTTGTAGGAGATTCTTCGTGCCGCCCAAGCTAGAATAGAATGGGGGTATGAATATTGTTACACAAATATCTATCGGTTTGAATTTTGAAATGATAGATATTACAAATTCTGTGAATTTTTGAGAACTGAAATAAGGTGGTGTTTTTTTTTAATGCATTCTGCATACCACACCTAGATATTACCATCTGAAGTTTGTTTTTACAAAGACGTTTTATTAAAAAATGTGCAGATTTGGCTTAGCCACTTCTATGATTGTTTAAGGTCTGCAGAGGGTTAAAAACCACTACCCACCACCATCACCGTCCACCAACCACCACCGTCCATCGTCCACCACCACCGTCCACCATCCACCACCGTCTATCACTACCACCACCGTCAACCACCCACCGGCCACCACCGTCCATCACCACCACCACCGTCCACGTCCACCACCCACCACCACCGTTTGTAGACCAGTGCTAGTTTATTTTAAAAGTCTACATACGTTAAAAATCAAACAGCCTTCTTCTTGCATTGTGCAGACTTCAGACGTTCACATCTTTTTCTACAGATGTCTGCAGATGTGGTCCGTAGACTGCATACATTTTACCTCTAAAAAAACAAACAGTACCTAAGTGTGTTTTTTTCTACTTTTTTGGAATATTTTAGTTGTCTTAGTGGGTTTATGTACATTTATAATCATAGTATTTATGAAGATGACGATTGAATTAAATTATTTCTTACAAATTATAACTAATTGATGATATGGGTTTTGAATGAGTATTAATGAACAGGTAGATGGGAAGTTTGTGATACGGTTGTCTGTGTTAGGATTTTTATAGGATTTTAGAATGTATTTGTAACATACAATGGTTTAAAACTGTTTTAGAAATTTCTCTTTATCACATGCATATGGTTTAAGAAACCAAAACAAAAGTAACATTCAAGATGTGAGGATGGCAGGAAATCGATACAAGTTTCTCATATACTTATCATGATTATTTAGGGTTGGCATATCGTGTCACGATAAGACACGACACGATACACGATACACGATACACGAAATCCCATACACGACACGAAAACACGAAAATTATCTGTTAATACCTGTTAACGAACACTAGAATAATCATGTATTAACGGGTATCTAACAGGTAAACAGGTATTAACATGTATTAACGGGTATCAAACTATCTAACAGGTATTAACATGTATTAACGGGTATCTAACAGATAAACATGATATCTTAACGGGTATCTAACAAGTAAACAGGTATCTTACCCACTCGATGTTAAGTGTTAACATGTATTAACGCTATACACGAACATACACGATAAGACACGAAAACACGAAACGCTATACACGAACACGACAAAAATTAGCAAGTTGTTTCGTGTCTACCTGTTTAGTACACGATACATGTTAAGGTCATACACGATACCTGTTAAGGTCGTGTAGGTTCGTGTTGTGTATCGTGTAAAATTGCAAGCCCTACTGTTTATTTATGTCAATCCAACCTTATATCTGATAAGATGTTACACACTTAAACGTACACAAAAAGTTACGATAACTATAAGAACCTAAAGCTCACTAACTTCAAGTAAAAAACATAACACTTGTTTGTGCCAAACTTATACCTTTGCAAGGTTTTTTTTAATGTTTTGAGTAAATTGTCATTTTAGTCCATGCTCCTGTTTGGTTTAAATTGTCACTTTAGTCCAAATAGTTTTTTTTCAATACTAGGTTACTGACCTTTATAGTATTTTAGAATATTGGATTTTAATAATTCAAATTATTCGTCGTTGACCGCCAACAGTATAAACTTAAAAAATAACCACTGGCAGTCCCAACTATTGACATATTGGCCACCAATGGACCGTGACTAATAGAACTCTAACGTCGTTAGTCTCCGGTCGCTGGAAAACAGTTTTTGTCCATAAAAAGGTTTCTAAAGGTCCGATCTAAGGTTACAAAGAGGTTTGGGACGAAAATGTTGAGATTTCCGGCCAAAAAGTTGAGTTTTCCGGTGAAAAGGGAGTTTTCCAGCGACTTTAATAATTGGGGATTTTACTAGAAAAATGTCCATAATAAGGTTACAAAGAGGTTCGGGACGAAAATGTTGAGTTGTCCGACCAAAAAACGTTTTTCCGGCGACCGGAGACTAACGGCGTTAGAGTTCTGTTACTCATGGTCCATGGGAGGCCAATATGTTAAAAGTTAGGACTGCCAGTAGTTATTTTTTAAGTTGGGACTATTGGCGACCAACAACGAATAGTTGGGATTATTAAAATCCAATATTCCTAGTTTTTTGCCATTTTCATCCAGCCCCTTAACTACATCCAAAAATCTCAGTTAACTAAGGGGCATTTTTATCACTTTACATTTATCTTTTTTTTTTGCCATTTCAGTCCAAAACCTTTTTAACATTCACTTTTTAATTATATATACACACACTTTTAAATTATAGTATATATATATATATATTATAAAATAATATACATATGTGCACACAAATTATATCCATCGGCACTTCACCACCAACATCATTCACCATTGTTCACCACCACCCTCATCGTTTATCACCACCATCATTCCAGAACGTTCTCGAAGTAAAATTATCTGGCAAGTAACTGTCCAAACCATTCCGGCTCAAATTCACAATATTCAAACTAGAGTTGCTCAACAGATTCACCAGAAGTTCGTTGGTAAGTTGATTACTGTCAAGGTTAAGTGTAGATAACACCGACATTGAACCAATTTGTTACGGAATTAATCCGGAGATTTTGTTCATTGATCGATCGAGATTTGAGAGTCGATAAATTATGGCGATTGTTGTCATAATAGATGTGGTGAGTTGATTCCAGTTTAGTAAACATTTGCTCATCATCGAGAGTTTTTCGAAATTCACAAAGAGAGAAAGAGGAATCTGTGAATGTTTTGTAGAGAGAGAGTGGGGTGGGGTGGGTGGGTTTTCTATATAATTATTATTATATATATATATATATATATAGGTAAAGTGTAGGATACAAATCTCCTAATCCTACATTACGTACGTGACAGTAGTGGTCGTACACAGTCCTGATTCGTTTTTATTTGATAAGGTTAAATCAGACAATGAATTCAATCATCTGAGGGCAAATTCGTCTCTTTGTTCAATCAGCGAGAAGTTCGTTACACTAATATCCCGGTAATTATCATTCGAATCAGTTTCAATTTTTTCATAATTCTCAATTGCAGTTTTCGTTCTTCTGCGTTAGGGTTTCATTCAATTGTTTTTTTCGATGGATCCATATAGTAGCACTGGACGAACAGATGTTGATTTTGAAGAAACTCGACCGATCGGTGATCATGCTCAATTATCTGCATATCAGAGAGTTTCGATTGAGGATGTTTTAAATCCGCAACCTCCAAATCCAAATCCAAATCCAAATGCAAGTACAAGTGTTGTAAACGAAGAGGCGAATGTTAATGTTGATCTTTAAATTGTTCGTATACTTGGTTTTGTTTAATTGTAGCAATGATTTTGCATTGTTGTAGCTGTTTTTGAAGTTTGATTGTTGAGTATATTTTGATTTGAAAGCAGCATGTATAAGTTCGCATGTTATGAGTTTTTCAATTCGCATGTGATGTTTATTCTGTTACGGATTTTCACATGTTTTGATATAATAAATCGCATGTGTAATACATATTCATCAGAATCATCATTTCGCATGTTATAACTCATACAATTCGCACGTGTTGTTTGTCGTAGGATGAAATTATGCATTTATTAATATATCGCATGTAAGGAGTATGATAATTCGCATGTGTTTTTTTTATTTGATTTTTGCATATGAAAGGATTTACACTCCGGAGGTTGAAGCATCAGCTACACCTGTTGTTGGAATGCAATTTACCTCTGTTGAACAAGCATATGCGTTTTACAAATCATATGCTAAGTTAGGTGTTTTTTCTACTCGGAAGGGTGGTGAAGTACACAGTGGTGGTATAACCAAAACTAAGTATTTTGTTTGTTCTAAAGAGGGTCATAAGGTAGTGTGTATTGAAGATCATTATTCGAAGTAAAAAAAGCCATACAAATCAAGGAACAGGGGGGCCATTAGAACTGGATGCAAAGCTCATCTTATGATTTGCACGGTGGATGGTAGATTATATACAGTAAAGAGATTTGTTGATGGCCATAATCATAAGTTTGTATGTCCACATGATATTCATATGCTGCCAGCTTACAGACAATTGTCAGATGTCCAGGAGGAGATGGTATGGGAACTAGGCACTTTAAACCTTGGTCCTGTCAAAGCTTTCCATATAATGAGGAAACGTTATGGTGGTTTCGAGAACGTTGGTGCCACGGTTGATGATTGCAAAAATTTTAGGAATCGAATTAACAGCTATATAGGAGAATATGACGCTGACATGGTGATTAATAGGATGACCGACAAAAAACAGTATTTGGCTGATTATTCGTTTGAATATTCTGTTGATGATGACAAACGGTTAACTGGTTTGTTCTGGGCTGATGGGTTATGCAAGCTGAACTTTACGGAGTTTGGGGATGTGATATCGTTCGATGCAACTTTCAAGACAAACAGGTAAGTGTTTCAAGACAAATATGTTTTTATTTATTTTTGCATGTTATATGATTTCCTAAACTTGCAATATCGCATATGTAGACATTGAAGACTTGGTGTTGAATATATCGCATGTTATACTGTATATTTTCGCATGTCATATATGTCTATTTTGCATGTTTCAATGTGTATTTCGCATGTGTTTGTTCAGGTACAAGATGGTTGATGCGTGTGAAGTGTTATATATTTTAGGTGTATATTTTAAGCCCCTTTAACACTTATTTTTAGCCAAGTTTTAAATTTATAAAACACGATATTTTACTAACACTAAACACACATATGGGCGAGTGCACCCATCGTGAGCGTAGTATAGTGTTGGCAGGATACCGAGGTCGTCCAAGGACACAAGAGCTTTTAGTACCGGTTTATCCTCAACATCTAATCAAATAAAAAGGTTTAGAAAAAATTTTTAAACTAAGAAAAATAAAAACTAACTAAAATGCTGAAAATAAAAATAAAAAGAAAAACAGATAGACAAGATGAATCACTTGGTTCCGACTCGTATCTAGTGTAACCTTTGATTATTTCCGCACTTTTGCACTATTTAAGAGATTATCTTAGTTATTGTAGTAGGCCCCTCTTTTGAAGGTGATGTTACCCTCACCCCAGTAGTTTGAGTCAGCAAGGATACAATCCTAAAATGGTGGATTATTGGAAGATAATTAATTAAGTTATTAATGCAAATTATGGTAGGCCCCTCTTTTGGAGGTGACGTTACCCTCGACTAAGTAGTCTGAGTCAGCAGGGATACAGTCCTAAATAGCCGGGTTATAGTATTAATAGTAGTTAACTTATGAGGGGATCAAAGAGTTTGGACCCCCGCCATCCAATACCGTTAAGTATTGAAGGAGGTCCTACTAAATTTGACCCAGGTCCATTGCAGGACCTCTAAACGCTGAACAATGGCAAGACCTTTACCAAACCGTTCCCTTAACCCCCGACCAGGTAGCCAACATACCTCCATATAGACCGTGGAGATATGAATGGTGAAAATCTTTTATTTTATATAGACAGTAAAATAATGCCAAGACACCACGGACAAACGATAAGGAAAGATCACCTTCAACATAAGCAACTAGTTATTAAAGTCATTAATACAAAACCAAATAAAAAGTGCGAAAAGATTAGAAATAAAAAGTATTACACTAGACACTTTGTCTTCACCAAGTGATGTAAGAGACTTAGGCAAACATGGCCTTGATTGTCAAGAACTCTTACGATCAATCTTGGATCCCGAGACGACTCACACACTCTACGATGGACAATGGATGATGGTGGTGGATGATGGTGTTATAGTGGTGGTGGGTGGTGGGTGAAGTGTGTGAGAGGTGGTGTGCCAAGGGATGGTTTGAGCTTGAGCCAAGCACTCTTATTTATAGGCTGAACAGAAGCTCGGGCACGGCCCCGTGTCCAGTGGGCACGGCCCCGTGTCCACATCCTCTCTTTCTTCATTTAATGCAGCTTTGTCTTATTAGTTGACCATGCCCCCGTGTCCGCTGAGCACGACCCCGTGTGCAGAAGAATCTTTGTACTATGAAGATTTGCCTGGATTGTCCGAATCTTATAGTTGACCACGACCCCGTGTCCACTGAGCACGGCCCCGTGGTGGGCAATAGAAGCTTCTACCACTTTGTCTTTTCTGTTGACACTTGGGCACGCCCCCGTGCTGGCTGAGCACGGGGCGTGTTCAGTCCTCTGTTGCCTTGTTTTGCTTGGGAAGATGTTGTCGTGGGGTCGGGCATGTCACGTCTTGTTCCTTTTCTTGTATTTATGTTAGATTTTGATGTCTTTTTGCTTCTTTTGTTAATTTGGCCTCATTTAATCCTGAAAATACAAAAGGAAGACAAAAGCACACTTTTTCCAGCATTAGTACTAAAAAAGGGTTAGTTTTATGTCACAATTGATGTAATTTATATGTTGCATTTTGCACACATCAAATACCCCCACACTTGAATCTTTGCTTGTCCTCAAGCAAAACTCTTTAATATGTGCCTATTACACTCCCAAATGGAATGGGTAGAGAAGAAGGTTTTTGGGCTTGTCCTAGAGTGTCGGGATTTCCAAGATTCTTTATTTAGTTTTATTTTTATTTATTTACAATCCTATTCGTCATGATTTATTTAAAACTTTTCATAAGATAAATTGCTTATTAGGGCATAACATGCCTCTTTAAAATTCTATTTATATACAAGTTCACATACCTCACGGGGATCACTCAACACTCGGCCGAAAATGTATTTTTGTGGATCACTCGAGAGCGGCATGGAACTTACTCCTACCATAGGCTTGCAAAGCAATCAATCCTCCTCCTTTTTAACTTATATACCTTTATAAATATCAAGAGGACTTTGTTGGTTTGATATCAGGAACATTGTAATCACTCTTAATACTGTAAATTATAACAAATGAGTCGTTTTAATAAAAAGAATGATTCACTCAGTATTTCCCGCTGACAAAACCTTTTTCAAACATGTTTCAGGTGATCTGTTGTGATCCAGGAAAAGTGCCGTGAAGCACTACAAGCTTATGGAAGTGGCTCAGTATAAAAATAAAGAAACATGTTTTATAAAATAAAAGATTTCTGTGTGAAATCTCAAGATTGTAAATTACCGGGTTTTATCCCGAGTTGTGAAATAAAATAATCGGGAAATATTTCAGTTTTTAAAAGATCCTGAATAAACTTCCGCTATTAAATAAATACCACGGGATTTTCTGTCCCGCGGCTCCTGAAACGGGTTAAACCGGGTCGGGGGCCGTGACAGAAAAAGGTGGTATCAGAGCCACTGATCTAAGCCTATTAAGTATTTAGAAATACTTAATTTTATTGATTGCCAATTATGTGATTATGTGTTTTATTAACTGATTATTTGTTAGTTACAGTATGGGTAAACAAAAGTTGTCAAACATCTATCTTAAACTAGATAGGTCATCCAACGAGAAGGGAAGTTCATCCCAACCTAAATCCTCAAATCACTCTGTAATTCCTGAAGAAGGAATATTTGTGAGAAAGGCACATTATGAGAAACCACTTTCTCCTAATAAAAGAAGTTTGATTATTAGGAAAAGTCAGGAGGAAATAAGGAAAATCCAAGAAAAGAAAGTTAAACAGGAAACCCAGGAATTAACCAGTAAAACACCCTGGGAGGACAAATTAGATGAGAAATGGGCAGATCTTTATATGCTAGCCACAGTAGCAGAAAATGCAAATATCTAAATACTCTAACTCAAGTTTTAGCACCTTTATTTATCTACAATCCAGAAACCTTATTCAGTAAATAAATAAGTTCACAGTAAATCGTAGTATATTTTACTTGTCAGTTGTTTTATGTATGGTATGCAATAATATTTAAGGGTTATCTATGAAATTTTGTTATTTTATTTTAACATTTGGTATGTATTTTGCATATATGCTAAACAGCATGAATGAGATATCTGAAGCTTTAGAAAATCTTAACCTCTATCCCGTTAAGATAGAAGTTTCCAAGGAATTCACTGGTTACTTCGCTGATAAAGAAGAACCCATGGAATTTCAATCCAAACCACTGGCAAAACCTAAACCCAAGAAAAGAAGCAGATTTGTGGGCTGGAGGCGTGTACGTAGGAAAAAGCCAGCAACAAGAAAGGTTACCAAAACTGAAGAACCAAAAGGCAAAGGAAAAGGGGTAGAAATTGAGGAAAATGTTAATCAAGTAGAGATAGAAGCTGAGAAGAGTTTTAAGCAAACAGAAAGAGAAGTCGGAGAAAGTTCTAGACAGAAACAGAAAATGACTCCCTGGGAAGTTTTAGATCATAAACTAGTAATGAGTGACCTCATCGGACCTGCCGATGGAAACCTGGAACCAGCTAATCCAAACCTTATATTTACTAAAGAAGATCTTTTCAACTACCCACTAGAAGCTCCAATTCCAATCAATCTGGAACCTGCTATTCCAGATCCTATTGTCCAACCTCAACCACTACCAGTAGAATTAGATGAATGGTGGACAACTGATTGGCAATACCAAAGTCTTTTAAACAACCCTGATACGTTTTTCCCACAAGTTGACCCAGAACCTCCACTATACCCAACTATGAGCCCGGAGAATCTGACTGAACTTCGTCTCTGGGGCGAAGAGTTAATTAATGCAGGAAATAGGATTAGGGATGTGGGAGAAAGAGTTACTTGGAAGTACGACGAAAGGGAGCGTCGTTTTAAAGAAATTAGCTGACCAGATAATGGGAGTTTGCAGGAATATTTGTTTAATAAATAATCATAAGAATCAGTATGTGTAATAACTTAACAATAAAACGTTGTATGATAATCGTGTGTACGAGGCATAATATAATATATAGAAATGAAACTCGGGAAATCGATAATTTTTGGTTATACATGTTAATGTGATTATGTGCAAACTGTTTTATTATATTTGTATTTATACTAATTATTTATATAAAATTAATTATCAGATGGCAAACATTGGTAACGAACCAGTAAATGAGGTTAATCAGTCTGAGCAACATCCAGGAGATCAATATATGACTAGGCAAGATATCGAAAATATTGTTGAGCAAGGGATAGCCAATGCTATTCCCGCAATCGTTGCTGCTGTAAAGAATCCAATCGAACCGCAACAAATCGTTCCTAGTAAACGTATTTCTGAAGATAACTTCAGTAATAGTGTAAACGGAGGCAATGATCATGTTAATCATAATGAGGAACCACATCAAACTCCATTTCCTAAGAAAATGAAAGTCGCAACGCCTGGTTGCACTTTCAAAGAATTTCTTGCTTGTAAACCCACTGAATTTGCAGGCAATGAAGGAGCAACTGCATCACTGCATTGGTTAGAGAAAACCGAAGCAGTAATTACAATAAGTAAATGTGCTAAAGATGATCAGGTCATGTACGCATCAAATCTCTTCAAGGAAGGAGCACTCGAATGGTGGAACACTGTGTTACAATCAAAAGGAAGAATAATAGCTTATGCCATGAATTGGGAAGAATTTAAGGGTCTTGTAGAAAGAAAATTCTGTCCCGAGTATAAAAAGGAACAAATGACAAATAAGTTCCTAAATCATCGGATGATGGGTGTAGATTGTCGTGGTTATACTTCGACATTCTTTAAATATGCTAAAGTGGTACCAACGCTGGCTTCGCCAGAACCGGTACTCATTTCTCGCTACATTTGGGGACTGATTAGTGAAATCCGCAATATCGTTAAAGCTGCGAGACCTCGCACTATTGACGATGCTGTGGAATTAGCTAACACCCTAACTGACGAACTGGTACGTACACAAGATGAAAACAAGAAGAAAGAATTGGCTCAGAAAATTACCCAAGGATTTCGTGCGGGTAACAGTAGTAATTTTAAGAGAAGAGGAACTGGGCAATTCTCAACTCCGTCATTCTGCAGGAAATGCAAGAAGAAACATTATGGAAGATGCGATATAACCTGCAATTTTTGCAAAACTGTAGGACATCGTGAAGAAAACTGCAGAAAGAAAGCAATAGTTTGCTATAACTGTGGAGAAAATGGACATTTTAAAACAGAATGTCCTAAATTGGGCAAACCAGCAGACAACAAAACCAAGGCGACCAACGGAACTATTAAGAAGAATGCCAGGGCATTTCAGCTGACCACTCAAGAAGCAGAACTCATCCCAGATGTGATAGCGGGTACGTTCTTAGTTCACAACGTATACGCAAAAGTATTATTTGACTCTGGTGCAAACCAAAGTTTTATAAATACTTCATTCTGTCAAGCTCTTAATTTACCTTTAACCAATATTAGGCAGATTTTTACAGTTGAAACGGCAGACGGAAATTCAGTTAAAATAGATAAAGTTTTGCAGGAAAGAAATATAGAACTTTTAGGACATAAATTTTCTGCAAACCTATTGCCAATGAATTTAGCTGAATTTGATGTTGTATTAGGAATGGATTGGTTAGTAACCAACCATGCTCGAATCTTTTGTGATCAGAATTCCATAGAAATTCAATCACCCACCGGAGAAATAATTAGGATTACAGGAGATAAACCACGTAAGCCCATGAAGTTCATATCGGTAATGAAAGTTGCTAATTATGAACGAAAACAAGGAATAGTATATATGATTTCAGTAATCATTAATACTAAGGGTAAAGAACTTAAGGAAATTCCTGTAGTCTCAGAATATCCGGATGTATTTCCAGAAGAGTTACCGGGATTACCCCCAGATAGGGAAGTAGAATTTAGGATTCATCTAATTCCAGGAACTACACCGATAGCCAAGGCACCTTATCGGTTAGCACCCACAGAAATGTTAGAACTAAAAAAGCAATTAGATGAATTACTAAGTAAAGGATTCATACAACCTAGTTCATCTCCTTGGGGAGCACCAGTGCTATTTGTTAAGAAAAAGGATGGTTCAAAGAGAATGTGTATCGATTATAGAGAATTAAATAAGATTACAATTAAGAATCGATACCCATTACCTAGGATTGATGATCTGTTTGATCAACTTCATGGAGCTAGATATTTTTCTAAGATAGACTTACGCTCCGGATATCATCAATTGAAGGTACAAGAAGAAGACATACCTAAAACTGCTTTGAGAACTAGGTATGGTCATTACGAGTTTACAGTCATGCCCTTTGGGTTAACGAATGCACCTGCTGCATTCTTGGACATGATGAATAGGATCTGTAAACCATATTTGGATAAATTTGTAATTGATTTTATAGACGATATACTTATTTATTCCAAAAGTCAGACAGAGCATTGTGAACACCTTCATGCACTCTTAACTTTGTTAAGAAAAGAAAAGCTTTATGCCAAATTCTCGAAGTGTGAATTTTGGTTAAAGGAAGTACAATTCCTAGGACATATGGTGAATCACAAAGGTATTCACGTAGATCCTGCTAAGATAGAGGCAATTACCAATTGGAAGGTTCCGCAAACCGCAATGGAAATTAGAAGTTTTATAGGTTTAGCTGGATATTATCGACGGTTTATTAAGGATTTTTCCAAGATAGCCGTACCATTAACTAAGTTAACCTGTAAAGCCGTTAAGTTTGAATGGGGACCTAAACAAGAAGAAGCCTTTAGGATTTTGAAACAGAAATTAACAAATGCTCCAATCTTAGCCTTACCAGAAGGAACTGAAGATTTTGAAGTATATTGTGATGCTTCAAAACTAGGATATGGATGTGTGCTTATGCAACGCAAAAAGGTGATTGCATATGCTTCAAGGCAATTGAAAAGGCACGAAGAAAATTATACGACTCATGATTTAGAATTAGGAGCCGTAATTTTTGCCCTTAAGATTTGGAGACATTATCTGTATGGAAGTAAATTTACTGTTTATACAGATCATAAAAGTTTAAGATATATATTTGGACAAAAAGAGTTAAACATGAGGCAAAGGAGATGGATGGAAATCCTAAGTGACTACGACTGTGATATTCAGTATCACGAAGGAAAGGCAAATGTAGTTGCAGATGCCTTAAGTCGTAAGTATTATGAGAAACAATGACGGGTTCGTGCTCTCAGATTAAATCTACAAATAGATTTAATGGAACAATTGAAGAATGTTCAAGCTACAGCAATCAAGGATGATGCTGAAGGAATGAAAGGACGAATAAAGGAATTAGAACAAGGAGCAGATGGAATTTGGAGATTCCACAAAAGTAGAATTTGGGTACCTAAGCAAGGAGACTTAAGACCTAAGATTTTAGAAGAAGCCCATAAATCTAGGTATACTATGCACCCAGGAAACAATAAGATGTACCAAGATTTAAGAAAGAATTTCTAGTGGATAGGAATGAAAAAGGATATAGCGCGATATGTTTCTAAATGTCTCACTTGTTCACAAGTTAAGGCAGAACATCAGAAACCTTCAGGGTTACTACAACAATTAGAAATGCCTATATGGAAATGGGAACTTATAACAATGGATTTTGTTACTAAGTTACCCAAAACAAGAAAAGGTAATGATGCAATTTGGGTAATTGTGGATCGATTAACCAAATCAGCTCACTTTCTACCAATGAAAGAAACCTTTAATATGGAAAGGTTGGCAAAATTATATGTAGATGAAGTCGTATCCTTACATGGAGTTCCACTCTCCATTGTTTCGGATAGGGATAGTCGTTTTACTTCTCATTTCTGGAAAAGCTTCCAGCAAGCTATGGGAACTCGACTCAATCTGAGTACTGCATATCATCCCCAAACAGACGGACAAAGTGAAAGGATGATCCAAACTCTAGAAGACATGCTCCGAGCATGTGTAATAGATTTTGGTGGAAATTGGGATGATCATTTACCATTAATTGAATTCTCCTATAACAATAGCTATCATTCAAGTATTGAAACCGCTCCATTTGAAGCACTGTATGGAAGAAAGTGCAGAACTCCAGTTTGTTGGGCAGAAATAGGAGAAAGTCAATTGTCAGGTCCTGAAATAGTGCAAGAGACGACTGATAAGATTACTCAAATCAAGGAAAGATTGAAGACGGCTCGCAATCGTCAGAAGAGTTATGCAGATAATCGGCTCAAGCCACTTGAATTCCAAATGGGAGACAAAGTACTATTAAAAGTTTCCCCTTGGAAAGGAGTTGTTCGATTCGGTAAGAAAGGAAAGCTAAGTCCAAGGTATGTAGGACCATTTTCAGTGATCCAACGTATAGGACCAGTTGCTTATCGTTTACAACTACCAGAAGAATTAGCTGGAGTACATGATGTATTTAATGTATCCAATCTCAAGAAATGCTTATCAGATGAATCACTAGTAGTACCTTTCGAGATATAGAGGTAAATGAAAAGCTGAAATTTGTTGAGAAACCTCTTCAAATTGAGGATCGAAAGATCAAGTTTCTCAAACATAAACGACTAGTTTTAGTCAAAGTCAGATGGGATTCAAAGAGAGGAGCTGAATACACTTGGGAGCTGGAATCAGAAATGAAGCGAAAGTATCCTCATTTATTCCAGTAAATCTCGAGGACGAGATTTTTATTAAGGTGGGAAGAATGTAACAACTCTCATCAAAAGTCATATTTATTTAATTAAATTGTCCAATAGGAAACCCTAATTGAGAAACCCAAGTGATTCTGCATAATCCCTAAAATTTTCAGAATAGTTGGAATTAGAATCAGGGCCCCTAAAAATCAAGGGGGGTAAACCCTAATTCACGATTATCATTAGAATGCGTTGTCTAAATTGAAAATTCTCGAACTATCAACTCAGCAGGCCTATACTGATGGAGAGTGTGAGGCATGAGTGTTTAAGTGTTTATTTTACGTGATTTAGCTTGTTTTAGTTGATCATAAGCTTGGAATTGGATTATTGCGAGAGTTTGTATGTTTGCAGGTAAGAACACGTAATTTGGCGTAAGTTACGGCGTGTTAGAAAGAAGCGCACATGTGATATGATTTTAAAAGAAAAGAAAAAAGATATTAAAAGGGATTGAAAGAAGTTATTAAATTAATTGATCATCATATGACATCCATGATTTTACATGTATAGAGGGAGGTGATCAAGCACATTATTTTAATCATCATCAAGATTAATTGAAGGATCACATAAATTTTAAAGGAAAGACAAGAAGTGGCGGCTGCCTTCTTTGTGTTTCACGTGAGGACAAGAAATAAACATCATCATAGGGACTTCACTTTTTGGCAGCGGACTTCGAAAAGAGGAAGAGGGATTGGCGGTTGTTGTTGACTTCTTGAACCGAAGCTTGTAGGGGAGAAACATCACAAAGTCAATAACATATCATCATCTTCACGTGCAAATTGGGTTTATGGAGTCCAAGACAAAACAACCCATACAAACTTGATGGGCAGATTTCGAGTAACAAACAAAACGTGGCAGCCATGTTATAAAAGATTGGCAGCCACCATCACACGTGGGCTTCATATGGATCGAAGATGGCAGCAAGCATTAATTATTTTGTGGGTTTCATCATGCACGAATTGTGAGGAGCCAAACATCATCATGATCATCATCGATTTGGGGGAACAAATATGAGCAGCCATAAATTATTTTCGTGGATCTACATACACTCGATTTTAGCAGCCAACATTAATATATTGGGCTCTAAAAATCACATTCCATCGTCATGATTGCTCTCGATATTGGCAGCCACTTCATTATATTTTAGTGGACTTCTTCTTGGGCTTGATCCATTATCTCGAAAATTGGGCAGCAACTTGATTGACTTCGCCTCACATAATTTGCCGTCGATGAGATTGTCCGTAGACAGGGGATTAGGCCGTCGGCCACTTTTTGAATCACCACACACTGTCGGCGACGGACCTTATGGCCGTCGGCGACGGTTCCCCGGAATTGAGATCGCGAAATTTTGACTTTTATGCTATTGGAACGATTTTTATTGGTGGGAGAACATTCAAGTCGGGAGTTACAATTTTCTTTCAAAAAAAAATTCATCTTGGGGAGCCTTTAATCATCCATCATTCACCTATCATTCCATCATCTATCATCTCTACAACCGAATCACAATCATTCATCCCCAATTCACCTTCAAAACCCTAATTCATCCAATCCATCATCCTTCTCACCATCATCATTCCATAAACCCTAATTCTCCATCATTCCTTCATCCTACAAGCTTCAAGATGACTCCATCCGCATTCCAAGCATCCGATGATCAAGTTGCATTAACCATGAGCGGCTAATCATCTCGGTTTCACCCCGGTGTAGGTAGTTGTTAATTTTAGGGTTTCAATTTGTTCTTGTTTCATCTTAGTGACAATTTGTATTTGGTTTTTGAAACTTTTGACAATAGTATTACATTTGTTACGAATTCGTGAATTGTCGAACGATGTTAAAAGTTATGACTTTGCGAAACGGTGATATGTAATTGTACGTTGTCGTTGTTAGGATTTACTTGTGTTGATTACAAAGTGTCTTTTTGTCCGTTCTTCGGGACATTGATAGCTAGTAGCACCTAAGTCACGGTACACTAAATCCGTTAATCGAATGCATTTGAGTTGAAACTAAAACTTGTAGAAACCCTAGGTTAACAATTACCGAAACCGGGCGTGATTCCTTTTTATTATTATTGTTCTAGTAACCATTTTTCTTGCAATCGTTAATTAGTAGTTGTTAACCATTTTCATCAATTCATTTAGTTAAAAATCATATCTCTCCATTAAACAAAAATACAAAAATACTTTAGCAAGCTTCATAAATTGTGACAATTGTTTTAATTCATTCGAATCCACACACAAACCACATACTCTTTGTGGTTCGACCCCTTACTACCGCTAACACATTGTTAAGGGTAATTTGGGCTTATAAATATTATCTTTGACCGGAGCGCGACACTCCGATCAAATTTTGGCGCCGTTGCCGGGGAGTGCGTGCGCTTTGTGTTTGGATTATTGTTTGAATTTTCGTGATTACCTGTTTAAGTTGTTTAGTTTCTTTTTGCACTTTGTCTTTTTCCTTGTTGCGCGGGTGTGTTACTTGTGCAGGTTACAGGTAGTATATGCATACGCGAAACTCCGGGAGGACTTCACCGTTAGTCTACGAACCGGAAATTGAAAGAGTAGCAAGAAGAAACCTAGCAAGCCAGTTAGAAGCAACACTTGCTTCTAATCAAACCAACCAAACACCACAATATACACCATCCATTGAAACCGATTCAATGGCGAACCAAAACTCAAACCAAAACCTTAACTCGAACCAATTCCAATACCGAAGCAACTTCAATCCCGCTCCAAATATGCAACCTATACCTCCCGAGCGACCGGGTGGTAATAACAACAATACCGGACCACCTACACCACCTTTCCAAAACCAAAATCCCAACAACAATCAAAGAACACCTCAACAACAAAACCTTCATCGACAAACCTCTTTACCTATCAACCTAGATGACCGGAATGTCAATTCCGACCGTCGAGGTAATCGTGATCGCGGCAATCCCGCAAATGAAGACCCATTCTTGAACATCGATGACTTGAGGAATGCAATCCCCGATGATGAACCGTATAGTGTTCCCGGTTATCAATCGCCGGAACATGTGAGTGTTCATACGGAAAATTCGGACGATGGGGGATATTATGATGATAGGGCTAACGATGACGAAGATTGGGGCTACGTGAATAGGGGGAACGTTTACAACGCTAGAAGGTATGATGATGAGGAATTTGGCTACCAACATGCCAATTACGTTGGGGACGACGAATACGGTTACGGAGGTGGAAGAAATGATGGTTATGGGAACAACCGTCAACCACGAAACAGTGACCAACGGAACCGGAATGATGGGTTTTACAATAACAACAACAATGCAAACCCTAACCGGATTCCTCGTTTCGTGGGAGGTGGTAACCCAAGGGATGATAGAAGAGAGGATCGAAGAGGTGAAAGACGGGATAATAGAAGACCGGTCGATCAAGAAGTTAACGGTCCACATCGTCGTCAACGACCTCCACGGGGAGTAAATGACCGTTTCCGACCGATAGTGACCGAGAATGACTCTCCGATAGTGTGCGAAAGGAGAATGTTTGATTGTAAACCACATTACATCAATATACTTCCCCACTTCAACGGGAGGTCTAATGATGAACCATACACGCATTTGACGGAGTTCTCTTCCATTTGTAATACTATTGGGGGGCACAATTTCGCACTAGAGGAAGTTAAGCTTCGGTTATTTCAATTCTCTTTGAAAGACAAGGCAAAACAGTGGTTCCTCACACTCCCGGCCAATAGCATCCGCACATGGGGAGAAATGCAACAAGCTTTTCTAGATGAATACTATTCTATGGCAAAGACCGATGATGCTCGTGATGAAATTCGGTCTTTTCGCCAATTATCGGGTGAGCCGTTGCAT
Organism: Helianthus tuberosus; assembly: GCA_030545235.1. Lineage (NCBI taxonomy): Eukaryota > Viridiplantae > Streptophyta > Magnoliopsida > Asterales > Asteraceae > Helianthus > Helianthus tuberosus. The sequence continues at coordinate 111,253,391 of CM060445.1, forward strand.
GAAGCTTTTACAAGATTTAAAGAAATGATGCGAAGATGCCCACATCACCAAATAGAAAAGTGGGAATTGGTTAAGTGTTTTGTACGGGGTTTGGATGACACAACTTGGAATCGTCTTGAGTCAACAAGCAATGGAACACTCTTGAGCAATCATGAAGACGACGATTGGGAATTCCTAGAAAGAATGAGCAAAAGATCAAAGGCGAAAGAGTCGGCCGACCGAGCCAAAAAGCACTCTACCTCAAGGTCTTGGCCCGATCGTGATGCAAGTTCTAAGGATCGGATTGATACGTTGGAGCGGGAATTGGCCCGCATGAAGAAGAAAGAAGTGGGTGTGGTACAATATAGCGTATGTGAAGAATGTGGTGACATCGGTCACCGGACCGAGAATTGCCAAGCCACCGCGGATGTGAATCAAGTGTATGGAGACCGGAGCCAATACGATATGAACTCCAACACCTACCACCCTGGGTTGAGGAACCGTCCTAACTTTAGGTATGGTAATGCCTCCAATCAAATGAACACGAATTTCCAATCGGGAAATCAAGGTGGGTATTCGCATCAAACTCGTCAAGGAGGTAACCAAGGGGGTTACCAAAGGAATTACAATAATCAAGGCGGTAATGGAAGCGGGTCGAACAATCAAACCGGTGGTGATGATTTGAGTGCCAAAATGGACGCTTTGTTGAATATGCAAAAAGAATCTCAAAACAATATAAAAGAATCTCACCATGATATCAAGGAGATAAAGAAGACAAACGAGATTCGGGATAAAGCGCATGAGGCATTAGCAAAGCAAGTGGGCCAACTTACGGAAGAGATGGTTCAAATGAGGGGAAGCATGGGAAAGTTTCCAAGTGACACTACAATGAATCCGAGGCATCAAGGTTCAAGCACAAGCAACGTGAGGAATGCACGCGTTAACGCGGTAAGTGTTTTCTTAAATGATGAAGTTTGTAGTGTTGAAAGCATTCCACCATCACAATTCATTGATTGTGTAGTGGAAAATATGAGTGATGAGCCGGGAAGTGAAAATGAACAAGAAACGATGTCACAAAGTAAAATTGAAAACATAACTAAAAATGCTTTTTGTGAAAATTGTTTAAATCAACTTAACCCTCTTAGTGCATCGAAAAGTGAAGAACGGTACCCACCGAAGGACGAGGGGTGGGAAAATTTTAAACATGCTAAAATTAATTTGCCGTTACTTGATGACATTAAAAAGGTTCCGGCTCATGTGGAATGCTTGAAAGAGTTGAGCATCGAAAAACGGCACAACAAATTACCTGAACCGATTTATTTGATATCTCATGTTAGTGCCGTTTTATCGAGTGCACTTCCCCAAAAAGCTCAAGATCCGGGAGATCCTCTTATTCCAATTCAAATTGGAACATTTAAAATTGAGAGGGCGCTCCTAGATCTTGGAGCTTGTGTAAGCATCTTGCCCGGGAGTCTATACGACCAATATGATTTTGGTCCATTGAAAAAGTTTGACACTCCCGTGGTGTTGGCTGATCAGACTCCCACGCATCCAAGGGGGATGGTGGAGGATGTGATTGTTAAGGTGGATGATTGCTACTACCCAGTTGACTTTTTGGTAGTAGACTATGTTGGGTGTGTTGGGGACACCCAACCGATAGTCATATTGGGTAGACCGTTTTTGGCAACTGCTAATGCCATAATAAATTGTGCAACGAGAACGGTAAGCATGAAGTTTGGGGACCGAGAATTAAATTTAAATGTTTTTCCAAAATTTACTAACCCACTCGGTGAGGATAAGCGTCCTAAAAAGGACATGAATCCAAACAAAAAGGTTTGTGCTATGGTTGGTAGGTTTGGAGAAACAAAGAAGAAGACGGTCAAGAAGAAGAAAGCAAAGAAGTCACCTCTAGAAAAGAAAAAGGAAGAGGAGGTGAGGAAGTTTGGACCGTTCGGCAACAAATGGTACGAATCACCGGTGGGTGATTTTGAGGAGCTCGTGGACGGCAAGCATGCCATTCGACCACCATGAGGTGGTAAGTTAATTGTTGTTGTATATTTTGTTCCGCATTTCGTTTTGGTGTTATCCGTAGTTTAGTTAGTATTGTTGTTATTGTACAATTTTGTTATTTAATTTTTGCCTAGTTAAATGAACGTTGTGGGTATGTTCCCTATATAACCCTCACGAGACCTCTCATCCTTCCAAGCTATTGGGGGGGGTTTAAAAGGGCTTGTTGCATAAGCTAAATGCAACCGTGATTCCTACGAAAGTGAGTTAGGTTTATTGTTGTTGTAAATTATTGTCCACATAAATCGAAGTGAAATAACGCATGGCTTGGTAATATGTTTCATAAAAAGGGTAGAACTAGGTAACTAACAAATTTTGATGGTTGTGAGAAGCATGCTTCTACACAAGGATTAGAATTTGTAGGTACAACATGTTCGTGGGACAACCGCTTTCTTGAAGAGAAGAAGAGCACACGAGGAATGAGCTCGAAAAATCAGGTGCATACGTTTCTTTTTACTTTTGATTTTTAGTTAGCAAATAAGTGGATTGTAAATTGTATATTATCTTTCCGGGGTGAAATTTTTGGGAAGTTAGTCGTGTCACATCCCTTGTGCGTTTTAAAACTCTAGTTCTTACACATTGAGGACAATGTCTACCTCAAGTGTGGGGATGGGGGAGTAGGAAAAGTTTTAGATTTTGACCCGTTCATTTAAATACTACACATTGAGGACAATGTTTACCTCAAGTGTGGGGATGGGGGAAAATTTCAAAATTTTTTCAAAAATGTCTTGTTTCAAAAGCGATCTTAAAAGCACAAGTAACTAAGTCAACGAGGGATGTCACAACCCATTTGGTCTTTTGTCATGGTCAAGTTCAAGTTAATAGCATGACGAGTATTTAGCGGGTGGTTTTTTGGGGAGTAATTCGCTTAAGAAACTAGCACATCATGCATGTCACATACCATACCCTTTATATATGTGAGGTTTTGAGCCACTTTTATATCATAGAATTACATATTTATGTTTCTTTGTTTGAGTGGACCATTAGTCATGTATTGTAGAACTTGCATCTTTTGATACGTTTGAGACCATAGACCGAATACAAGCACGAGAATGATTAAGGCATTAGGTGAACCTTTTCCTTTAAAACCAATTATTTATCCTTACCCAAACAAATCCCCTAGTCGCCCACTTTGAGCCTAATCCCTTCGTTTGATCACCCTTTAGCCAATAACCTTAAAACCTTTTTCTTTTAAACCCGTGTGATGGAAATTCGATTATAGTAGCAAAGTTTGTATAGTTGTATTTGTTTGTTTCGAAAAAAAAAGAGAAAAATCAGAAAATGTACGAAAAAGAATAGAAAATTACAAAAAAAAAGTACAAAAATATGAGTTATTAGTTGTTGAATAAAAAGGCGAAAACCGTTGCCTCGTAGTTGATGTCTATAGTTAGTTTTGTTTAGAGTAGTTGCTTTGTAATAAAAATCAAGTTTTCATCACCTTAGCCACTTTAAAATATCCTATTCCCTATCCTTAGCATATCCCCATTACAACCCTTACAAAGACCTTTTGACTTGTGCTTAGTATTCGTGTTCGGTGGTGGAGAATGATTGAGTTGCAAGCCTATGCGGGTACGTGTTCTAATCGGTTTGAGTGATTATTTCAAAAGCGCTAATGCATCAACTATTAGCCAATTTTAAGCCAAGTGGAGAGAACATTGTGAGGGATATGTATGACTTGTTAGTTCTACGGGCGGGTTAATCTTGGATAACCATTATTATATGTGATTTTTCACTTGACCGGTAAATATGTGAAAATTGTAAAGAATTTGAACTTTTGTATGACAATAGACCTTAACCTTTGTCTCGGGAATGGGGAGTGTATTCTTTGTTCGACCCACGTCAAAGTGAAAGACAGATTTGCTTGAGGGCAAGCAAACGACAAGTGTGGGGATGTGATGGAGAGTGTGAGGCATGAGTGTTTAAGTGTTTATTTTACGTGATTTAGCTTGTTTTAGTTGATCATATGCTTGGAATTGGATTATTGCGAGAGTTTGTATGTTTGCAGGTAAGAACACGTAATTTGGCGTAAGTTACGGCGTGTTAGAAAGAAGCGCACATGTGATATGATTTTAAAAGAAAAGAAAAGAGATATTAAAAGGGATTGAAAGAAGTTATTAAATTAATTGATCATCATATGACATCCATGATTTTACATGTATAGAGGGAGGTGATCAAGCACATTATTTTAATCATCATCAAGATTAATTGAAGGATCACATAAATTTTAAAGGAAAGACAAGAAGTGGCGGCTGCCTTCTTTGTGTTTCACGTGAGGACAAGAAATAAACATCATCATAGGGACTTCACTTTTTGGCAGCGGACTTCGAAAAGAGGAAGAGGGATTGGCGGTTGTTGTTGACTTCTTGAACCGAAGATTGTAGGGGAGAAACATCACAAAGTCAATAACATATCATCATCTTCACGTGCAAATTGGGTTTATGGAGTCCAAGACAAAACAATCCATACAAACTTGATGGGCAGATTTCGAGTAACAAACAAAACGTGGCAGCCATGTTATAAAAGATTGGCAGCCACCATCACACGTGGGCTTCATATGGATCGAAGATGGCAGCAAGCATTAATTATTTTGTGGGTTTCATCATGCACGAATTGTGAGGAGCCAAACATCATCATGATCATCATCGATTTGGGGGAACAAATATGAGCAGCCATAAATTATTTTCGTGGATCTACATACACTCGATTTTAGCAGCCAACATTAATATATTGGGCTCTAAAAATCACATTCCATCGTCATGATTGCTCTAGATATTGGCAGCCACTTCATTATATTTTAGTGGACTTCTTCTTGGGCTTAATCCATTATCTCGAAAATTGGGCAGCAACTTGATTGACTTCGCCTCACATAATTTGCCGTCGATGAGATTGTCCGTAGACAGGGGATTAGGCCGTCGGCCACTTTTTGAATCACCACACACCGTCGGCGACGGACCTTATGGCCGTCGGCGACGGTTCCCCGGAATTGAGATCGCGAAATTTTGACTTTTATGCTATTGGAACGATTTTTATTGGTGGGAGAACATTCAAGTCGGGAGTTACAATTTTCTTTGGAAAAAAAAATTCATCTTGGGGAGCCTTTAATCATCCATCATTCACCTATCATTCCATCATCTATCATCTCTACAACCGAATCACAATCATTCATCCCCAATTCACCTTCAAAACCCTAATTCATCCAATCCATCATCCTTCTCACCATCATCATTCCATAAACCCTAATTCTCCATCATTCCTTCATCCTACAAGCTTCAAGATGACTCCATCCGCATTCCAAGTATCCGATGATCAAGTTGCATCAACCATGAGCGGCTAATCATCTCGGTTTCACCCCGGTGTAGGTAGTTGTTAATTTTAGGGTTTCAATTTGTTCTTGTTTCATCTTAGTGACAATTTGTATTTGGTTTTTGAAACTTTTGACAATAGTATTACATTTGTTACGAATTCGTGAATTGTCGAACGATGTTAAAAGTTATGACTTTGCGAAACGGTGATATGTAATTGTACGTTGTCGTTGTTAGGATTTACTTGTGTTGATTACAAAGTGTCTTTTTGTCCGTTCTTCGGGACGTTGATAGCTAGTAGCACCTAAGTCACGGTACACTAAATCCGTTAATCGAATGCATTTGAGTTGAAACTAAAACTTGTAGAAACCCTAGGTTAACAATTACCGAAACCGGGCGTGATTCCTTTTTATTATTATTGTTCTAGTAACCATTTTTCTTGCAATCGTTAATTAGTAGTTGTTAACCATTCGCATCAATTCATTTAGTTAAAAATCATATCTCTCCATTAAACAAAAATACAAAAATACTTTAGCAAGCTTCATAAATTGTGACAATTGTTTTAATTCATTCGAATCCACACACAAACCACATACTCTTCGTGGTTCGACCCCTTACTACCGCTAACACATTGTTAAGGGTAATTTGGGCTTATAAATATTATCTTTGACCGGAGCGCGACACTCCGATCATATACCAGTGACAAGCCTACCCTACTCTACTTTGACATCCCAGGCGACACGCGACAGGGACCATGTATTCTGTCACGACACGCGGGAGATGTCAATTTAGGGTATAAATACAGGGGCTTGGGACTTGATTCCTGGCTTCAGTTCGACGTTAAAATTCTTTATGTACACAAAGTTAGACACTGTTTACTACAAAAACACACACTGATCACGAAGTGCTGCCGCAATTCAGGGTAATAACTCGATCGCTGCTACGATTCAATGTCCGATCGATTAAACTATCCAATGGATGTTTAAGTGCTGCCCACATTAGGGTTTATGCTTTGTCATTCGTCATTAAATCGATGGATGTTTAAGTATCGCACTTTGTCATTCGTTGTGAAGGTTTTAATCTCGTGAGTTATCGTAAATGTTGTATTAAGTTACTAACCTAGTTTGTGTGCCTGATTATTTAAACTAGGTTATCAAGGCTAATCAGTAGGCTAAGCTCTGTTCAAGATTAAATATGCAATGTGAGTCATTCTCTTTTTATCAAATTACTTTCAAAAGCAAGTTTATTTTCAAAGTTATAATTACGGGGATTAAGTCTTTGTAATCACCAATTTACAGCCGGTATGTGGGGTTTTGTATACATTACTTGATAATCGTCACCAATGGGGCAGCCAATGGGGGATATGACCATAGTCACAGATCCGGTCGAGTGACAAATACCGTGGGTAGTTGGTTTGATATCAGGAACATTGTAATCGCTCTTAATACTGTAAATTATAACAAATGAGTCGTTTTAATAAAAAGAATGATTCACTCAGTATTTCCCGTTGACAAAACCTTTTTCAAACATGTTTCAGGTGATCTGTTGTGATCCAGGAAAAGTGCCGTGAAGCACTACAAGCTTATGGAAGTGGCTCAGTATAAAAATAAAGAAACATGTTTTATAAAATAAAAGATTTCTGTGTGAAATCTCAAGATTGTAAATTACCGGGTTTTATCCCGAGTTGTGAAATAAAATAATCGGGAAATATTTCAGTTTTTAAAAGATCCTGAATAAACTTCCGCTGTTAAATAAATACCACGGGATTTTCTGTCCCGCGGCTCCTGAAACGGGTTAAACCGGGTCGGGGGCCGTGACACACGGCCCGTGCTGAGTTCTGCAGAAGCTGAAAAATTAAGAAAAATCCTAAAAAAAACGAAAAATAAGAAAAACGATTAGACCGTTGATTCCTAACTTTCTTAAAATCCTTGTGTCCCCGGCAACGGCGCCAAAAACTTGATGCGTGTGAAGTGTTATATATTTTAGGTGTATATTTTAAGCCCCTTTAACACCTATTTTTAGCCAAGTTTTAAATTTATAAAACACGATATTTTACTAACACTAAACACACATATGGGCAAGTGCACCCATCGTGAGCGTAGTATAGTGTTGGCAACATACCGAGGTCGTCCAAGGACACAAGAGCTTTTAGTACCGGTTTATCCTCAACGTCTAATCAAATAAAAAGGTTTAGAAAAATGTTTTAAACTAAGAAAAATAAAAACTAACTAAAATGCTGAAAATAAAAATAAAAACAGATAGACAAGATGAATCACTTGGTTCCGACTCGTATCTAGTGTAACCTTTGATTATTTCCGCACTTTTGCACTATTTAAGAGATTATCTTAGTTATTGTAGTAGGCCCCTCTTTTGAAGGTGACGTTACCCTCACCCTAGTAGTTTGAGTCAGCAAGGATACAATCCTAAAAGGGTGGATTATTGGAAGATAATTAATTAAGTTATTAATGCAAATTATGGTAGGCCCCTCTTTTGGAGGTGACGTTACCCTCGACAAAGTAGTCTGAGTCAGCAGGGATACAGTCCTAAATAGCCGGGTTATAGTATTAATAGTAGTTAACTTATGAGGGGATCAAAGAGTTTGGACCCCCGCCGTCCAATACCGTTAAGTATTGAAGGAGGTCATACTAAATTTGACCCAGGTCCATTGCAGGACCTCTAAACGCTGAACAATGGCAAGACCTTTACCAAACCGTTCCCTTAACCCCCGACCAGGTAGCCAACATACCTCCATATAGACCGTGGAGATATGAATGGTGAAAATATTTTATTTTATATAGACAGTAAAATAATGCCAAGACACCACGGACAAACGATAAGGAAAGATCACCTTCAACATAAGCAACTAGTTATTAAAGTCATTAATACAAAACCAAATAAAAAGTGCGAAAAGATTAGAAATAAAAAGTATTACACTAGACACTTTGTCTTCACCAAGTGATGTAAGAGACTTAGGCAAACATGGCCTTGATTGTCAAGAACTCTTACGGTCAATCTTGGATCTCGAGACGACTCACACACTCTACGATGGACAATGGATGATGGTGGTGGATGATGGTGTTATGGTGGTGGTGGGTGGTGGGTGAAGTGTGTGAGAGGTGGTGTGCCAAGGGATGGTTTGAGCTTGAGCCAAGCACTCCTATTTATAGGCTGAACAGAAGCTCGGGCACGGCCCCGTGTCCACATCCTCTCTTTCTTCATTTAATGCAGCTTTGTCTTATTAGTTGACCATGCCCCCGTGTCCGCTGAGCACGACCCCGTGTGCAGAAGAATCTTTGTACTATGAAGATTTGCCTGGATTGTGCGAATCTTATAGTTGACCACGGCCCCGTGTCCGCTGAGCACGTCCCCGTGGTGGGCAATAGAAGCTTCTACCACTTTGTATTTTCTGCTGACACTTGGGCACGCCCCCGTGCTGGCTGAGCACGGGGCGTGTTCAGTCCTCTATTGCCTTGTTTTGCTTGGGAAGATGCTGTCGTGGGGTCGGGCATGTCACGTCTTGTTCCTTTTCTTGTATTTATGTTAGATTTTGATGTCTTTTTGCTTCTTTTGTTAATTTGAGCTCATTTAATCCTGAAAATACAAAAGGAAGACAAAAGCACACTTTTTCCAACATTAGTACTAAAAAAGTGTTAGTTTTATGCCACAATTGATGTAATTTATATGTTGCATTTTGCACACACCAAATACCCCCACACTTGAATCTTTGCTTGTCCTCAAGCAAAACTCTTTAATATGTGGCTATTACACTCCCAAATGGAATGGGTAGAGAAGAAGGTTTTTGGGCTTGTCCTAGAGTGTCGGGATTTCCAAGATTCTTTATTTAGTTTTATTTTTATTTATTTACAATCCTATTCGTCATGATTTATTTAAAACTTTTCATAAGATAAATTACTTATTAGGGCATAACATGCCTCTTTAAAATTCTATTTATATACAAGTTCACATACCTCACGGGGATCACTCAACACTCGGCCGAAAATGTATTTTTGTGGATCACTCGAGAGCGGCATGGAACTTACTCCTACCATAGGCTTGCCAAACAATCAATCCTCCTCCTTTTTAACTTATATACCTTTATAAATATCAAGAGGACTTTGTGGGTGAAGGGTTAGGCTTGGGTTAAAGGTATGTGGTTGGGTTAGTGGTTAGTAGAAAAAAGGCGAAAAGCGTAACAAGTGTCGGTTTTCGTAAGACTTTCTATTTTTGTAACTTTTATTTTGATGAAGCTATTATTCAAACAAAGTTATTTTTGATGAACTTGTTTGTTTATTTTCTTTTGCTTCATCATCAACACATTTTTTTTTTGAAAATTCATACGAAAAACCGAACTTGTTACTAAAACAAAGGGTTTAAAAATAAAAAGGTTTTGGTGGGTAAAAGGGTATTTGGTTTGGGTTATGAAATGAAAAGGTTTAGGCTCAAAGGGGCTAACTAGGGGGATTTTTGGGTAGGTGGTAAAAAAAATAATGGTGTAGAAATAAAAAAAGGTTAGTCCTAATGCCTCCATCATTTACTTACTCGGGTTTAAGTTGGTAAGGACCGGGAATGTATCGTCATGGCAAGTTCTAGAGTCGTAAGAACCAAGCGGCTATTCATACAAGAAACGAAAAATGAGCATTTAGTTTAAAGATGTGTAATTGTATGCTCAATGAAGGCTCAAAACTCACTTTTGTGGGAATGGGTTTTTATGTGATCAAGTATATATAATCAAATTTTAACTAAGTTTGCCATGCCTTTTCATAATTTTCTTATGTCGGTATAGGTTGGACACGAGTTGTGCAATAACGATGAGTTTAAAAGGAGGATGTGCAACATTGTATGGACTGATTCCATTGAGCCTGAAGAATTCGAGAGACAGTGGAAGTTAGTGATGATTGAGTTCGGTCTCACTGAAAACAAGTGGATTGATGATATGTTTTCGATGAGAAACATGTGGATTCCGGCTTTTTACCGGCATGAGCCCATGTCTGGTCTCATGCGAACAACTTCGAGATCAGAGAGCGAGAATCATTTTTTTTGCCAGGTGTCAAATTCACAACTCACTCTTGTAGAGTTTATGAATCATTTTGATGGTGCAATGGATGTCCAAAGGTTCAATCATAGAAAGAATGATCATATTTGAAGATATACTGAGCCTGCTGATTGGAGCGAAACTACTTTGGAAAAAGATGCTGCTAAGATATACACCAGGTCTATATTCTTTGATCAGCAAATAGAGATTCATGGAACAATTTCCGAATGTCTGCCGATGGACACCAAAATCGAGGGTCCACAAATCAGGATATTGTTGAAAGACTTTAAAGCCCATGGAGATGGTTTATTAGAGGTATTATAGCATATATATTTCAAACATGCGATTTTGAAAACCTATTTGCGAATTTTATTTTCAAAACAAGATTTTGCAATATGCGATTTTAATGTACGTATGCGATTTTAAATTTATACAATTAAATGATTTTTAGACATGCGAAATTGTTAATTTACACATGCGATTTTAGTTTTTAATATATATTTTTTCTTTTGATTTTCTTAGGTGTGGTTCAAGAATCTTGAAAATGATGTAACTGCACAGTGTAGCTGTTTGCGTTTTGAGCAGTATAAGAAACAAAGGTCATGGCTCGCATAAAAGGATTAAATCTAAGAAGGAACAAATGATCAGCCGCAAAGGAAAAAGGTCAAGGAGATGTAGTGTATGCAATGAAAAAGGTCATGATATTCGGACTTGCGAGATACTGAAAGGCAAACAACAAGGCAAACAACAAAAGAAGAAGATGAAGGGCGTCCAGATTGAAAAAGATCCTAGAGACAAAGACAACGAGGTCGAAGACGATGAAGAGGAAGATGAGTTTAAAGATTACAGTGGTAGTAGTGATGATGGATCTGAAGAAGAAGATCAGTGGGAGGAGGTTTCAGAAGATGATGAGGAAGATTAATTTTTTTTAAATGTAAATGCGAATTTATACGAAACACATGCGATTTTATATTCATCTGTTTATATCATTTTATCATGCGATTTTAGTATATAAACATGCAATTTTATATGCATCAGTTTACATGCGATTTCACTTTTAGTACATGCGATTTTGAGTTTTCCTGTTTTTTGTGACAAAGATGTCTAAATCATTCATGCGATTTTATATTATAATCAAGCATAAGATTTGTTCAAAGCATGTACCCAAAATATAAAATAGTTGTTATTGTCTAACACATTTATAACCATAAAATGATTAAACAGAAATTTAGTTACTTGAAGCAAAGATTTTGTCACGTTCAGCAGAGCTGAACTCCATCTTCTCCTTCACAATGTTTAGAGCATCTTTCAGGAAAGAGAAGGCTAAGTCATCAGCTCGAGATTGCTCCTTTATGTGATTCAAAGCTGCGTCTCTGAAGCTTGATGGTGGTTCTTCAAGTAGTCTCTCCCACATCTCTTGATTTTTCTTGATTTCTTCAAGAATTTTCCCCTGCACATCAAGAATCAAATGAGAAGATGTTACATCGGTGCTTATTTCTGTCAACGTGCGAGTTAACAATAGCTCTTTTATTGCAATGTTTTTTATTTTTTCTGAATCTTCAGATGCCATTTTTTGTGGGTGTGTTGTGTGTGTTTTTGTGTTCTATGTCTTAATATGGAAGGTAGTTACTTGGGTATTTTATATTAAAATAGTAAATGTATTATGTAGATAGGGTGGTAAGTTCAGTAGTATTTATTGTAAAATTGATCATTACATGTCAAATTACAGTCACATCGGTAATAAATTAAGTTTTTTTATATACAATAGTTAATTTTTATTTATTGTAGTTATTAATTCGTAATTTTTTTTAAAGTATTAGCAGCATTTTATTCAAAATCGCATTTGATTCGAAAACGAATTCGCAAACTTTAAGAAATCTCAAAGATAATTAACTTTTCTTGAAATCGCATGTGTAAAAGCATGAATTCGCAAACTATAAGAAATTTCAAAGATTAGTAACTTTTTTTTGAAATCGCATGTGTAAGATCATGAATTCGCACATCTAAGAATTTATTACATTTTTTTTGTAATCGCATATAATGTTATATGATTTCGCAAACTTTACAAAAAACACAACCTTTCTTTTTGTCTGAAATGTTTTTCGCACGTCTGATATGTATTTCGCATATTTTATTTGATTTTCATCCTGCATCATCTTCTTCGATAGACGGTCTATCGTTCTGAACTTCCAAATTCAGCAGAAGTTCAATTCGCAGAAGGAGTTGGTGAATAAGAATCGATCGATTTTTTATTACTTGGTGGATTTTCGAATACGATTTTGAATAAGAATCTTACGGTATGATTTTGAGGTTTTGTTTGCTGATTATCAGGGGTTTTTGATTTCGTAATGGACGATTTTAACCTTGGCGGTTTCATATATATATTTTAATTTGATTAATTTAATAGTTAAGTACGGGGTTTAATTGAGATGATCTGACGGTTGTGGTTATAGCGTACGTAATGTACTATTAGGCATATTGTATGATAACCGGCCTCTCTCTCTCTCTATATATATATATATATATTTGTATAGAAAGGGTAAAATGATAACCATCTTGAGTTGTGAGAACTATGAGAACTAGGCTTTCCAATTCTAAAAAAAAAACTCAAAAATCTTTAAAAAAATCACTTGTTTCAGCGAAAAATAAAAAAAAATGTCACATGCAAGAATTTACATTGGATGCAAAAAAATTTTTATTGGTGATGTAAAAAAATTTACATCAGGCGTAACTAACAACTCGACAATTTTTTTTTTCTTTTACAGATGCGTTTATAACATTTCCATCTATGTTTGTGCAAAAAATGGTGACCTAACTAGCACGGGAAGTAGGAGTTCTCATGGTTCTCACGACTAGTGGTGGTTATTCATTTGAGAGTGATTATCATTATATGAAAAGTGTGACATTAAATCATGATATGTTTAATTATGAAAGTTTAATAGTTCCATAAGCTTTGGGTAATCATCATGCCCCGTACCATTCCGCTGCGGGTTAGGGTGTGACATTATTCATGTTACATACATACTTGATAATTCTTTACATGCAAATTCATACGTATTCATACTTGATTATACATACAAATTACATTTTTACACTCCTTTATTTATGCACAACACTTATACATTGCACTTATACGCTTAAAATGCTTAAAACCGGCGAATACAACAAAATTGGACCACTGGGCCTAGCACATCCGTGCGGATAGGCCGCCCCAATCCGCCCGAATGGCCCATCCGCTATTAACAGCCATCCGCCCTTAGTCTGCATTTCAGCCTATAAACACTAGCACTCCTTCATTCCAAACCTTCAACACTCAGATTTCTCTCTCGAACCAACTATTAGCAAGCAATTGGAGCTTATCTCAATCACTCCTAAGTGAGTATTGAAGCTCGAGACTTCTGTTCTTCAACTAATTCTTCTATTTTTTTCTGATTTTTACAAAGTTTTACTTAGATTCTATTTCATCTTTCACTTGGTTTCTCAGATTTGCTGGGCAATCTGGTACAAACTCTCACACTGTTGAGTACCAAACTGAAATGAAGTCAGATCTTTTCAAAAACCATTTTACAAACTTTCTGAATTCAAACTTAACTGGATCCGAGGTTCGTCGAGCTCACAAGCTGAGTATATAGTTGTGGATTCGAGATGTAACCAATTCCAGTTGAGTAGGTGGTCAGTTCAAACAAAACCGAACCGATTTACCTAAGAAACAGCCACATCCGTCCGAATGGGACATCCCCATCCGTGCGAATGTGACTTCCCATCCGTACGAATGTAACTGTTCTTCATGTTCCGACGATTTCAAGTGTTGAATGATTTCCAAATTGCTATTGTTCATATGGTTAATTCTGGAACATCAATGTGTGTTCTGTGGGAACTTTGGTTTCCAATCTAGAACCACCTCCTCAATTAAACTCGTAGACGAACGCCCAAATGACTTCCTAGACCTAGAACAAGTGAACCCCGTCCAGCCTCCGACACTTAGGATTACCTTTCCATGTCGTGTTGGCACACCTGGGTTGTATGTAGTTCGGTTGTTTGGTAAACTTTACATTATGTCATTCCTTTATGTAAATCATGACCAACCGATCAGTTTAACTGATTTGAGCTTTGGTGATCAATAATGAGGTTGTAACCTCCATGCATGACTTCTATGAGACTACTGGTATTATTGGACTGATAATACACTAATACTATAAATAATAAACTTAACAGAAAACACAAACGTAACTAATTAATAGTTAAAAGTTCAAAAGAAGAATCTGTCCACAAACTGTCCAGTTCGTGTGAATGTGCCCATTCATGCGAATGGCAAATCCGTTCCAGATATACTTGTCCAAACAATTCATAATTCCGTTTCCGTCATTCTGATTTCGTGTTCCTTGTAACGATTCTGTCGGGCAAGCTTGGACTCGTAGAACCACAAAAATATCAGTGTCAGACAAATGCACAAACAGAATACACTTTCTGTTCATTCTTACTTATTATTTTTCTAATATTCTAAGTACTTAAATTCTATAAACTTAATACTCCAACTCCGAATCACATCTTCGTTTGCCCTGTAGGGTAACCTCGGTGTTCCTGTACTAATTCCATCATCCCTTTGCTCCCGGGGTAGAATAACCTTGGTGTTCCTGTACTACGTCCACCTACTCGTGCCAAAACTACGCTCACTAGGATTCTAACAAAGAATGAGCAAAACTGTGAGTATACTCGAACCCCCTTTCTTTTTACACACTTTGGGGTGCAATATGTTATCTTATGAACTTACACTTAGACTTTTATACAAAATGCACAAACAATCCAATACATGCACGCATACGTTATACTTGATGCTTTAATCTGGGTTTGTATGTTTTGTGTTGAACTTGTCATTAACTTCGTAGGAGCCTACCCTTGACATGTATAGCGCTATAGGAGTAACGCACCGCCTGTGAACGTTGGGTCATGCTAAGTCTTTCTTGCGTTAAACTTTGGGTTGACTAGTTTATTCACATGCCAGTTTATTGTTTATCTAGATAACTAGCTTGCCATGAGGATTCGTTTAAACTTATTTACTTATGCTATGTATCAAAAACTTGTATACTCGCCAATGCCTTGTGTGTTGATATATACTTTATAACATACTGCAAGATGATGCTGATGATTAAATGGGCGTAGTGACGAGGCCTTAGATACACACCTGGAAATCGTAGATTTTAATTGTTGTATCAATTTTGTACTATGCTATGTTGTACTCTATTTTGTTGTATTGAATTATGTTGTATTTGAATTTCTGTATTGTAATCCTACTTTTGAAATGAAATAAAAGCAGTTTATATTAAATTATATTGTTACTTTTAGTGTTGTGTGCAATGAGCAATCTAACTTCGTCTCACTCTGATGTTTCCGCCATCGGTTGGGGTGTGACAACACCCAACCATGATGATGCCTTTGAGGATGTCTTTAGCTTTATTCCCGAGACCAGAGAATTCATGGACCTCCAGCAGATCATTCATCGAGAAAGCGAAAATCGACGCAATACGGCACCAACGACTGATGTGGAACCAAACCACAGCTGCCACCTCACAAGAACAGAACAAGTGCTCCGCTGATTCGTTTCCATCGTTGCACATGACATAAGTTTCATCCCCGTTAAAACAGTTACGTTTTGTAAGGGCATCCAACGTAGCGATCCGACCCATTTGAGCTCTCCAGACCAGAATGTTTCCTTTTTTCGGCACCCATTTCGACCATTTAAAAATGAAATTATTGTTGTAATCTTCACTGCTTTTGAGAAAAGTCTACACTGCTCCCACCGAGAACTCCTTACTGTCACCCCAACCGATTCCCACCTATCTTTGGAGTCCGAAAGCACAACAAAATCCAAAAGGGGAATAAGTTCATTCCATTCAAACAGCTCTGCAGGAGAAACCGGAGGACGGGACCACCCCCACTTACCCGAGAAGGCCTGGGAAGTCGCATTGAAGCGAGCAGCAACAACACATTTCGTCTCAGTTTCCAAACGAAACACGAGAGGAAACCGATCCTTAAGCGGCTGATTACACGCCCACAGATCGAGCCAAAATCTGATCACCTTCCCATCTCTAACTATACCCTTAATCTTTTGTAAAAGATGAACACCTCCCACTTATATCAACTTATCTAAACCCTAATGTTTTTATGGATGTTTATAGAAACATCTAGAATATGTTTATTTGATGTGGATTATCTAAAACTTAATGTTTTTGTGGATGTTTATAGAAACATCTAGAATATGTTTATTTGATGCGTGGTGTTCAGAAAAAAAAAAAAAAAAAAAAAAATCAAAATATCAGAAATTTGATATATCGTATTGCCCAAGTCATTTATAGTACAACCCAACAAGCGTCACGTACAACCATGAAGCAGCACATCTTTCTTTATAAAGACTGTATCAGGGTTTCATCCTGGGTTACCTAATCATATTTTCTCTCTCTAGTTTTCGCCGCCTCTCTCTCTCTCTCTAGAAATCAACATGCCTCGCAGAAGCTCCGGTGGTAAGTTTCCTCAACGATTACTAATTTTCCAGCTTTCTTTTCTATTAATCTTTGTAAATCTGATAATTTTCGATCCATTTAGGGAATATACAGATCTGCGTCACGTTACCATTTCCAATTTTTAGGGTTTTTTTTTCTTTTCACCGAGTAACCGTTTATTTTTCCCGAGGTGTTTGTAAAATGAATGATTAATTTGCGATTTAATCACTACTAGAATCGTTATTGGTTGTTTATTTATGATTTAGGTTTTGTGAAATTGATGAATGTTTTTGGTTAGGGTTTCGGATCTTGCTTGCTAGCTAATTTGTTGCAAAAGAATTCTTGAATTGGGATGTAGAGTTGGTAAAAATAAGTAGTTATATAAAAACTTAAGATGAATGAAGCACAATCTGTGAAGCTGCAAACCAATTAATATGCTGGCTTTGATATTAGAGCAATTATTCTGTTAATACTATGTTTTTGCTTGTTGTTTGTTAGGTTCTTTAGTTTTGGTTGTGCCTGTAATGGACTTAGGGGGCTGTTAACCTCTTAATGATAATGTCTGCTCTTAATGGTTCAGACCTCTTACTTGTTCAGCACTTAATGGTTCAGACTGTTTGTTTCACGTTTCACGAGTGGATATTTGAATGTTTTAGACATTTGCCTCTGAATCTGAATGCTTAAGCATTATACAAAGTCTGAGTGGTTAAGACCTCTAATCTGAATTGGTCAGACATTTCTCTCTGAAATGTGATTTGTCTTTGAACGGTTAAGCATTATATAGGCTCTTAATGGTTCAGACCTTCTACTGGTTCAGCACTAACCATTCAGATGTTGTCAAACAGTCCCTTATACGTTTGTAGGTGGTAGTTTGTGTTTGTTACCCTGTGATGTTGTATGTATTAGCATTTAAAAATGAAAGTGATGTTGTATGTTAATGCTATGCATTAGGGCATTTAAGTTGTTGAGAATCATAAGGGGAAAAGTTAAGTTTAGGAAATAGGGAATGGGAATATAAGTAAGCTGCTGGAGTATTAGTTAGAATCTTAAGTTAGTATTTCAATCAGCACAAAACTGGTATATGTATGTACTTAAAAGTCGGTCTTTCTTCTCACGCGGGACACTATACTTGTGTATTGTGGCTGTTATGTTACAAAGGTGCCACATTTCATAAGTTTTTGTTATATGTGCTCCTTTTGTTTATGTGGTGCGCAGTGCTAACATCTTAAATTGCAGGAAGATCAGCCCGCGCACCAGCTCGTGCTCCAGCACGTAGTGCACCAGCACCAGCGCCAGGTAATGTATTCATGAATTTTACTGGTTATTAGATATCCGTTATATGATCATTATTACATGCATGTTAGCCATCATGAGTTACATTTTTCGATTTTTGTTTTTGTTTCTGCAGTCAACCGTGCACCTCCTCCCGCCCCTGTTCAGAGTAGCAGTGGTGGATCGATGCTTGGAGGCATTGGTTCAACCATAGCCCAAGGTACATTTACATATCTACATATCTACATACACTATTCACTTGTTGCTTAACTATGATCCACTATATGGCTATATGCATATGTTCAATAGCAGCTATAGCGATCACTATAGCGCGCCATGTAGCGAGGCGACCATGTGTTGCTCTTTGGGTCATAGCGACCAATAGCGTGAATAGCGACAATTAGTTTTTTTTTAATTGATGCAAGTGGCAATTAGATATAGCTATAAAATAGTTGGATTTATAGGTTTTTGTTAAATATACATGTAAAATAGCATATATACCAAGGTATTCTGATATAATATACATATAAAAATTTTCAAAATTCTTTTTCTAGTGTATTGGTATTTATAAAATAGCGGTCGCTATTCGCTTTGTAGCATATAGGTCCTATGTCGATATTTGTCGCTATTCGCTATTAACAACTATGGTTTTATCCCAGTTATAATATTATATTTTATTATGATTTGTAGGTATGGCTTTTGGTACTGGAAGTGCTGTTGCTCACAGGGCTGTGGATGCTATAGTGGGTCCTCGCACAATTCAGCATGAGACAGTTGCTGCTGCGGCTCCTGAAGCCGCTGCCACAAGCAGCTCTTTCTCTGATGCTTGTGGCATGCACTCCAAGGCATTCCAAGATGTATGCATCTTTTATCTCATTACATGAATGTGATCCTTTATTATCACCCTTACATAACCTTTTGTCATTTGATGTACCTTTGTTACTTGTGCAGTGCATTAACAGCTCTGGAAGTGACATCAGCAAGTGCCAGTTCTACATGGATATGCTTGCGGAGTGCAGGAGGAGCTCAGGCCTCGCTGCCTGATTAAGCTGTAATCTCACTATTTTACAGCATGCTGAAATTATTATTGATTCAACTTTTCGGGTATTGGTATTCATTGCCTGGATGTTGATGAACTATTTGTTTGTTAGTTCGGGTTATGAACTATGAATACTTTGATGGCCAATAAAAGACAATGATGTTGATGATAATCATCTCCTCAGTTTTCTAGTTGAATATGCTTTGAATCATGCACTTGATAACTTGCATGCAAAAACATATGTTATCATCCCCATATGATGTCTGTTTTGTCCTTTACTTTGTATGATGTTATGTGAAGGTCCATACTTGGTATTTTTTTTATGTGATAATAAAATGTATTCGGGTGTTTTATTGTTGTCGTGCGCCGTGCTCTTTGTTGGTGATGCCTGTAATCACTTTGAGAGGTTTATGGCGGCCAGTTCCTAAATTCCTGATTATTTGAAGCATGATACGAAAATAATCAGGTTTAACAAAACGGTTGTGGAGAGTTGGGTAACTTTTTTTTAAAGATTCAGAATAAAGAAATATAAATTCTTGTAAAAGGTTGACACATCAATCCATTTACCAAACTATTGAGTTGATTACACAGGTAGTCTGTGTGGTGTCTCGGTTTTACAGTTTTGGTCAATTATGAGTTGTTGCGGATTTGGTTTATCGCTTTTTGGACATGAGTGACACAAACAGATTCATCAAATCGACTAGTGTGGTTATGTGCGTGACCGGTTGTAAAACAAGTTGGGTGGAATCCAAACGGGTTTACTGATGCTAAAGTTCTCAATTGGATAGTTGTTATAATTTTGATTACTTTCAAAACTAAAATCCCAAATCTTGCAAAATGTTTTTACAAGGCTTTGTTTGCTCCATTACATCCAGTGACTAAATTGCTTTCTTCATCAGTCATCATTCTCATTAACAATTGAGTACCAAGTCTTGGGTTTGGGTTTCTTGTACAAGTGGTGCTTCTCTTCAAACCAATTGGTCTTCAGTTTATGAGTGGTGCTTAATGCTCATGAGAAGGTTTTGTTCAATGGTGGATCAGGAAGGTGTTTGCTTTGTTGTTCAATGGTTGATCGGGTGGTGTTTTGTGGTAGCCAGAGGTGTTAGGTGGTGGTTGGAGAGTTGACCGGAGGTGTCGGTGGTGGCTAGGGTAGCAGAAAATCGGAAAAACTGAACTAAAACCGATTTAACCGAACAAACAACCGAAAAAAACCAAATCCAAATTTACAGTTCGGTTTTGCATTTTGTGAAACTAAAAATCATTTTTTTAGTGTTCGTTCATATTGATTTAGAAATTAGAATTTATTAATTTTTTTATTTTGTTATTGAATGTGAAGTATTTATAATAAAAACATTAGCATGTTTATTTATCTTTGGCATGATTTATCCATTGCCTACAAGAAATAACAAAATTCAACTTGAAAATTAAATGATTTTCAAAGTATTATAAACAAAAATATCTTAATAAAAACTTTGGAGAATAATAAAAACAAATTAGAAAGTTAAGTTTACATGAACAATATTAATTAAAAAGGTTAAATATAATAACTTAAATGTAAACGTCTAAGAAATATTCTTAAATCTTGGATTACACTTTTCATTTTGAATCTTATGTAAATTTCTTCCAAAAACCAAAAACCAAACATTTCGGTTAGAGTTTCGGTTTTACCATAAAACCGAACCAAACCGAATCGAACCGTACACACTTCTAGTGGGGGCGGAGAGTTAACACAGGAGGTGTTGGGCTGCTGGTGGTGATGGCAAGGTGGGTTGAGGACTTAATTTTGTTTTAATTATATACTTTTAAAATACATGGGTGCATTGGTTATTTTTAAACATTTAACACCAAACACTAATGGACCTTCACTCCAAGAACCAATTGTGTTACACGTTAGCAAAGAGTGAGAGCAAGATACATAATTTCTTTTACTTAGGGACCAACTCCGTAAAATACCAGGAATCATTCGCGCAATTAACTTTATTTATTACAACTTCCGTTTACAAATAACAACCCATTTGACTTCTAATAGATTAACGAGTTGCATAAATTATTATCTTCAGGTCACATGATTTTAACTAGGCTCGCGTTATGGTTGATCTCATTGTCTTTAACCATGTTTGGGTTATGGTTGATCACATTGTCTTTAACCATGTTTTGGTTATGGTTGATCACACTGTCTTTAACCATGTTTGGGTTATGGTTGATCACATTGTCTTTAACCATGTTCGGGTTATGGTTGATCTCATAGTCTAGTCTGCCCTTGAGAAAGTTGGTGCACAGTTCCTTCCAAGGCTCTCTATCTGGCTCCATCTCCTCAATGTTAGCCCTGGCTTTCACAGCATATGGCTCCTGCACACAATTATCAATAAAAGCCTTTTTTTTTTCTTTTTTTTATATTGATATAAAAAATTAAACGAGATGATACGATACAAATTGTACACCTCGATAAGGTTGCGTTGGAGAAGTTTGTCGATAAGGTGTAGAAGAATATCTTTGGTGTATTCAGGGTGACCTTGGACGCCCATGATGTGATCGCCATACCTAAACACTTCCACTCGAGTCTTATCTGACCATGCCAACACCTCTACCTCGGATGGGAGTTCATGAACCTATTTTGTCGTTGAAAACATTGTTTTGTTATATTTTACGTGAAAACGGATGCTAAAGAAATTAAGAGTATTAATGTACCTCGTCACGATGGCATTCGATCAAGGAGAGTGCAACTGGCATTTCCAAACGAGTGAACATCTTTGTCAATGGTGAGAAGTTGATGGTCCGGACCCCTATATCCCATCCTGAAAGAGCTCGGCCGACCTTACCTCCCAAGGCGCGAGCCAATATCTAACACAAAGATGATATTATGTTCTTATATACAGCGAAAATTATATTGACATGTAGATGACTCACAATTTGTCACAAACATAATTTTATCCAACCATGTGGAATGTGATGTCATCTTGTTAATTAATACATATTTTAGATGAAAAATCTAAATAAATATTGTTGTAATTTTAGAATTAATTTTTATGAAGTCATATGAGTTTAGTATTTGTTTCGTGTTTCTAGAAGTCTATAATTAATTGAAAAGTTCGACTTAAAACAGTCATGAGATCCAACTACGATTAATAAAATATAAAATTGCGGTAAGATGTGAGTTCAACCACATTAACACACAATGAGATCCGACTACAATCGATTTCTTAAACAACTTAAAAATATCTAAAGGGTTGGAACAATTCTAGTTGGTATATAAATAAGCTAAACGTGGGATGGAATCTATATCTAACATAAAGCATTTTCATATTTTAGTACTTCTTACTTCATAAACTTTTAGTTTTACATTATTATTATTATTACTATTATTATTACTATTATTATTATTACTATTATTATGACATCATCCGCCCGTTGCGAGTGGTCCAACTAGTGAACCCGTGAAACAAGTTCTGTCTAGGGTTGTTTACAAACTGAACCGAGCGGAGCGGCTCGTTTACAACAGAGCGTCAACTCGAACGAGCATTTTTTGAGCAATTTCCGAACGAGCGTCGAGCAGCGAACGATTTGAACGGCCCTAGTTCTGTCTGGTTTGGTTTCGAAAAATAAAAAAATAAAAAAATAGCATCATATTATATGTATCATTACGTCATTAAAGGTTGATTATTAGTCACGTTACCACGACAAAACTAAGAAGAATTGATCAACATTGAAGCACAATATTGTATTTTATCAATTGATGATTTAATAATATATATATATATATATATATATATATTTTTACATAATTCAACCATTTAGAAAAAATAATCTTTAGAATATAGTATTTATATATTTTGCTTTGTTAAGAATTTTTTTTGTACAAAAGACTTGGTTGCTTGCATTTATGATCAATTGATTAAGCTTACTTGATGACCAAAAAATTCCAAGAATTTTTTTATTCATCGAATCCAATTTGTTGACCAAACTGAGAAGCTCAATGATCCAAGCATCATCACTGTGCGCATCGTTACAGCTACCAGTGATCACAAAACCGTCGTAAAGTTGGGTTTGTTGCTCGTCAGGAAAGTTCCCGCTTGCAACATGGAAGACGTCCCAAAGCTCCCCTTCCTCGGCTAGCATTCTCAGGAAAACGCCGAGGTAACCTCCATATTTCTTCTTCACGTAATCAGTGTCCTCCGCGCACAAAAGAACCGCGAATCTCATTATCATCGCGACGTCTCGTATCAGATTAATGGTGATTTTGTCTCTCTATTTATAGAGGAATGTTATTGATTTCTTTGTGACATCTGTCTATAGTGGTACAACAAATATGTGTCTTATCTCCAGAGAGGAACCTTTGTGCATGTCTTTAAAAGTAAAATATAATGGAGAAGACTGACAAAAAAAAAAAAAAGATAATATTTGGGTCACATCAAATAGATAAAAGTTGAAGATTCCTAAAAACGTGCAACTTGGACATCCTAGTTTAAGATATTCAATTGGTTAGTATATCATAGAGCCTACTTTTAATTTTTTTTAGGCCGAGAGCGGATAATAAAATTGAACCACATTTAAATTTTTTTTTTTCTTTGATCCTATTATTTATATTATGTTACTAGCAGAGTTTTCGCGCAATGCAGCGAGGACGACACTTTACATTAGAAATGAGCTTGGTACCGATACAAAAAATCGCAAAATATGAATATATGTTTGGGCGCTCGAGGGCAAAAGTGAAAGTGCTCTAATTTTAACGTTATTTTCCTAATTTCGTTAAAATAACGTTAAAAGAGGGGATGGTTAATCATATATCATGTGGTGGCGTTGATAGCCGAAAGACAAGGGGTACATGCACTAATCGGCGTTTATCTCAATTGCCGAGTGTTATGTGCCTTATGTATAACGCCTCGTCTTTTAGAACTTTCCTTATTTAGAAGTTTGTCTTGTATTCTATTTATGGAAACTCGTATTCTCTTGTAATCGTATTTCATTTCCAATTATTGTGATGCAAGGCTTTGATCGTAATAAAACTTGGTCATCTTATATAAATTATACATTTATTATACATACTTGTCCTACATTCAATTTATATCTATGTTTGATACACATTCGTTTTACACATAAATTCGTAATTATCTTACGTACAAACAATTGTAAATACGTGTTTTAATACTATTTATACATGTAAATGCTTGTACATGCATTCACGATACTCAATATATGCTTTCATACATGTTTTATATTTAATTTTATGCCAAATACACAAGTTATAGCTTAAAATAATAAGAATATCAAAGTTCAGGGGCCAAAATGAAATAAATCAAACTTGGTGCTAATAAAGTGGGGTTTCACGGGGCGCGATACCCTAAGCCCTGTCTATCGCGACCCATGAAAACCCTTAATCCGCAGAATGTTGTTTTTAGCTACGGGATTGGTCCATTTTCACTCATATCTCCCACCTAACTTTATTTAAAACACTCTTAACTACTAACACTAATCACCCACTATAAATACAACACTTCTAACACTCATTTTCACTTTCCAAAATCCACAATCACTCTCTATCTCACACCCCAACCGATGACGGAAACATCGGGGCATGGCACTGAGCGAAACAGATTGTCCAGAAGTTTCCATAACAACTATATTTACCAAATATTTAAATCAACACGTCCCATACCGTGTCATATAAGATAATACAATTATTACAGACAAAATCTAGTCAAGTAGTTCTGTTCCGACAACTCAGATTTATACATAGATAGTTTATTTGTTGGTTTCTAGGACCTATTTTCCTAGCCTCGATTTCATCACAGCACAGAGAGCATCCTAGACCTTTCCTTGCCTCAAGTTCACAGCAAGCTAAGCATATAAACAACTTAAGCACCTGTCACATACGTTAAAGTAACAGTCAATACACATAGTGTAAAGGTGAGCATAGTTTGATAATAGCATATAGCGTTCGAAAGCGTTACGCATAACCAACATGTACACAGAATGAAATGAGGCATGTTAGTTATCGACATAAACCTATCGATACCAATGACTGCGGGTTGACTGCCCAAGGCAGTTCACGATACATTCTCACCACTGTGAGCCATGTAGGTAATTGTCCTTAACAACCCCCGAGTGAACGGGTGCGGAGTCCAAACTAATAGTACTACCGTTGCTAAGGCAGGTAGACAGCATTCCATGTGTAAACATAAAAACAAGCATTCATTTAGTCACGTATATATGCGATAACGGTTAGCGTTTAAAGTATTGCGTAGTGTGTTCGATGTGATTTTGTATAAGTAACGTATGTAACACCCAAAAGTGCGTAAAGCAAAAAGGGAACGAGTATACTCACATCGATTGATAGATTGAAGGGAACGCTAGAGAGTAGGGTTAGCCTGAACAGATTGATAGTATAACAATAAGTGACGCGCAAATCGATGCAAAGTACAAGTGGTTCGGACAGCAGTCCATTCGGATGGTAGTCCGATCGGACAACCAGTCGTGCGAGTGGTTGTCCGTTCGGACGGTCGGATGACTGTTCGAGTGGATTGTTCCTTCCTTTGGGAAGGATGTGTTTGTGTATGATGGCTCGACTTTTAAAGTTTTCGTTGTAGCATTTTGAAAACATTGAAGTACCTCCACCTTTCAGGTCGGTCGATCGGATGGTCGTTCGATCGGACGGCAACCCGTTCGGTTGGGCACTTCAGTGAGAACAAGTTCACAGCAGGTCGTCACTCGATCGGACGGTTGTTCGATCGGGTGGCATCCTTTGTGCATTGAACATGTTGAAAATTATTTAAGTGTTGAAGTTTAAATGTCTCATGCTTCGATTGGCAGTTCGATCGGATGGTAGTCCGATCGGACAGCAATTCGTTCGACATTCAGACTTCAAGTGTTGGCAAAAATGGTTAAGTGTGGGACCAAGGTGCAAGTCGTACGGGTGGCCAGTCGTACGGTTTGGCTGTCCGTTCGGACAGCAGTCCGTTCGGACGGCACTCCGTCCTGGTTAACCTGTTCGTCTTACACTTGGTTGTTTTGTTAGTTTGTCGTTTTATCGAGATATTTTGATAACGTGTTAAGCAACAGAAACCTCGTCAATACTTGGTGCTCCTGATTGGACAGGAATCACCCAAACCCGATCAGTGGACAGTTCGAGACGACGTTCCACGTTTAACCCGGAATCGATAATCTCGTGGATAGAATACAGATCTTGAATCAACACAACCACAATAATGAGTAGTACGCCGACACAAGTTCCGATTCTATCGGTTTTGAGTGCATTGAGTGTAAAAGAGTTGAAAGAAAGTTGAAAACCATCTTTCACTCCTTTTCATTGTGCATATGTTTAGATCTATGAGAGATCTTTGTTTGTTTATGTGGAAATCGGTTAGATCTACGTTGTTCTTGGTGGATTGAGGCCAAAACATGAAGTTCTTCAAGAACACATGATGACGTCATCCTAGAACACCTTGAATCTTGATGATTTCACGGTTAAAAGTTAAGATTCAAAAGATAGAAAGGTGTAGGAGTGCGTGTAGATTAAGGAAGTACAAGATTTAGGACAAGATCTTACCGGAATCGTGAGAAATCCGAAGAAAAGTGAGGAAAGCGAGCTGGTCGGACGTCAGTTTCCAAAAGTGGAAAGATTGAAAGTGACAAGGGGTATTTATAGGGTTACCCAAAGTGGAAAGGGCTGGTCGATCGGCTAGGCAGCCCCTGCGGACAGCCTGTTCGATCGGACGGTAGTCCGATCGGTCGGCTGGTCGCCTGGTCAATCAGTCACCTCGTTCGAGTGTTCGGCGCGACGAGTTTTAATGTTTCGATTGCGATTGCGAGCGTTGCGATAGATTTTCCTAGTCAAATTACTTTTAATCCCAACTACTCATATCTCGCACTATCTCTTTTCCACCAATTATCATACCATTTCGATTGCGATTGAGTTCGATTGCGTTTCGATTGATTACCACAACATAACATAAATAACATGCACAAGTAACACATAAGGCACACACACACGTATAACAATAACCAAAATGCGTAATTCGAGTTGCGAGTGCGATTGCGATAGCGATAAAGCGATTAAACATGCGATAAATAGCGATTAATATGCGATTATTAATAGATACTCCACATAATACAACTAAAGCGAGAATAAAATAGACTAATTACAAGTCAAAGAAGTCAAAACAGGAATTGAGCAAGGAGAGACAGATCGCAATTAGCAATCTTGTCTTCTTTTGACTTCAATCTTGACTTTAACTTTGACTTTCGAAACACGGGGTGTTACGGTCTCCCCTAGTTGAGGGAATTTCGTCCCGAAATTAAGCCGAAGCCGTAACAAACAACTGTGGATACTTCGCCTTCATGTCGCTTTCGAGTTCCCAAGTGAACTCTGCGCCTCGTTTGCCTTCCCATCGGACTTTCACAATAGGAATGCGCGAGCGTCTGAGCTGCTTGGTTTGGCGATCCATGATTTCGACAGGCTTCTCCACAAAGTGTAGTGTTTCGTTTATTTGGGGATCATCAAGAGATACAATTAAATCATGCTCAGCCAGGCACTTTCGGAGGTTTGATACATGGAAAGTCGGGTGGACGTTACTAAGTTCCTCCGGTAGGTTGAGTCTGTAGGCGACTTTTCCGATCCTTTCCAGAATCTTAAAAGGTCCAACATATCAAGGCGCTAGTTTCCCTTTCTTGCCGAATCTGACCACACCCTTCCAAGGTGATACCTTTTGGAGTACGCAGTCACCAACGTCAAATTCAAGGGGCTTGCGTCGTCTATTGGCGTAACTTTTCTGTCGACTTCGAGCTTTCAACAAGTTGTCTCGAATTTGGAGGACTTTGTCAGTCGTTTCTTGCAGTAGCTCGGGACCGGTTAGTTGCGAGTGACCGATCTCGTGCCACACAATAGGCGATCGACATCTTCTTCAGTATAAAGCCTCGAATGGTGCCATTTGAATGTTGGAATGATAACTATTGTTGTACGAGAATTCGACTAATGGCAGGTATGCATCCCAATTACCACCGAAATCTATGACACACAAACGGAGCATGTCTTCAAGAGTACAGATCGTTCTTTCAGTCTACCCGTCGGTTTGAGGGTGGAATGCGGTACTTAGATTAAGCGATGTACCGAGATCCGTTTGAAACGTTTCCCACAGTCACGAGGTAAACCGAGCGTCTCGGTCAGAAATGATATCGCGAGGCGTCCCATGTCGACAAATGATCTCGTTGGTGTAGATTCGGGCTAATCGTTCTACCTTGTAGTCTTCTCGTATTGGCAAAAAGTGAGCAGATTTGGTTAAACGGTCAACAACAACCCAGATGTTGTCGTGACCTGATGACGTGTGCGGAAGTTTTGTTATGAAGTCCATAGCTATACTCTCCCACTTCCATATAGGGATCGGTGGTTGCTCGAGTAAGCCAGAGGGTCTTTGGTGTTCAGCCTTGACCTTTGCACAAGTCAGGCACTTTCCAACGTAGAGAGCAATATCCCTTTTCATGCCCGGCCACCAGTACTTGTAGCGAAGGTCCTGGTACATTTTGTCGGCACCGGGATGAATAGAATACCGGGATTTGTGGGCTTCGTCCATCAATATCTTTCGCAAATCGGTCCGTTTAGGGATCCAAATTCGGTCCAGAAAGTGGAATATCCCATTCGGCTTATTCACAAGTTGAGCTTCATCGTGATAGATTCGTTCCTTCTTCAGAGTGCGTTCATTAAAACAAGCATGCTGGGCTTCGCGGATGAGAGTTTCGAGGTCGTATTGGGCTTGAACATCACGAATGCTGAGCAAATAACTCCTTCTCTTGAGGGCATCGACAACGACATTTGCTTTGCCTGGGTGATAACGAATCTCACAGTCGTAGTCGTTGAGAAGTTCTACCCATTGGCGTTGACGCATATTAAGTTCTTTCTGATCAAAGATATGTTGTAGGCTCCTATGATCGGTGAAGATCGTACACTTGGTACCATACAGGGAGTGTCGCCAAATCTTTAATGCAAAAACAACCGCGCCTAGCTCGAGATTGTGGGTTGTATAGTTCTTCTCGTGGATTTTGAGCTGACGAGATGCGTAAGCTATAACCTTGTCCCGCTGCATAAGAACACAACCAAGACCAAGGTTGGAAGCATCACAATAGACAATGAAGTCGTCGT
The DNA here is from genome assembly GCA_030545235.1 of Helianthus tuberosus. Taxonomy (NCBI): domain Eukaryota; kingdom Viridiplantae; phylum Streptophyta; class Magnoliopsida; order Asterales; family Asteraceae; genus Helianthus; species Helianthus tuberosus. The sequence goes on from CM060445.1 coordinate 111,282,708, forward strand.
TTCCGTCGGGTAGAGTGAGAACAGGAGCATTGCAAAGCATGTGCTTGAGGGTTTGGAAAGCAGACTCTTGTTCAGTTCCCCAAACAAAAGGCTTGTCTTTGTGTGTGAGAGCGGTAAGCGGCACATCGATCTTTGAGAATCCTTCGATAAATCATCGATAATAGCCCGCTAGTCCGAGAAAAGAACGGACTTCAGACGGGTTCTTAGGTGTAATCCAACTCTTGACTGCTTCAATCTTCAAAGGATCGACGTGAATACCTTGACTATTGCCAATGTGACCCAGAAACTGAACCGCCTCCAACCAAAATTCACACTTGGAGAACTTGGCATAGAGTCGATTCCCCTAGAGTAGCTCGAGTACCAAACGTAGATGCTGCGCGTGTTCGGCTTTCAACTTGGAATAGATCAAGACATTGTCGATGAACACGATGACGAAACGGTCGAGATATGGTTTATGTCACACCCTGACTTTTGCGGAAGCGGGGTTACTTGGTGTGACTTCTTAATACCATAGCAATCAATCATAACAATGCTATATGATAAAACCAAAATATTTTCATCCATTAATAAAGTTTAGAAAATACCACAATACCATTGTCTTGAAAACATTTACGCCAATTAGTTACAAACCATAACCTGTTCAAATGAGTTCCCATGGACTCAACAAAAGGCTTTAAATAATCCTGAGTTTAGAAACATGTATCCCGTCCAGGAATAGGATACATCTTTTAAACTCTACGACCACGGATTACATCCTTTATTTAACACGCAGCTTGTAGACACATGCATACACCTGCCAGATCCGTTTAGTTCCCTGAAATACATGTAGTTTGAAAAATCAACAAAAGCTGAGCGAGTTCATGTGTTCGTTTGTGTGTATGTATAAACCTTTGTAACGTTGTAAGTATGTATGTAAGTCCCTGGTATGTAGCATTAAGGAAAAAGAGATCACCACTGGGTTGCAAAGCCAATGGTATGTGTGAAGTGATGCAGGAAGACTCAAACCTAGCAGATTTCGTCGGTAAGACATAGTCACCTCATGGTCCACTCAGCGGACTCAGGAGTGGGGCTCGCTACACCCGAATAGATCTATCACTCATGTCCCTCGGTCCTACAACGAGGATTAATGGCCTCAAGTATCCGCCTACCCACTCACATGATCTAAGTAGTAACCCTTCTTAAGCTAACCATACCATGTATAAAATGTCTGTAATAATTGTAACATGTATTTCACCCCCGAAGTATAACACTGAAAACAGTTAAAAGAAAAAGGGGGACATGAACTCACTGTATTGCGTCTTCAGTCTGTGTAACCCAAGTCTCCTCCGAAAAAAAAGACTACCTACAGCGTACTAATGTCTATTAGACGAACGGGCCGTGCCTTTGCTTAGTATGAGGGTTTTTGAGTTACGTTACTTTGATATTATTTCAAGTTATAACTTCTTGTTAAAATAATAATATTTATTTTAACTTAAGTTTTGTTTTTTAGGGTTTTGGAATAATAGTTAGGCAACTATGTCGTACCCATATTTCTCAAGTATTTTATATGCGTATTTCCTTCCCAAGGATGGGGGTATTTTGTGATTAGAGTCTTGACATTATATATTCCTAAGTCCCACTTTAGAAAAATATATAATAACTTATTTGTCGAAAATAATGTATTCCCAAAATATATCTTTCCCAAAGATAATATATTTTCACTCCTTGTATCCCAAAATAATATTTACCCAAAAATATATTTGTAAAAGTATTTTCCGGAATATTTCGTAAGTTACGTTTTTGCGTTCGGTTCCACAATATTAAATGTGTAACTTATATTTCATCCCTTGTGATTTTTGGTATTATTTTGGAGTTGTAATTTCATGGTCTTTTGTTTAAGATATATTATTTTACCCTAAAATAATATGACTAGTTCACAAATCATGCAAACATTCACACAAGCGTCTTAGTATAAAATATATATTCTAAATATATATATTTATCCCTTTTTATTTACAAAAAACCAACCTTCGATTCTTGTATGTTGTTACAAAAATTATGGCGAGGTTTCTATTCGAAAAACATAGTTTAAAATACACAAGTAAACTCTTGTCTAGAAAATATTTTCTAAGTGTTTAAATTTTTAGGAAATTTCGTCAGAGTTTCCGTTGTAAATGGAGGCGTCCATGCTAATAAGCATATCATTTTCTTTTCAAAATAATCACAATAATCATCAACAATTATCCTTTAAACAACTTTACATCACCGAGAGCAAAAACTATATGCGTTACATATTAATCATGAACTTGATATATCCCGAAAACACGTAGTAACTTGGTAATGCGTTTAGTGGTCTTGGTTACCTTTCAAAGTGTATTCACTTCTTTAAAAATCATTTTCTTAAAAGAGTTAAGTGTTTACAACTTGTAAACAATTTTTACAAAAATTAACCTTTTGAACTCTTCTTGTAGATAAAATGTTTTCACACTTATTTTATTTCCAAAAATGGTGTAAGTGTATGTAAAAGTCCTGATTTTCTAAAAATCGGTTCTTGAACTTGGTTTGTTTAGAAAAGTCTTTTGTAAAACTCGGATCTACATGATCATCAACTTACTTTGTTTACTTATATTTTAAGAAAATCATTTTCTTTCAAGTTCATGTGTAAACTAGAAGATGATTATTTCATGTATCACATAATCACCTCCTAGTCTTGTTAAGTCATATTTCTAAACATCATTTAACAAGCTACATATGGTGATTAACATCACATAACCAAGAATCACTAAGAAATTAACAACATATTCATAACAACATCCTACTAACAACATTTCTTTATGTTTCATCCTTATTTAAAGCTTTATGTTCATGTTTCTTGTTTAAACCCTTTTAGTGTTCTTGTAAATTTCAACATACTATAACTTTTAACTACTCAAAATGGAAGTAAACAAAGGTTAATCAAAGACTTACAACTAGCTCAAAGGCTAGGGAAGAACTCTAGTGAAAAAGATGGTGAAAATGGTGTGAGAAGGCAAGTGAAAGAGCTCCTTGATGATCTACAACTTCAAGCTCCTTTGATCCTCCTTCTAGCACTTGAATGAAGCTTAAAAATGGATGAATATGGTGGTGATAAGGTGATGGTGGTGGAGGTTAGAGTGAGCCGAGAGGAGAGGGAGAGAGTGAGTGAGAAAGATGGAGTGAAATTGTGAATGATGAGTATGGAATGATCTTGTAAGGTTTACACCATACTTATCGCCTGACCTCTAAATATTATGCTCACCATATCAAGTAAGATCAAGTAAAATATTAGATAAAATCTTGAAAGTATGGTGTGAGGTATGGTGATGATGGTGGCGGCCTAGGCTAGGGGGGGGGGGGGCTAAGTGTAAAATTTCATGGTAGATGGTAAGTATTAGTTCAAATGCAAGTATATGTTTACATATGTTAGCTACTAGAGAATTTAGGGGTGTTATGGTGAACGAGGATCATGACTAGCCAAGAAATAATTAAACAATGTTTTTGGCAAAATTTTGGTGTTCCGGGTAATGTCCGGTTATTCGGTTAGAAACCGTTTCGTTAAAGTGCTTAATTATCCCTTATAGTGTCTTTTATGTGTCTTTTTGTAACACTTTTAATTCCTGACACTTAGGAAAATATTCAGGACCATCTAGTCATGTTTCTGCATAATATTAGCATGTTAAAATGCTGAATTTTGTTTAATTAATGCAGAATTCTGCACTTTGGGTGAGTTTTAGGCACTTCTCGGCACTTAAACTATCACCTAAAGACGCAGTTTTGTGATCCTTACTTCTCTACACACTACCCTGGTGTGATACTTTGTTTCTGGCTCATACCGGGTCTCAAATCACTGTCTGTCTATGTACTGAACATCGTCAGCATTTTCTGAGTTATCTGCTCACTGTGCTAACCGTGCTTTGTGCATCGTTTATGTCACTAAAGTTTGTATGTGATAAATGGTGTGACAGTAAGAAATGTGATGCACATGTATGTATGATACAGAAATTAGAAAACAGTTTAAGTCATCAGTTGTAATTAAGCACAGTCATTAAGCATAAATCAATATTAATTAATTGTACGGATGCATGCAAATTTGACTGTTGTCACATTCTCCCCCTGTTAAGAAAATTTCGTCCTCGAAATTTGTACTACCTTAACTCCTTAAGGTTACCTAGTGCGTGTATGTGTACGAATAATACTGAGGTAGGTAACCCAAAACCGAATCAAGACTTATTCAATTCAGGCGAATCCAAGGATATCAGAACCCAGCAGTTAAAAAGTATGTGTTTCAGGATTTGCTGTAAAAGTTACAAGACGCATTGACGTATAGTTTTGTGTAATCCAGTTACAGGGGTTCCATAAAAGAGGAGTTTTTTTTCCCCAATAGTGTTCTCAAACGACCGGTCACAGTATGCAAACTTTCACAAACCATAGCATCCGCTATATGAACTTAAAATCAACAACTTGGAGATGAAAATGACCTGTCAACTTTCGAATAAATAAATGGTAAGGATTAGTGTGTTGACATTCTCGAATTGCGAAAATACACCGAATGAAGTACAAGCGAATCTGGTGTATCACTGTCTTAATTCGTAGTTGCATCAGAAATGTTTAAATGACAAGTCAACAAAAGTATATGTAGTTTTGTGTGAAACAGTTGACCATGATTAGCACAAGCTAATGACACCACAAGGTGTCGTAATGACGAGTTTCAATAATAGTGGTGACTGAACAAGTTCACCGTGCCTGAAATCAAATGAAAGTGTATTGAGACAATCTGAAGATTTGATTTGCACAATGTCATAAAGTTTTTAGTCAAATACGGAACATCAAAAAGCCACTGTTTTTGATCGAAGGTGAAAAGTATTAAGTACCACAAGGTATTCGATCAACAATGAAAGAATTGTTAGGAGGTACATTGTGCTTATGAAATGAATCTATGTACCTTTTCCTTAACACACAACTGTGTTGAGACCAAATTTAATTGTGATAAACAAGACGGATTTAGGGCAAGTTATCAAATAATCAATTAAATCCGTGTAAGAAGTAAGTAATCAAATTAGCACAAGCTTCACTCTCGTGAAAGAATCACCGCAATGTATCGAAGCCAATCAAACGATTTAGTGGAGTCGTAGACCAACCGAATCTACTACGACTCGTAATGAAAGAATCTTTGCAAAAATATTTGAATATGATGCTCTCAATACATCATACAGCGTCTCAAAACGAGCATGCGAAATGGATAAGTTCAAGCAATTGAACTTGGTTTCAGCGTATCCTGACAATAAACATATGTATCAACAAGGGAATCTCAGTGTGGTTACGAAGATAAACCGTGAGTGTAACTTGAAAGAAAAAAAGTCTCATGACAGTGTGTTGACTTAGTAACAAAAGAGCCAACGATTACAATAATGTAGGTCATTCGAATCATAAATCAGTAGCTAGCTTTAGCAAAATAATATTTGAACTTTAATGAAGCGTTTGAAATGAAACCGCATGCGTAGCAGATGGTGCATGCGTAACATATGAGTTTTCAAGTAATGAAACAATGAGTGTTTGCTAAAATGGAGAAATGACCAAGTATTCGAGGCAAATGTGTGTTCGCTCTCAGCGAAGAAAATCAATGCGATGCAACTACCATTAAGGGGATTAGAGATGCAAACATCTACTTGCTAGAAGCAAAAGTGAAGATTTCAACAAAAGAAATTTAAGTGCTTTCTGTTTTGTTAACTGAAATGGCATATATGTCAGGTTAATGGGGTTTGCTAGAGTTCACAGGCGTGGTTCCTAAGTGACGACCTTTCCGGGTTTTGACCTGGGTTCCCAAAGGATTTAGCACATGATTTGTGCGTTGCGCATGGATCACAATTCTTTTTCATAGGTTTGAAACAAGTTATTGTCCCGCCATTCCCTGGTATACATTCTTCCTGAATTCCCGTATACTGACGCTCAATCATCGATTAGTCTTAAAATAGTAGTTGGGTCCTTATAGTTAGTTAAATAAACGGTTCGTTAATTCTCATCTGGGGTTACCAACTCTTGTTGGCCAGTTCGTTCAGCTCCTGGTAGTGGATGCTTATTTGAAAATCATCGTCCTTCTACTTGACGAGCAGCACAGGTGTTACTCGAAACGGGTAGCTTGGCCTGTTAACTTCCTTCTCTACCGGCTACTGAAGCTATTCTGCCAATCCTTGCATCGTCGAAAGTGTAAGTTGCTGGGGTGCATTGACTGTAGGCGCGATGTCTGGAAACAAATCGATGCAAAATTCGACTTGTCGTTGAGGAGATAATTCTGGCAAGTCTTCGGGAAAGACTTCAGGATATTTCCCTATCACAGGAATATCTTCGAGTTTTGGTTCTTCGGCTCCCTTGTCCACGACATAGGTCAAGAAAACAACACATCCCATTCGCAACAATTTTCGTGCCATCAAGCAATTAGTAATTTGTAGGGGCGTATCCTGCTTCATGAGTCACGATCGTTCCTTTATTCTCCATTGGGATGCGGACATCAATCTCCGCTCGATCACTCGGCAATTAATCCATCCCAATTACCTCGTCGAAGTTTCCCAACTCAACTGGCAGTAGATCAAGCGTAAACTTACGCTCTCCGGGTTCTATCTTGCCGTTTCTAGTTACTGCGTTGGCTTCCGCTAGCTTCCCCTTAGCTAGTTCCATCGAGTGCGGGTTATCTACTTACTTGCTACTAAACCAAGTATACTTTCAAACTCTAGAGATGCAAAGAGTAAAATTTGCAACAGTATCTGGCAATACAGATGCATAACGTTGAGTAATATGGGACGTACCGATATCCACGCTTGAATTCCTGGCGTGTCTTCCTAGCTCCGGTGTTGAGCTTTCATTCTTGTGCCTGATCGTTTTTAGGGCAATATTTTCTGAAATGCTTTTTGCTCCCACAGTTAAGGCAACCTTGAGCACGTTTCTGTCTGTCACTTGTCCTACCTGGATAATCGTCATTGTCGTTGTTCCCTCCGTGATTCTCGCTACTATCTTGGCCTCCTTTTCTATGTTCAGTATCTTGCCTACAAGTTTCCTTAGGATGCCCTCTCTTGCCACAGTTATCACATTTTCCATATTTACATCGCTCGACCTGATAGCGTAAACAATTGTCGCACTTAGGTAGGATACCCATGTAGTCTTTTCCCTTTTTGGCCTTCTTCTTGTTACTCGCCCGAGTAACCTTCTTGAAATTTGCGAGCTTTCTCTTGTTATCCCCAGATGACTCTACAGGAGTTTCCTCGTTCTCTTCCATGATGGAAAATTTTCCTAGTCTAACCGCTTCTTCAGTGAGCGCCACGCTTGTGTCGATATCCTCGGTGATCGTTGAAGGTTTAGATGTTGTTACCAGGCTTAGAATTTGAGGTGCCAATCCCCCTATGAAACATTCGACTCTCTTAAACTCTGGTCCCACCAGGAGCGTAGCAACTTGTGATAAATCGTTAAATCTCTGCACATATTCAGCTATCTTTGGTCCCTCCATTTTCAAGTTCCACAGTTCCGTCTCCAACTTCTGGACTTCTGCCCTCGAGCAATATCTCTTATGAATCAGTTCTTTCAGTCCGTCCCATGTCAAAGCATACGCAGTGGTTTCGCCCATTGTCTGCACATGAAGGTTCCACCATGATAGAGCCCCATCTAAAAAATAGTCCAGTTATGTACGTGACCTGATGTTCTGGGTCACATTTGCTCAATCGTAAAACAGAATCCGTCTTCTCGACCCAACGCACGAAGGCTAAGGCACCCCCAGTGCCGTCGAATTCTCAAGGTTTGTGGTCCAAGAACTGCTTGTAGGTGCAGCCTTTGCTGTGTTCGGAGTGAAGGGCCTCGAGCTGTGCAATGGCTTGTGAGATGCGCTCTTGTAGTTCCGCCGCTGTTGTTGGCGGAGGGTTGTTGGTATCGACGTTCCCTGGTGTCGACATCTTCTAAGAAGAAGATTGGTTATGTCAGGTCTTATTTGTTCAGTGAGTGCATATAGTTGTTTTAGGGGTCATATGTACACACACATTATCATATCAACTAATTCAGTAATAGCATAATCATAGCATAACCAAGTAATTTGGAAATTACATTTAACGAGAGCATAGCAAGCTAGCACGTAGCATTATAATTATAGCACACACATAAAGATCAACAACGTTCTTAATGAAGACATAGTGACTGAGCCTTCATTGTTTATTGGCCACAAAGTATTGTCGCATGTTTTATGATGATTGGGCTCTCATTATTCTCCGACCACAATTGTATCGTCTTTCAAAATGTATCACATCAAGAGGGACACAGGGTCACCCTACCCTTGTCCAACAAGTCTATCAGTGTATCAAAATCACATAGTCTGAAGTTGTCTTTAAAAGTCTCCACAATCCCGGCTTATCATTAGTGTCTTTACCCAAATGTAATGCAATCCGCATAATCCAGAAACCACTATACCGGTGTCTGAGGTGGAGGAGGAAAGAAAAGTAAACTGTTAACATGCGTGGACTTCTCCTCGAGCTTGTATATATGCTGAAGTAATTAACTGATCTGCCGCTCGACAGTAAAGAAACGAGCATCAAAAACCTGGGAAAGGCGTAATAGCAGCAGGCGAGCGCGTAAAAGGGACCTTGATAAACGTGGAGGATCAAAGTATGCTGGCAATAGACAGGGTGGAGGACGTGATGTCAGCTCAAGCTCCAATATTCTGCGACTCATATTCTCAAACTGTAGCTGATGTTATAGGAGCAATTCATCCCGGGTGTAGCCTCGATAGTGTAAGGGTCTAATATTAGCATAGTGTATGATAAGAACCATCGAAATGGCTCATCCAGCGATGTAGAGGTGAACGTAGCAAACGGTGCGGCCTGTGGGGTTGTAGAAAATGCTGCAGTAGCAATAGGATTCGTTACGCGACTGCCGACTTGGAGTACCCTTCCGGGGTGCGGGTAGGTCCTAAAAGAAAGCGATAGACATGTTGGCGCAATGGACGTCGGTCTTCACAAGAGCAACATCAGCGGGTGAAGGTGCAGGAACAAACGTCTCAACGGATAGGAAGATCATTGGGTGCAGGTACTGGGTCGGGTATAAGGGATGCAATGCCTGGTAAACCAAAAGAAACAGGGTCATGATCAAGTAAAGGTGCAGGTTCAGCAGGTGCAACATCAAGCTGACCCAAAAGGTGCAGAAGCTAGCTCAGGAGCAGGCTCTGGGTCGTGTAACGGTGTGGTGCCTTGAGCAGGTGATAGTGCAGCAGCCATGCCATCGTCGTCTGCGTCAGTAGTAGAAAGCTGTAATCCAGCTGTCTGTAAGGCTGCAGATGTCACAGACTCAAAGGAGTCTGAAATCGAATGCATGCTAGAATGAGAGGATAGCTTGTTAACAGGGGTCTCAAAAAGTGAAATTAGTAACAACGTTCTCGTCTAACTTTCCATCATCATAGGTGTTATCGGAAGGGCCATCAATAACATGCTAATGTCATCGTCAATTATTCGTTGAGTAGCCTACCTTCGGGAGGAATGTCCACAGGAGGCGTATTGTCGAGTATCGGAGCCATGGTGTGTTCACCATCGGGGTAACCAGTGGTGAAGTGGTCATGGACTGAAACAAGAGTGACAGGAGGATTCTTGTCAGAGAAGTCATCAGCTAGAGTAAATCATAGCCAAAATCTGGTAGCGCGGATGGCTGCAAGTCATCCTCGCCCTTGGTCAGTATGTCAGGGCCACTCTCAGTGTTTGGCGTAAACATCCTCGGCGCAGGGGCAATTCTCATTATTTGTGGTGGTGGCCATAGGGTTATCACGTCTGACAATTTCGCTTTTTAATCAAAGTGTCATGTGTGCCGGTACATATTAGTCATAGCACATATAACCATAATGGTCACTAGCAATTAGCGTATGAAAATAAATGTAATTTATCATGTAGTCATGAATTCACATTATTCTTCCTAGTCTCTCAGACTAAACTTCCCAGCCTCTCAGACTAATCACCCAGTCTCTAAGGCTAAACACCCAGTCTCTAAGACTGAACCTCCCCAGTCTCTAAGACTGATTCCCTGGTCTCTAAGACCAAACCTCCCGTTCTCTAAGACTAAATCCCTGGACTCTAAGACCAAATTTCCCCAGTCACTAAGACTGACTCCCTGGTCTCTAAGACCAAACTTCCCCCAGTCTCTAAGACTGAACCTCCCTCAGTCTCTAAGACAGAATTATAAACATAAATTTTGGAATGTGTACTGTGCCCTTTTTGTTTTGTAAATATGTTTATTCCCTGGATCTGGACGTTGAGTGTATGCAAGGTAAAAATGTTTTCGTGAGAGCCCTGATGATCATAGTCTAGACTCGAGAGAGAATCCTAGTTCGCTATGATCGAGGCTCTGATACCAAGCTGTCACACCCTGACTTTTGCGGAAGCGAGGTTATTTGGTGTGACTTCTTAATACCATAGCAATCAATCATAACAATGCTATATGATAAAACCAAAAGATTTTCATCCATTAATAAAGTTTAGAAAATACCACAATACCATTGTCTTGAAAATATTGACGCCAATTAGTTACAAACCATAACCTATTCAAATGAGTTCCCATGGACTCAACAAAAGACTTTAAATAATCCTGAGTTTAGAAACATGTATCCCGTCCAGGAATAGGATAAATCTTTTAAACTCTACGACCACGGATGACATCCTTTATTTAACACGCAGCTTGTAGACACATGCATACACCTGCCAGATCCGTTTAGTTCCCTGAAATACATGTAGTTTGAAAAATCAACAAAAGGTGAGCGAGTTTATGTGTTCGTTTGTGTGTATGTATAAACCTTTGTAACGTTGTAAGTATGTAGGTAAGTCCCTGGTATGTAGCATTAAGGAAAAAGAGATCATCACTGGGTTGCAAAGCCAATGGTATGTGTGAAGTGATGCAGGAAGACTCAAACCTAGCAGATTTCGTCGGTAAGACATAGTCACCTCATGGTCCACTCAGCGGACTCAGGAGTGGGGCTCGCTACACCCGAATAGATCTATCACTCATGTCCCTCGGTCCTACAACGAGGATTAATGGCCTCAAGTATCCGCCTACCCACTCACATGATCTAAGTAGTAACCCTTCTTAAGCTAACCATACCATGTATAAAATGTCTGTAATAATTGTAACATGTATTTCACCCCCGAAGTATAACACTGAAAACAGTTAAAAGAAAAGGGGGACATGAACTCACTGTATTGCGTCTTCAGTCTGTGTAACCCAAGTCTCCTCCGCAAACACGACTACCTACAGCGTACTAATGCTATTAGACGAACGGGCCGTGCCTTTGCTTAGTATGAGGGTTTTTGAGTTACGTTACTTTGATATTATTCCAAGTTATAACTTCTTGTTAAAATAATATTATTTATTTTAACTTTAGTTTTGTTTTTTAGGGTTTTGGAATAATAGTTAGGCAACTATGTCGTACCCATATTTCTCAAGTATTTTATATGCGTATTTCCTTCCCAAGGATGGGGTGATTTTGTGATTAGAGTCTTGACATTATATATTCCTAAGTCACACTTTAGAAAAATATATAATAACTTATTTGTCGAAAATAATGTATTCCCAAAATATATCTTTCCCAAAGATAATATATTTTCACTCCTTGTATCCCAAAATAATATTTACCCAAAAATATATTTGTAAAAGTATTTTCCGGAATATTTCGTAAGTTACGTTTTTGCGTTCGGTTCCACAATATTAAATGTGTAACTTATATTTCATCCCTTGTGATTTTTGGTATTATTTTGGAGTTGTAATTTTATGGTCTTTTGTTTAAGATATATTATTTTACCCTAAAATAATATGACTAGTTCACAAATCATGCAAACATTCACACAAGCGTCTAAGTATAAAATATATATTTATCCCTTTTTATTTACAAAAAACCAACCTCCGATTCTTGTATGTTGTTACAAAAATTATGGCGAGGTTTCTATTCGAAAAACATAGTTTAAGATACACAAGTAAACTCTTGTCTAGAAAATATTTTCTAAGTGTTTAAATTTTTAGGAAATTTCGCCAGAGTTTCCGTTGTAAATGGAGGCGTCCATGCTAATAAGCATATCATTTTCTTTTCAAAATAATCACAATAATCATCAACAATTATCCTTTAAACAACTTTACATCACCGAGAGCAAAAACTATATGCGTTACATATTAATCATGAACTTGATATATCCCGAAAACACGTAGTAACTTGGTAATGCGTTTGGTGGTCTTAGTTATCTTTCAAAGTGTATTCACTTCTTTAAAAATCATTTTCTTAAAAGAGTTAAGTGTTTACAACTTGTAAACAATTTTTACAAAAATTAACCTTTTGAACTCTTCTTGTAGATAAAATGTTTTCACACTTATTTTATTTCCAAAAATGGTGTAAGTGTATGTAAAAGTCCTGATTTTCCAAAAATCGGTTCTTGAACTTGTTTTATTTAGAAAAGTCTTTTGTAAAACTCGGATCTACATGATCATCAACTTACTTTGTTTACTTATATTTTAAGAAAATCATTTTCTTTCAAGTTCATGTGTAAACTAGAAGATGATTATTTCATGTATCACATAATCACCTCCTAGTCTTGTTAAGTCATGTTTCTAAACATCATTTAACAAGCTACATATGGTGATTAACATCACATAACCAAGAATCACTAAGAAATTAACAACATATTCAAAACAACATCCTACTAACAACATTTCTTTATGTTTCATCCTTATTTAAAGCTTTATGTTCATGTTTCTTGTTTAAACCCTTTTAGTGTTCTTGTAAATTTCAACATACTATAACTTTTAACTACTCAAAATGGAAGTAAACAAAGGTTAATCAAAGACTTACAACTAGCTCAAAGGCTAGGGAAGAACTCTAGTGAAAAAGATGGTGAAAATGGTGTGAGAAGGCAAGTGAAAGAGCTCCTTGATGATCTACAACTTCAAGCTCCTTTGATCCTCCTTCTAGCACTTGAATGAAGCTTAAAAATGGATGAATGTGGTGGTGATAAGGTGATGGTGGTGGCGGTTAGAGTGAGCCGAGAGGAGAGGGAGAGAGTGAGTGAGAAAGATGGAGTGAAATTGTGAATGATGAGTATGGAATGATCTTGTAAGGTTTACACCATACTTATCACCTCACCTCTAAATATTATGCTCACCATATCAAGTAAGATCAAGTAAAATATTAGATAAAATCTTGAAAGTATGGTGTGAGGTATGGTGATGATGGTGGCGGCCTAGGCTAGGGGGGGGGGGGCTAAGTGTAAAATTTCATGGTAGATGGTAAGTATTAGTTCAAATGCAAGTATATGTTTACATATGCTAGTTACTAGAGAATTTAGTGGGTGTTATGGTGAACGGGGATCATGACTAGCCAAGAAATAATTAAACAATGTTTTTGGCAAAATTTTGGTGTTCCGGGTAATGTCCGGTTATTCGGTTAGAAACCGTTTCGTTAAAGTGCTTAATTATCCCTTATAGTGTCTTTTATGTGTCTTTTTTGTAACACTTTTAATTCCCGACACTTAGGAAAATATTCAGGACCATCTAGTCATGTTTCTGCATAATATTAGCATGTTAAAATGCTGAATTTTGTTTAATTAATGCAGAATTCTGCACTTTGGGTGAGTTTTAGGCACTTCCTGGCACTTAAACTATCACCTAATGATGCAGTTTTGTGATCCTTACTTCCCTACACACTACCCTGGTGTGATACTTTGTTTCTGGCTCATACCGGGTCTCAAATCACTGTCTGTCTATGTACTGAACATCGTCAGCATTTTCTGAGTTATTTGCTCACTGTGCTAACCGTGCTTTGTGCATCGTTTATGTCACTAAAGTTTGTATGTGATAAATGGTGTGACAGTAAGAAATGTGATGCACATGTATGTATGATACAAAAATCATAAAACAGTTTAACTCATCAGTTGTAATTAAGCACAGTCATTAAGCATAAATCAATATTAATTAATTGTACGGATTCATGCAAATTTGACGGTTGTCACAGTTTACAAACGTGATTCATCAGATCCATGAAAACCGCGGGTGCGTTGGTTAAACCAAAAGGCATAACGACAAATTCGTAGTGGCCATAACGAGTGCGAAAAGCGGTTTTGGGTATATCCTCCTCCTGAATGCGTAGTTGGTGATAGCCTAAGCGTAGATCGATCTTCGAGAAACACGTAGCACCTTGTAGTTGATCAAACAAATCATCAATGCGAGGCAGGGGATATCGGTTCTTGATAGTTAACTTATTCAATTCCCGGTAGTCGATGCACATCCTGAACGACCCATCCTTCTTTTTGACGAAAAGGACTGGCGCGCCCCAAGGAGAGGTGCTCAGGCGAATAAAGCCTTTCTCAAGTAATTCCTGGAGTTGGTTCGAGAGTTCACGCATTTCGGACGGTGCAAGTCGGTAACGAGCTTTGGCAATAGGGTTGGCTCCAGGAATGAGGTCGATACGAAAGTCGATATCACGACTTGGCGGAAGACCTGGAAGATCGTCAGGGAACACATTAGGAAATTCGCGAACCACAGGAACGTCTTTCACTTCTGTCTTTCCTTTCTTTTCCTTCTCCGCTACTACAATGTTAGCCAAGAAAGCTCTGTATTCCTTGCGGAGATACTTGCTAGCTTGGACACATGACATGTGCTTGAGACACTTCGAAGGGGTTTCACTATAAACACATAATAAATCACCATTCGTGAGAATCGAATCATCTTATCGAAACACACAACTTCAGCATGGTTTTCGCGAAGAAAGTCCATGCCTACTATGACGTCAAAACTTCCGAGTTGCATCGGAATAAGGTTGATTGGGAAGATGTGATTGTTGAGTTCAAGAGTACAATCACGAAGAACAAAATTAACGGCGACGGTTCTTCCAGTGGCGACTACTACATCGAACGTCGAGGGGAGATGGGAGCGCTTACGACTAAGGAGTTTCTCAAATTCGAACGACACAAAGCAATTATCGGCTCCAGTATCAAACAAACACGAAGCATAAATACCATTCACAAGGAACGTACCATTGACCACGTTGTTGTCAGCCTGGGCTTGGCGCACATTGATGTTGAAAGTTCTGGCGCGTGCGGCTTGTTGCTGCTGCTGATGCTGTTGCTGCTGGTGTTGCTGCTGCTGCTGGGGCTCTTGTTTCACCACCCTGTTCGGGCACATGTTCGCAAAGTGGTTGGGATCACCACATGCGAAGCAGACTCGGGCGTTGACCGTGGGTGCCTGAGCTGCTTGTTGGCCTTGCGGGGCTGGGAGCAAAGCTTAATGAACAGTGGCTTGAGCTGGGGCTTGACAAGGACCAGTACGACAGTTAGCAGTGAATTGGCCGTACATGTTGCAGTGAGCACAGAAACGACAGGCGAGACCCACCGGGTGATGATAAGAACATGTCGGACAAGCAGGGTGGGGGCCTGTGTATGCACGCTTTGCTGGTGGTGCATAAGCAACTGGTGCTGGTCGGTGATGGGACTGCTGCTGAGCCGGTACGGCTTGGAGTGGAGCAGCAGTGGTAGTGACAACACAGTTCTTGTTGCTGGAATTGCTGTTGTTGTTCTTCTTCTTGCGGCGTGAGGACTTGGACGATTGAGCGGCGGCGGTTTCGGCGGTAGGTGCGGCGGTGACTTGGTGCAGGCTCTTTGAAGCTTTATCCCAAAAACCAGATTTTACCCGCTTGTCGTTGATTTCGGCGGCAAGCAAGTAGGTTTCTTCGATCGTTGTTGTCTTTGCGGCATGCACAAAATCCGCAACACAGTCGGGTAGAGCTCGGATGTACTTCTTGATCGCCATGTCGGACGTTTTCACTTGATCGGGACAGATGATGCTGAGCTGCTTAAAGCGAGCAGTCAGGGCAGCGTTGTCACCTTCCTTCTGCTTAATATTCCAGAACTCGTCCTCCAGCTTTTGGCGTTCATGGGGAGGACATAACTCATCCATCATGATGGCCTTCAACTCTTCCCATGTCAGCTCATAAGCTGCATCATTCTCGTGTTTGTTCCTCTCGGCCGTCCACCAGTCTAATGCGCGGGACTGGAAGACGCCGGTAGCGTTTAGAGTGCGGAGATTTTCCGGACATCCACTCTGGTGCAGAGTGACTTCGATGGAATCGAACCATTGAAACATAGCCGTCGGGCCATATTCTCCAGTGAATTCCTTCGGACCGCAAGCCTTGAACTGCTTGAAGCTGAAAGCAGTCTTCGCAGCAACTTTAGGAGCTTCGGTTCTCGACTCCTCAGACGATTTGCTAACATTCTCATAAATTTCACTCACGATCTGAGGCACAACCTTGGCCATTTGTTTCGCGAGGATGGCAGCAAGGCGTTTGTCCCTCTGTTCTTGGCGAGAAAGTCGTGGGTGACGGGATCCTGATGATGGTCCAGTTGACATTGTCTGCAACAGACATCGTCATAGGTCTCAGACACGTCATAATCGAATCTCACCCCATACGTCTAATACTTCTAAAGCTCAGGAACGCGCATAATCATGTAAGCATATAAACACATAGGCACATAATCACAGATTCACATAAACACAGAAGCACATAATCACGTAAGCACGTAGAGCATAGAAGCACAGAAGTACATAAGCATGTAATTACAGAGGTAGTCAGAATACAAAAACCTATCATTCAAAGTCTGCGAGCGTTCGAGAATAGCGATCGCGAATAGCATATCGAGTAGTGTAGTATAAGCGTATAACATAGCATAAGTCGTCCATAATTTAGCGATTTGTCAGCATCTTGAGATAGAAATGTAGTGCGAGTCGTGCGTGTTGATCGAAGTGAAAGCAAGAATCGAATAAGTCTCCAAAATTTAAACACATAAACAGGTAAATACACAAACAACACATAAAGTCAACGAATCATCAGAGTCAGCAGTTGCGGGCTCAGAATCGAAACACATAAAAATCGAGAAATAGATCCTCTGCGGCTATTAGACATTGACTATCCAAAGTGATTCGACTATTCTCAAGGACTTGTCGTACACATTTTGACCTTCAGGACTGTGCCTTTGCCTCGATTCTTGGGCGTTTGGCACACATCCCGTTAGTCATACCGTGACTTCAGGTCGTTGGAGTCCGTCGAGACTTTGGTGGGAGTTTTGTAAAACCAAATAAAGATCGGAACAAATCGTGCAGGTTAGGGTTTCACCCCTAGCTTAACAACTTCGTTCCTGTTTTGACAAAATAAAAGAGAATTATGCGTCAAAGTATGGATTTCACTCCTATTCCAACGCAATTTTCCCGAGTTTATAGATAAAAATGTCGGTTGATCAAGCAATTCAGTAGAGAGTTTGCGGTTTTCACACCTAATCTTGACTCAATCGCTCATTCATATTTGAAAATTCGAGTGCAGTGATAGTGTAGCATAGGCGAGAATAGCGAGAAATAGTAGTAAGCTCATACATAGTCCCTACTGGACATGCACAAGTCGGTCTGTTGGTTCCTAACTATAGGCTAGGTCTCCAAGACATCGACCCGGACTAGGTCGAGTCTTGCCTAATTCCCTATAGTTATGGCTCTGCTACCAATCTGTCACACCCCAACCGATGGCGGAAATATCGGGGCATGGCACTGAGCGAAACAGATTGTCCAAAAGTTTCCATAACAACTATATTTACCAAATATTTAAATCAACACGTCCCATACCGTGTCATATAAGATAATACAATTATTACAGACAAAATATAGTCAAGTAGTTCTGTTCTGACAACTCAGATTTATACATAGATAGTTTATTTGTTGGTTTCTAGGACCTCTTTTCCTAGCCTCGATTTCATCACAGTACAGAGAGCATCCTAGACCTTTCCTTGCCTCAAGTTCACAGCAAGCTAAGCATATAAACAACTTAAGCACCTGTCACATACGTTAAAGTAACAGTCAATACACATAGTGTAAAGGTGAGCATACAAGTTTGATAATAGCATATAGAGTTCGAAAGCGTTACGCATAACCAGCACGTACACAGAGTGAAATGAGGCATGTTAGTTATCGACATGAACCTATCGATACCAATGACTGCGGGTTGACTGCCCAAGGTAGTTCGCGATACATTCTCACCACTGTGAGCCATATAGGTAATTGTCCTTAACAACCCCCGAGTGAACGGGTGCGGAGTCCAAACTAATAGTACTACCGTTGCTAAGGCAGGTAGACAACATTCCATGTGTAAACATAACAAACAAGCATTCATTTAGTCACGTATACATGCGATAATGGTTAGCGTTTAAAGTATTGCGTAGTGTGTTCGATGTGATTTTGTATAAGTAACGTATGTAACACCCAAAAGTGCGTAAAGCAAAAAGGGATCGAGTATACTCACAGCGATTGATGGATTGAATAGAGCGCTAGAGAGTAGGGTTAGCCTGAACAGATCGATAGTATAACGATAAGTGACGTGCAAATCAATGCAAAGTACAAGTGGTTCGGACAGCAGTCCGTTCGGATGGTAGTCTGATCGGACAGCCAGTCGTGCGAGTGGTTGTCCGTTCGGACGGTCGTCCGGTCGGATGACTGTTCGAGTGGATTGTTCCTTCCTTTGGGAAGGATGTGTTTGATGGCTCGACTTTTGAAGTTTTCGTTGTAGCATTTTGAAAACATTGAAGTACCTCCACCTTTCAGGTCGGTCGATCGGACGGTCGTTCGATCGGATGGCAACCCGTTCGGTTGGGCACTTCAGTGAGAACAAGTTCACAGCAGGTTGTCACTCGATCGGACGGTTGTTCGATCAGGTGGCATCCTTTGTGCATTGAACATGTTGAAAATTGTTTAAGTGTTGAAGTTTAAATGTCTCATGCTTCGATTGGCAGTTCGATCGGATGGTAGTCCGATCGGACAGCAATTCGTTCGACATTCACACTTCAAGTGTTGGCAAAAATGGTTAAGTGTGGGACCAAGGTGCAAGTCGTACGGGTGGCCAGTCGTACTGTTTGGCTGTCCGTTCGGACAGCAGTCCATTCGGACGACACTCCGTCCTGGTTAACCTGTTCGTCTTACACTTGGTTGTTTTATTAGTTTGTCGTTTTATCGAGATATTTTGATAACATGTTAAGCAACAGAAACCTCGTCAATACTTGGTGCTCCTGATTGGACAGGAATCACCCAAACCCGATCAGTGGACGGTTCGAGACGACGTTCCACGTTTAACCCGGAATCGATAATCTCATGGATAGAATACAGATCTTGAATCAACACAACCACAATAATGAGTAGTACGCCGACACAAGTTCCGATTCTATCGGTTTTGAGTGCATTGAGTGTAAAAGAGTTGAAAGATAGTTGAAAACCATCTTTCACTCCTTTTCATTGTGCATATGTTTAGATCTAAGAGAGATCTTTGTTTGTTTATGTGGAAATCGGTTAGATCTACGTTGTTCTTGGTGGATTGAGGCCAAAACATGAAGTTCTTCAAGAACACATGATGACGTCATCCTAGAACACCTTGAATCTTGATGATTTCACGGTTAAAAGTTAAGACTCAAAATATAGAAAGGTGTAGGAGTGCGTGTAGATTAAGGAAGTACAAGATTTAGGACAAGATCTTACCGGAATCGTGAGAAATCCGAAGAAAAGTGAGGAAAGCGAGTTGGTCGGACGTCAGTTGCCAAAAGTGGAAAGATTGAAAATGACAAGGGGTATTTATAGGGTTACCCAAAGTGGAAAGGGCTGGTCGATCGGCTAGGCAGCCCGTGCAGACAGCCTGTCTGATCGGACTGCAGTTCGATCGGTCTGCTGGTCGAACGGCTGGTCGCCTGGTCGATCAGTCACCTCGTTCGAGTGTTCGGCGCGATGAGTTTTGATGTTTCGATTGCTATTGCGAGCGTTGCAATGCAATAGATTTTCCTAGTCAAATTACTTTTAATCCCAACTACTCATATCTCGCACTATCTCTTTTCCACCAATTATCATACCATTTCGATTGCGATTGAGTTCGATTGCGTTTCGATTGATTACCACAACATAACATAAATAACATGCACAAGTAACACATAAGGCACACAGACACGTATAACAATAACCAAAATGCGTAATTCGAGTTGCGAGTGCGATTGCGATAGCGATAAAGCGATTAAACATGCGATAAATAGCGATTAATATGCGATAAATAGCGATTAATATGCGATTATTAATAGATACTCCACATAATACAACTAAAGCGAGAAGAAAATAGACTAATTACAAGTCAAAGAAGTCAAAACAGGAATTGAGCAAGTAGAGACAGATCGCAATTAGCAATCTTATCTTCTTTTGACTTCAATCTTAACTTTGACTTTGACTTTTGAAACACGGGGTGTTACACTCTAATCCTCTCAAGAACATTCAAATTTCTGATTTTGGGCAAAAAACTTTCAAGTCTTTAAAGTGAGTTCTAGCTCACCTTTTTCACCCATTGTTTCTTCTTCTATCTTACTTGGATAACCTCTAAGAAGGTTTTCACAAGTTTGAAATGGAAAACTAAGGTGAAACCTCACCATATTTGAGGTCCAAAATGAGATTTATTTTCTGTTTTTGTTCATGTTTATATAACTTCAATTTCTTTGCTAAAACTTGGTGAAATCTTGTACCCACCAAGCTCACAACTTAGACTATAGTTGTGGGTTTGTGTTGAGGTGATTTCCATAAATTTATGAGTTCAAAAATCTTTACTTTAAAGTTCATACATGTTATAATCCAAGTGTTGAAAACAATCATGATTCACCATCTTCCATATGGTTGAACTTGTGACTTGTCAAAGTGTGAACAGTGGGAGCTTTGGATTTCCAACCTAGCTCCACTACCTCACTTGTGAACCTTTTGTATGAACACTCAAGTAGCTTCCTAGTATCAAAGTAACATAACCCTGCCTAGCCTCCGACACTTGGTTAACTCTTTCCATGTCGTGGTGGTTCACCCGGGTTAGGATTTACTTGGCTACTTGAGCATGTATTAGTTAGTTTTTAGTTCGTGTTATTCATGACCCTTCGAATCATCCTTGTGATGATTTGTGTAGTGGTGAATCATACAAAGAGGTTAAACCTCCATGCTTGACTTACATGAAAATCTATGAAACTTATGATGGACTTTGCTTAGGATTAATATTATAACTATATAAACATATATATAAATATGAACATGGCTGAATTTATGATGATAATCGAGTCATGGTTATTCGTCATAAACTTAGGCTACTTTATCTACGAATGTCACACCCTCATTTTCCACTATGCGAAGTAACACTGCGAGGCGTGCGATTGACCGAATCATACCACCAATCATATTGAACAAAGAAGATAATTAAGATAAAATTAACATTACTAATACAATTAGTGACATCACATTTAAATTCTAAAATAAAGTTCAAGTAATCAGCAGTAGCAT
Organism: Helianthus tuberosus; assembly: GCA_030545235.1. Taxonomy (NCBI): domain Eukaryota; kingdom Viridiplantae; phylum Streptophyta; class Magnoliopsida; order Asterales; family Asteraceae; genus Helianthus; species Helianthus tuberosus. The sequence goes on from CM060445.1 coordinate 111,304,065, forward strand.
TAAGAACAAAATATCCATTAATAGTTTAAAACATAAGTTTTCAAAATAGGAATCCAACAACGGATTCCATATGACACTACACTCCTTCAAGCAGACTCCAGCGCGGCACCTAAGGACCTGCAAGCATGCAGTAGTATGTCAACATAAAGTTGGCGAGTTCACGGTTTAAAAGGGGTTTACTTGTTTTATCCCAAAACGTTAATCAATTAAGTTACCGGTTATAAAAATGCCACGGGGAGCTACCCCATGTAAGCTACTAAACTCTGTGGTACCGAAACTGAGACTATAGTGTTGTTGTCCTTGACCGATGTCTATCATCATCGATCGGTTATAAGGCCATACTAGTTCACTTTTGTCCTCTAAGGCCCGGTGTGAGGTTTGTCAAACCTAATAGCGCTATAAACTAATATCCCGTTCGCCATATTCGGCGACTAATCGGTATAAGTGTTAGGGACTTCATGATAGAGTGTCGTTTAGTACACTAGAAACATGAATTATGAATTATGAGTAATGTTTAATTACTATTCCGTTCCCCCGGAATATTAGGTTCCCAATCCACCGGGAATACATGCTTTAAGTGATAGTGTGAACTCACATTTGATTTGCTCGGTAGATAGAGTATTTATCCTAAGTTTGGGCAACCACGTCCTATTATGGTTACCAATATTAGGACCGTTCACAAGTAAGTCACGTATGTTATACATGTATTTAAATCAAGTAGTGTACAAGTAACAGTTAGTGTATATTATACCAAATATGTATACGTAAGTATCATACACTCAAAACAGTTAAACATTTATTTAAGTGGACAATGGTGGTGTGCGGTTACATAAAGATATGGGCTTCTCATATTGTGCGGCCCAACATGAGTGTGCGGGCCACTAGGATATAGCCCAACCATAACAGTGTGCAGCCCACTTGTCAGTGTGCGGCCTGCTGACAGTGTGCGGTCATGCAGAAGTATATTGTACCTTGTGCCTTGGTGACTTGTACGGGGAGAATATGTGGATCATAAGGTGTGCGACCTTGCACAACCAGCTTGTACTTTATGCAACATGATTTGCATATTTCAAAGGTGTGCGGTTCTGGTGTGCGACCCTGCAGTAGTCTCTTATACATTGTGCATCAGGAGCTGTACACTTAGGAGTGTGCGACCCCTATAAGTGTGAGGCCTCATGAGTATGCGGTGTGTGTGTTGTACTTCATGCAATCTAAGTTGTACATTAGGAGTGTACGACAAGCATCAGACAAACAGTTCATCATACATCATCATATTCTGAATCAAACATGGATTACAACTTACATAATCATCAAATATATCCAACATTTCATGTGAATCCATTAACACTTGTACATATATCCAGAACGTGCCAAAAACCCTAATCTTTAAACATCATCCTTCAATAAAACATCATTAAATCATTCATCAGGGTATCTGTGTATCACACCAAACCATTCCTAGCAACTTATGACTAACACATTCATGATTTACAATCCCTAGGTCTAATATTCAGGAATCCTTCAATATTCATCAAGAATGTAGTAATTATCTCATCATTTATGAATCATCATCAACTATACATTTTCGAGTTATGAAATCAAAACAGTGAAGGTAGTGAAATGTACTAGATTTGTTTATAACATCATTTACACATCATCTAATGAAATCTTTGGCACTTTTCATCATACAAGACCCTAGTTTCTTCATATTACCCAAATGTTTCTAAATCACATTTATCTAAAAGGAATCATTCAAACAATATCGTTTTAACATCCGATCTCTATATAGCTAGAAAGACAGACAATGGAGAGCACTTTTCAAGAACACATCATGCATTCAAACATTTAATGAAAACACAAGAAGGAACTTAAGTATTACTAACCTGAAATAAAGAATTAAGAAGAAGGAGAAGAAGAGTGTGAGAGAGCTTGGAAGGATCTTCAAAAGAAAACAGCTTGAAGATGGAAATGTTGTTGAGAAAACCTTGAATCTTGAAAAGGAATAAGAAGGGAATGTTCACTGATTTTTAGGAGGATGTTAGCTGATTTTGAGGAAGAGGATATTTATGTATATGGCAGTGGCTGCCGTTAATTTGGTAGAAAAGTTCCTAGGGTTTAGGGCAAGGTGTGTATTTATACACCCACAAGAAGATGCCGCACACTGGATGTTGGTATCCAGCTGTCAATATGCCGCACACATATGTTTCATATGTGTGTGCGGCCTTAAATGTTCGAGGGTGTGCGACAAGGGTGTAGCCAATGTTGTTTAATGTGCGGTCCAATAAAATCTAGGCTCAGCTGGTTCTAGGCCCAAACCTCAAGGGTGTGCGACATGTATAGGGGTGTGCGGCTGCACACTAAAATTACGTGGTGTGCGGCTGGTTTTGAATAGAATATAAGTAACGATAACTCTATAATTATTTATACACACATTCATATAATAATGCAAATCCAAATATTTAAACACTTTATATATTACTCTTATATTATTTATGTACAAATGTACGTGTAGTGAGACGTAAAGGAAAACAATACGAAGTGAAACGTGCGAGTTGTCACATTATCCCCAAGTTGAAAGAAATTTTGTCCCGAAATTTAGCGTGCGATTACTGAATGGGCTAAGCGTTCTCGCGGGGTGTCACAACGAATCTAAGTCTCTCGTTGATGATTCTAATGGGCAAACTAGGACCCATGAAATCACATACAACTTAGTGTCAAAAACGAGTACTTGGAAAAAATTCGTTTTTTTACATAAAAAAACAAGTCTATAAAATTATTAAAGGATCAGAATGTCAAATAACCAATATCATAATTGTAGCATCCAATATACGAAATGTTGGAATTTAGTAAGCCCTCGTGTGTAAAATTATAAATTGGTTATATATAAGGAATAAATAAAATTATATGCATAATTCTAATTCTAATTCTAATTCTAATTCAAGTATCAAATTGAAAATCACAAATTTGAATTTCAGTATCAGAATTCGAATCGATTCGAATTGATTTTCGAATTTGAGATTTTGCAATCAAATCGAATCAAATTTATTAAACAAGCTTATTATTAGGCTCAAGCTCAAATTTGTTTACTCTTGACTCATTTTGAGTTTTTAACAAGCCATTCATGTTGATCTCCAATAGCTCACGAACGACAAGGCTTATTTACAACTTTACACGCCATAATGGTTGAAATAAGCTTTCAAAACTAAAATGTAAAAAAGGTTTATGGATCAAAAACATTACATTACAAGAATGATTAAAATGAACTGACTATTTATTGTAACGTATGTTTTTATTAAATTGATTTTAAATATCTTGCATAAAAGTAAAAGCATATTATTTTTACATAAAAAAGAATATAATACTTTAAAAATTCGATTAACGCACATAAATTACTTTTTTTTTGAACGGCAAATTTGGATCACTAACGGACCACTGGAGTATCATCGTGCCACCAGCGGAACCACCCGATCATATCCATCTCCACTAGGCATAATGGCAATACACCAATTAATGAGGAAACCCAATAAATATGGGAAAAAACCCCAATTGTGAGAATCAAGCTCAAGACTTATTGGTCCTAAAGTCTTATCTCACCTTCAGATACCACTAGGCTATAAAGTCATGGGTACAAACATAAATTACTTGAGTAGACCAGACCTTGTACGAGGTTTTTTTTTTCAAAGATTGGTTATCAAATATTTAAGATGGTGTTGTTGAAAAAAATATTTAAAATATTAACCAAAAGTAATGGTTGGAGTTATTAATTATTTCTAATTCCATGGAGTGGTGACGAGGAAAGACAAAATAATGAATACCTACGCATAACATGTATCTATTCATCTTAATTAGTTTTTTTTACTGGAATACCTAAACGTGTATCTATTCATCTTAATTAGTTTTTTTTGAACGGCTATTTCATTAAAAAAAATGACGACTAGCAAGACGCTAATCCCAAAGAACATATAACACGATAACAAGATTACAAAATAAGTTTATACCAATTTCTCTACGATAACTTCTCACACTCGAAAACAAGATTACAAAATAAATTTATACAAATTTCTCTACGATAACTTCTTACACGAAGATCTATTCTTTATTCATCTTAATTAGTTGATAGTCCAATTTTCAACCACTCTAAATCTACTAGATAAATAACTAAAATTATAAATATGAAACTAATAGGCACTTTTATATCAACATAAACAAATTTATAACAAAAATATGTAAAATTTATGATTTCCTAGAATAATCCAAATAAAAAATTATATTTCTATTGAAAATGTAGTTCTTTGTGAAATACACGTGAGCCTCAAAAGTGGAAATTTGCCAACTTTTAAGTAAAGCAATATTATTTGAACAAATAAAAAACAAAGAAAGGGGGTGCCTTGTAGTTGTATCATTTTACAATCCATTTATCATCTTGTGATCGATTTTCATGTTTTCTTTTGAATTATTGGACTTCCTTGTTCCCCGTTCACAACGACAATGTATCATATATGCTCTCACTTTTATCAAGATATGTACTATGATGGTTATAGCCTTTCTTTTATGTCATCTCCATAGTGATTAGATATTGCATTAATCGTGTATGCTAATCTAGTCAAGGCGTTTGATTGTGGTTTTCACTTTCTCCATCTATTGCGGCAATAAGAGTTTCTGAAAATTGTCTTTCGGCAACACATGATGATTATGATATTTATCTTGGTAATAGATATGCTAACCGCTACAAAAAGATAGGTATTTTGGTAATAAATACATACGAACTATCTTACACAAACCAAGTACTTGTCCCTGTTGTTAAAAACCAACACATGGGAATCAGAAAAGAACATGTTCTAGCACCTACTTGTGGGAACAGGTCGCCATCACCCCTGCAGGGGTATGCAGCACCTTACCACAACCCAGCACACCAGGATCAACGTTCAAGTCATCAGTTGATCCTCCAACCACTGGTGGAGTTACCACCCCCGGGTCATCAACAGAAGCTTTTACAGCACAACCACCACGACGACGCTCATACACTAAATGGCATCGTTGAACATGATCAGCCGGGATGATTTGCATCAGATTATCGGCCGATAGTGATGCCATATTAGTGTCAGCCGGCAAAGGATCCTCGTAAACAACACTCTGGCACGCACGGTTCGCCCGGGAGGGAACAACATTAGGTGCTCTCCTTCTCCGAATCATCGACTTTGTTACCGGAGTCTGTAGTTGAACCAGACCGTCGGCAGCATCCAAACGCCGGAAAATATCGGAAAGTCTCTGCCTATAAGTTCTCCGGCTCATATTTTCGAGTTACCAAATTCAGAAAAAAGAACCATAATTTATAGAAGGGCAAACAGTTTGACAGAGATGACGATAGCAACATTAATGGTAGGGCTGGCAAATCGTGTATACCCGTACACGATAAGACACGACACGATAAGACACGATACACGAAATCCTATACACGAACACGACACGAACACGACACGATATACACGAAAATTACCTGTTAATACCTGTTAACATGACTGTTCGACTGTTATACACGTAAATTACCTGTTAATACCTGTAAACACGAACAAAAACACGAACACGACATGCTATCTGAGAGTTACAGAGTGAGTTTAGGGTTTTATTTTTCTTGAATTGAATGAGGAATGAAAATAGAAAGGAATTAAGGAACCTACACGCACATGACTGATGAGTTTTATTTAATTTAATTTCTTATCGTGTACTAACAGGTATTAACAGGTAAACAGGTATTTAACCTGTTTATACACGAAAATTAACAGGTAATCTCATGTCTACCTGTTTGGTACACGATACCTGTTAATGCCATACACGATACCTGTTAACTTCGTGTAGGTTCGTGTCGTGTATTCGTGTAAAATTGCCAGCCCTAATTAATGGTAAATAATCATTACGGGTCAAGTCGCCGCATTTCAGAAGACTGGTGGCGGCATACATCATGACATTAACATTAAATGTCTGACAAACTACTTAGATATTTTCGCAAAAACCAAGTTTAAACAGTGTCATTATAAACGACACGAGAAAGTAACATACATATAGGAAACAAACTACCTATTCCTCTTCGGACTCCTCCGCGGGGTCCAGCATCGCACGCAAAGACTCGATGCCCTTTTCATTCACTTTGTCCATTAAGTCGGCATACTCAGGCAATGGCTCATTGTACGCTGCCTCCAATGCATCAGCCATGTCACCCTCAAACTTACCCCTGGCCACATGGAAATCAGAAGGCATTTTTTTCGATTGGCGACAGTCAAAGTATCCTTTATAAACGCCATTATGGTGACCGGATTGGTATGCAGCAGTGGAAAGGCGGTCTAACAGAGCGGTAAAAGACGCTGATTGGCGAAGGTATTCAAACGCCCCTACTAACCCGTTGGTTATCAACCAATTCCTGTCACCCCGCATCGCAGCCAGTTGGCTAGTTAAGCTATCCACTTCAACATTCGCTTGCTCCAGGGCACTCTCCACCTCTTTCAGGCGTGCAACAGAGGATTGGGTAAGTGTATTTCTTTCAAGAAGCAGGGAATCACAATGTTGTTGGAGTTCCCTAAGCCGCCCTTCCCGCTCCTCCAGTTCCGCTTGCTTAGCCTGGGCTTTCGCGTTGGAAGTCTCCACCTCAACGGTCAAAGCTTGATAACGCTCCTGCACATGAGACAAAAAGTCAGTGTCAATTCGGAATTTATCCACAAGAACAGTCATCTCAGATCTCACCTTCTGAGCTTCACTAACAGCTTTACGCTCTAACTCCTCCTGCACACTTTTAGCGTGCGAAATGACCCGGTCTTTCTCCGCTATGTCTCGAGCCCACATAAGTCGCTCTTCAGCAAGGTGGGCAGTCACCCTCTTCAAATCATCCTCAGCTTTGTTTTTCTCCGACAAAAACAGACTCTCCCTCAACCCAGCGGCTTGAAGCTGACTCTCCAGGCGGTATTTCTCATCTTTGAGTTCCTTGATAAGGGCCCGCGCCTGGTGGAGTTCGTTGTTGTCATGCATCCACCTACGCCGGATCTCTGAAAGCCTCCGGGGCTGACTAACAGAATCTACAATCGCAGAATTTGTAACAACCCTCGGTAAAATCAATACCCTCATAATATTTCCGACTCTCTAATATACTATAAAATGTCTCCATATGTCTTTAATTACACCCCGTATGTGAAAACCGAGCTCAAATTATGTTATAGTTTATAAAAATAAAATAAAAATCTGAATTTAGAGCTGAGGCGGGCCGCGTAGGATTCCACCTCAAGCTCACGCGGGCCGTATTAAGACTAGATTGGACTCCGCTGACTTCTTTAGTTCATGCGGGCCGCTTCAACTTAAGCTTACATCAACGCGGGCCACGAGAGACCTGTACACGCGATTGCACCAGAGGCCGACACGTGTCGACATCGTGGCGGACCTACTCAACGACTCAGCTAAGCTAGTCCGTTAACTCGCTTTGACGCGGGCCGCGTAAGCCCTGCTTGTCTTTCACGCGGGCCGCGACAGAACCCAATTTCACAAGTATAAATAGAAGGCATCAGTTTATGAATTCCGTCGCTCACATTTCATTCTCAATCTCGAAATCTCTGATATTGGAAGTAATATTTTGGGAATTATACCCCTAATTAGCGAGGTTCTGCTCCATTGTAAGTATTATAACCCCGGTTTCATAATAGTTACGCTGCCCGATTGATTTAGGGTTCCGTAACAACTGTCGTGGTTCTGCCCGACGTAGTTGTTGGAATGCCGTCTCGGGGAGGGTATTATTAATAATTTCAAAGGGTTATGGTACTAATCAATGTACATTTGTATAAATTATAGATTATAGCCAGGAAACCCTTACGAAAAGCCTAAAACAGCAATGTGAGTAATCTCCTTTTTATTAACAGTTTTTACAAAACCTTAAATGTTTTATAATGTAATTAAGCAGTGATTGAGTCTTTGTAGTCTTCAATTACTGTCCGGTATGTTGGGGTTTTGTATACAAAATTTTGTACTACTTGCGAGTAGTAAGTCGGGATGACAATACATTACCATTGGACAATGAGTTAGCCAATGGGTAATATGACCCACAAGTCAGGATTGATAGTACCAAATGGAGTAATTGTGTAGACATAAACAATATGATCGCTCTCAATATTGTTCACTGTGACTTTAAACTTAATTAATTTGGGATTCACTCACCAGTATTTCCGACTGACAAATGTTTTTAAAACGCGTTTCAGGTAACCCAATGTGACAGCCAATTATTAAAAGCCAGCTGGAGAGCACTGAAGGCTTGGGGATAATGTGGCTATAAAAGTTACCAAATAAACGATGTTTTAAATTAAATAAAATAGGGTTTGTCCCTATAAATGTATTGTAATAAGAAACTTGGGTTTTGCCCTTGTTATTTATTAATATGAAATATGGTGGTTTTTACTCTGATAAACATTTCCTAACTACGGTCCTGATGTAAATTCCGCTGCGAGACTAAATAAAAACTGATACCACCAAACTCTGAGATCACGTCCGCCCGTTCCCGGGGATCAGGGATCGGGGGTTGTGACAGAAGGTGGTATCAGAGCCTAGCCACTGGTTCAAGCCAAAGAAGTGTTCTGCTGACACTTAAATTATAAAACTTGTGTTAGGAAATAAATTACGAAATAAATGCATAATTGTAATTATGTGTTATGTGTTATTTGACTATCTGTTAGTTTTCAGTATGAGTGATCAAGGACCATCAGACGTGAATCGTCAGTTATTTGATTCACCTAGGAGTGAAGGTACATCATCACAGCCTGCCCTTTCAGGGTATTCTGCTGATCAGGAAGAGGGAATATTTACCTTTAGAGCTCAATCTGAAGAACCATTTCCTACTAAGAAGCGAGGATGGTTCAGTAAAGAAGCTTTTGCTCGTAGGAAGAGAATGAGGAAATTGCAACAGCAAAGGACCTTAGCAGCCATTAAGAGAGAGACAGATGCCCATACTCAAGATATGCTAAATAGAAGATTAGCTAATTTCCATATCTTAGCTACGACTGCTGCTGACCCAGGTCTGGAACAATTAGTAGCCCCACAACCACAAAACCCAGAACATCCTATGGAGATAGAAAATCAGGAAAACCAGGTGGAAATGCATGATTTTAACCCAGAAGAAATCCCTCGGGTACCTGCACCAAACCCACTAGACCCGAATTACGACCCCTGGTGGGACGATAATAGGGACTTTGTGCAACGTTACCCTATTCAGGATTATCCACCCATACAGAACATAGAAGTTTACCCAGGTATGGACCCTTTAGATCCCTATTACCAAGATGATTATATTAGGGAGATATTAGAGGATCCTTACCAATTTCAGGAATTATCACCCCCATATCAGGAACCCGTACCCCAGATTCCCAACCCAGTCCGAGAACCTGCACCCCCAATGAGTGCAGAAAACGTTCAAGAACTTAGGACTTTCGGGGAGGAAATTCTGGAAAACAGTGAGAGGATGCGTCAGGTGGGAGAGCGTCTCGTATGGAAATACGATGAGCGCAATATGGGTTTTTGGATAAATCCATATCCGTGAATGTTTGAATGGAGGAAGTGGTAGTAATAATAATATAATAAAAATAAAATAAAATATGTGTGTACGGATGCATATTACTATTTTATTTCTGTTGATATTGTAATCTTTATTTCTGTACTAGTGTGTAATAGACGCATAAGTATATGAAAAGAGTAAGTAGCAATGATCTACGATTTTGGCAAAATTGCGTGTCGTGTAATTAATTATATTAAGATATTAATTGTGATATTAATATGGTATAAATGTTTAAAATTCAGATGTCAGACCAAGGAAATCAAGTCAATTTGGATAATAACCCAGAAATCCAGAATGATAATATTCAGAATGATGATAATCTGAATAATGAGAACCCAAACAACAATAACAATGGAAATCAAGTGGACAATAGTGCTATTCAACATATAGTAGCACAAGGAATTATAGATGCTATGCCATTTATACTACAAACTGTTAAGGATGCTGATAATAAAAGTAAGCATAGCAGTAAGCGACCACTTGAACCAGAAAACAGTGTGAACAATGGACCGGTACTTCAAATGCCTATTCCCAAAAGAAGAAGAACCATGCCTTATGGTTGTTCTTATAAAGAATTTTGGTCTTGTAAACCAATGGAATTCTCGGGCAATGAAGGGGCCATTGCAACCTTACGTTGGATAGAGAAGACTGAGGCAGTCTTAAGAATAAGTAAGTGTGCTGAAGAAGATAAGATACTGTTTGCTTCTAATCTGTTTAAGAACGCAGCACTAGAATGGTGGAACACTATTCTCCAAACAAAAGGAAGTGATAGAACCTATAATATGACATGGGAAGAATTTAAGGATAAGGTAGAAAGGAAATTCTGCCCACCCAATGAGAAGGAACAAATAGCAAACAAATTCCTAAACCTTAGGATGACTGGTATAGATAGCAAAGGGTACACTAAGTTATTCTTCGAATATGCTAGGATAGTGCCGACTCTTGCATCACCAGAACCAGTGTTAATCTCTCGTTATATTTGGGGAATAATTGGGGAGATTAGACACATAGTCAAGGCAGCTAGACCTCAAACCATAGAAGAAGCTGTAGAATTAACAAATACCTTGACTGATGAATTAGTCCGTACTAGAGAAGAAGACCAGAGAAGGAACCTAACCCAAAGGCTTACTCAAGAATTCCGTTCGGGGAATTACAATCGTAGGAATACAAGTTCTACCTCTACACCATACTGCAGAAATTGCAAGAAAAAACATTCGGGAAAATGCTCCATTCTCTGCAATCATTGTAAGATGCCAGGACACAAGGAAGAAAATTGCATGAAGAAAACCAGTAATGGATTATGCTACAACTGTGGAGAAAAAGGTCATATCAGGCCAAATTGTCCAAAATTAGCTCCAGCCACAGATAACAAGAATACTAGAAATGCTAGAGCATTTGTTCTGACTGCAGAAGAAGCCAAGATGATCCCAGACGTTATAGCTGGTACGTTTTTAGTTAATGATGTCTTTGCTAAAGTATTATTTGACTCTGGTGCAAACCAAAGTTTTATTAATACATCGTTTTGCAAAATTTTAAATCAGTCATTAACTAAACTATCACATGAATGCTTAGTAGAAACAGCCAATTGAGAAACCATTAGGATTTCTGAAATCTTGCAGGGAGCAAGCATAGAAATATTAAATCAAAAATTTATTGCAAACCTGTATCCCATGAATCTGGTAGGATTTGATGTTGTTTTAGGAATGGATTGGTTAATAGCCAATAAAGCCAATATTTTGTGTGATAAAAAGGTAATTCAAGTAAATTCACCAAAAGGTAAAACGATCACAATTAAAGGAGATAAGTCTTCTAAATCCAATAAATTCATCTCTGTGATGAAAACTGCAAGCTGTATAAGAAAAGGTTCTATAGTGTATCTGATTTCTATAATCACTAACACTAAAGGAAAGGATTTAAAAGATATTCCAGTAGTATCTCAGTTTTCAGATGTCTTTCCAGAAGAATTACCAGGACTACCTCCGGATAGAGAAGTTGAATTCAGAATCCATTTAATACCAGGAACGTCACCAATTGCCAAAGCACCTTACCGTTTGGCACCTGCAGAAATGCAAGAATTAAAGAAACAATTAGATGAATTATTAGAAAAAGGATTCATACAGCCAAGTTCATCGCCATGGGGAGCGCCGATATTGTTTGTTAAAAAGAAGGACGGGTCAATGCGGATGTGCATTGACTACCGTGAATTAAACAAGGTCACAATTAAGAATCGGTACCCATTACCGAGAATCGATGATTTGTTTGATCAACTGCAAGGAGCTCGATTTTTCTCTAAGATCGATTTAAGGTCAGGATATCATCAATTAAAGGTACAGGAAGAGGACATTCCTAAAACCGCATTTAGAACAAGGTATGGTCATTATGAATTTACTGTCATGCCATTTGGTCTAACCAATGCCCCAGCTGCATTTATGGACATGATGAACCGAATATGTAAGCCATATTTGGATAAATTCATAATTGTATTCATAGATGATATTCTAATTTACTCTAAGAATAAAGAGGATCATGCAAGACATTTGCATGCACTTTTAAGTCTGTTAAGAAAAGAAAAACTGTATGCTAAGTTTTCAAAGTATGAATTTTGGTTAGAACAGGTACAATTTCTTGGACACCTAGTTAATCATGAAGGAATTCATGTAGACCCAACCAAAATCGAGGCAATTACGAAATGGAAAACCCCTGAGTCACCAACCGAGGTTAGAAGTTTCTTAGGATTGGCCGGTTATTATAGAAGATTTATTAAAGATTTCTCTAGAATAGCCATTCCCTTAACTAAGTTAACTTGTAAATCTGTTAAGTTTGAATGGGGAATAAAACAAGAAGAAGCCTTTAGAATTCTTAAGCAAAGATTAACCCATACACCAATATTAGCATTACCAGAAGGAACTGAAGACTTTGTAGTCTATTGTGATGCTTCTAAATTAGGTTATGGATGTGTATTGATGCAACGCCAAAAGGTTATAGCATATGCATCTAGACAACTTAAGAATCATGAAGAGAATTATTCAACCCATGATTTAGAATTAGGAGCTATAATTTTTGCTCTTAAGATTTGGAGACATTACCTTTATGGTAGTAAGTTTACCATATTCACTGATCATAAGAGTTTAAGGTATGTTTTCGGACAAAAGGAGTTGAATATGAGACAAAGACGCTAGATGGAATTTCTTAGTGACTATGATTGTAATATCCAGTATCATGAAGGAAAAGCAAATGTAGTGGCAGATGCTTTAAGTAGAAAGTATTATGAAAAGACAAAAAGGGTACGTTCTCTTAAATTAAATCTGCAAGTAGATTTAAATGATCAGATAAGAGAAGCACAAGAATCAGTAATCAAGGATGATTCTGAAAAATTAAAAGGTATGTTAAAAGAATTAAAACAAGGAACAGATGGAATTTGGAGGTTCCATGAAAAGAGAATGTGGATACCTAAATTAGGAAACCTGCGTAATCGTATATTAGAAGAAGCTCATAAATCTAAATATACGATGCATCCAGGAAGTGATAAAATGTACCAGGATTTAAGGAAAAATTTCTGGTGGATAGGAATGAAAAAGGACATAGCAACCTATGTTTCTAAATGTTTAACTTGCTCACAAGTTAAAGCTGAACATCAGAAACCCTCAGGTTTGTTACAGCAATTAGAAATGCCAGTGTGGAAATGGGAATTAATAACAATGGATTTTGTTACTAAATTACCCAAAACTAAGAAAGGAAATGATACAATCTGGGTGATTGTAGATAGACTAACCAAGTCAGCTCATTTTCTACCAATGAAGGAAACAATTAGTATGGAACAATTATCTAAATTATATGTAAATGAAATTGTTTCTTTACATGGCATTCCTTTATCAATTGTTTCTGACAGAGATAGTCGCTTTACATCTCATTTTTGGTCAAGTTTCCAAAAGGCAATGGGAACTAAGATAAAGCTAAGTACGGCTTATCATCCACAAACAGATGGACAAAGTGAAAGGACAATTCAGACAATGGAAGATATGCTTAGAGCTTGTGTAATTGACTTTGGAGGTAATTGGGACGATCACTTACCTTTAATAGAATTTTCTTATAATAACAGTTATCACACAAGTATCAATGCTGCACCATTTGAAGCACTTTATGGACGAAAGTGTCGAACCCCAGTCTGTTGGGCAGAAATTGGGGAAAAGCAATTATCTGGACCTGAGATAGTGCAGGAAACAACTGATAAGATTATTCAAGTCAAGGAACGATTGAAAGCAGCACGTGATCGACAAAAGAGTTATGCTGATAACCGATGCAAGTCATTGGAATTTCAAATAGGAGATAGAGTATTGTTAAAAGTCTCTCCTTGGAAAGGAGTGGTAACATTCATCAAACGGGGAAAGCTAAGTCCCATGTATGTTGGACCTTTTAAGATTATTAGAAGAATAGGACCTGTAGCCTATCAGCTACAATTGCCAGAGGAAATGGCAGGAATACATGATGTGTTTCATATATCAAATCTTAAAAAGTATTTAGCTGATGAATCATTGATAGTGCCTCTTAAGGATATAGAGGTAAATGAACAACTCAAATTTGTAGAAAGACCTCTACAAATTGAAGACAGGAAAATCAAGAATCTCAAACATAAAAGACTAGTTCTAGTCAAAGTGAAGTGGGATTCCAAAAGAGGACCTGAGTATACATGGGAACTCGAATCAGAAATGAAAAGGAAATATCCACACTTATTTTAGTAGATCTCGAGGACGAGCTCTAAACAAGGTGGGGAGAATGTAACAACCCTCGGTAAAATCAATACCCTCATAATATTTCCGACTCTCTAATATACTATAAAATGTCTCCATATGTCTTTAATTACACCCCGTATGTGAAAACCGAGCTCAAATTATGTTATAGTTTATAAAAATAAAATAAAAATCTGAATTTAGAGCTGAGGCGGGCCGCGTAGGATTCCACCTCAAGCTCACGCGGGCCGTATTAAGACTAGATTGGACTCCGCTGACTTCTTTAGTTCATGCGGGCCGCTTCAACTTAAGCTTACATCAACGCGGGCCGCGAGAGACCTGTACACGCGATTGCACCAGAGGCCGACACGTGTCGACATCGTGGCGGACCTACTCAACGACTCAGCTAAGCTAGTCCGTTGACTCGCTTTGACGCGGGCCGCGTAAGCCCTGCTTGTCTTTCACGCGGGCCGCGACAGAACCCAATTTCACAAGTATAAATAGAAGGCATCAGTTTACGAATTCCGTCGCTCACATTTCATTCTCAATCTCGAAATCTCTGATATTGGAAGTAATATTTTGGGAATTATACCCCTAATTAGCGAGGTTCTGCTCCATTGTAAGTATTATAACCCCGGTTTCATAATAGTTACGCTGCCCGATTGATTTAGGGTTCCGTAACAACTGTCGTGGTTCTGCCCGACGTAGTTGTTGGAATGCCGTCTCGGGGAGGGTATTATTAATAATTTCAAAGGGTTATGGTACTAATCAATGTACATTTGTATAAATTATAGATTATAGCCAGGAAACCCTTACGAAAAGCCTAAAACAGCAATGTGAGTAATCTCCTTTTTATTAACAGTTTTTACAAAACCTTAAATGTTTTATAATGTAATTAAGCAGTGATTGAGTCTTTGTAGTCTTCAATTACTGTCCGGTATGTTGGGGTTTTGTATACAAAATTTTGTACTACTTGCGAGTAGTAAGTCGGGATGACAATACATTACCATTGGACAATGAGTTAGCCAATGGGTAATATGACCCACAAGTCAGGATTGATAGTACCAAATGGAGTAATTGTGTAGACATAAACAATATGATCGCTCTCAATACTGTTCACTGTGACTTTAAACTTAATTAATTTGGGATTCACTCACCAGTATTTCCGACTGACAAATGTTTTTAAAACGCGTTTCAGGTAACCCAATGTGACAGCCAATTATTAAAAGCCAGCTGGAGAGCACTGAAGGCTTGGGGATAATGTGGCTATAAAAGTTACCAAATAAACGATGTTTTAAATTAAATAAAATAGGGTTTGTCCCTATAAATGTATTGTAATAAGAAACTTGGGTTTTGCCCTTGTTATTTATTAATATGAAATATGGTGGTTTTTACTCTGATAAACATTTCCTAACTACGGTCCTGATGTAAATTCCGCTGCGAGACTAAATAAAAACTGATACCACCAAACTCTGAGATCACGTCCGCCCGTTCCCGGGGATCAGGGATCGGGGGTTGTGACAGAATTCATCAAATTCTCGTTGTTCATCCCCTCAACATACGCCACCTCTGCTGGAGGATAAGCCCGCTCAACCCAGTGCTGAACAATCGGGGGAAAGATCAACCTAGAGGACTCCGCGATCTTCCAATGGGGCTGGTAGCGCTTATCCCGATTGTTGGGATCCCAATTGATGGTAGGTAAATAAAGATCATCACCCAGGCGGGCTCCATCGTCAGCAATGCCACTGCTGGATCCTCCAGTATCACCAGCAGCGTGATCCCCCGCACTAGTCGCCTCGTGGGCCAGAGATGCAGCAGGCATTTCTTTCCCAGCAGCGGAATATATACTCAAAGGAGAATCAAACATAGCGGAAGGGGCGACACTCAAGGTCAGCGGTGTGGAAACCGGGCTAGCTGTTATAGTCACAGCAGCGGTAAGTATAGGCGGCGACATGACACAACTAGCAGCGGTGGTAACATGCGCCGAAGGTGTAAGATCTGAAAGGCTGCTAGCAATGGGAGGTACCGCCCCCACAGATGACAAGGGCGTGGTTGTCACATTCACAGTCTGAACCTCGCCAGCAGTACTTGCATCAAAAACAAGCCTCAGTAACACGAAGCTCATAATTCACAACGACATTCGAAGACAAAACACACATACCAATTGGCAGGGCATAGGCGGCTTGCATAGCCTCAAACGCAGTAAGCGGGGGAGTAACAAACACCTTTCGCTTCTTCGCCACATGGGTAGGGCTTGTCATTATAACGGTAGTAGTAGTATCATCCTTGGTGAGTGCCGCACCCCCAGCGGAAGATGTGGCCGCCCCAGCTGCCATATATTTCCTACCAGTAACCTTTATCCGGGTTGGTTTCTTCTCTGGAAGGATAACGTTACTACCCCCGCTGAGGGTAGGGGGAAACGTAGGCGACAGGATCCGTAGGTAGAGCAGGTAGTAAAAACTGATCGAGGTGAACTTTCAACACATCAGGCTCCTGTTCGTCAAGCACGCGGTCCGCGGCTCTCAACGCCAGATGCCGTGGAGGATCAACAAAGTCAAACAAGCTCCATTCCCCTGAAAGATGCACATATGTTATCTTCAAAAATGGCAAAATACATGACTAGTAAAATTTACGAGTACCTTCATCATCCCTTCGAAATGAGGGATACTGTTTGATATCACGCCACAGTAGACTCATCCCCGCCATTACCAGGGCTCCTTCTGGGATTACTGTACACTCGAAAGGGTGGCCACACAGTCTTGTATATAGGGCGTTTGAAATATAAGCATCTTCAGAAGGACTATCGTCCTTCACTTTGTCTTTAGGTCCCATGTTTCTCTAATGCATCCCGCCGGGAATTACAGAGGCATCGATATAGAAAAATTTCTTCTTCCAATCTTTGTCCCTAGAACTGGTAGGAATATCCCTCAGACAAGTTGCATCGGTATCTCTCCGGTCAAAGGTGAAAAAGGGGGATTTCCACACAAGCACAAAGAAAACCCTAAACACAATAAGTTCCGGAATGTGCCCTAACGCCGCACAAGCAAACTCAAACTGTCGAAGTTTCACCAACCCTAGTGGGTGTAGTTGGGAGATGTGAATACGGTAATGGTCAAGAACCAATTTGCAAAATTTGGTAATAGGCAGCCGGAAATTGCAAAATTTGAAGAAATCACTAAACAATGTGATTTTACCCTCCTTCAATGGAAACGCTGTGTCCATTCTTGACGGCAACACGGGATTCCACTCAGCCCTGATCCCGTAATCTTGCATAAGGTTGTTATAAGACACGATTCCCCATTTGCAGAACAGGGCATCAGAACTGGCTGGGGCAGGGGAGGAAGATTCAGCGGTCTTAGAGGCCATTTTGTTTGATGATTCAGATGGTGTTGTGAGGAAATGTGCTTCAAATCTGAAAAACAGGGGTACTATTTATACGAGAAGGTAACTTTTCAAATTCGAAAAGAGGAAGGGACGAAAATACGCGTCAGAGCAGGGTAAACACAGTTGTCATCCCAATGATGGCCTAACTGTCACGTCCTATCCCATCGCCGCCGTTTTCTCATAACACATTATGGCACTTTAGTCTATAAAATTTGCCCTCAATAGGGTATAATGATTTTTTCTTTCTTCTAGTCCGATCTCATGAATTTCATTTCATAACTTCGGACTGGGGGGACATGACGAGGTATGACCCGAATCGGATAATCCGACCCGGTCCTTACCTATTATTTTATTATAAATAAATAATTATAAGGATTTGTTCTAGAACATTCCATCCTGCATGGATAGGTCACGCAACCAAATCTCCAACTTTTTGGGAAGATCATGCAAATCCCTAACTTATCGGAACCCATCCTAAGTTAGGGGAAACCCTAATAGCAAACTATAAATAGAGGTAAGCGTATAAGGTATGGATATTGTTCTCATACAACTCTTTTCTTCATCTTTACTTTCGTACTCCCAAAACCGAGACTTATTCTCACGCCGGAGGGTGGTTACAGGAATAACCCCATTCCTGTAACGAGTCTTAACGGTGTTTCTGTTTTGCAGCTAACTGTTCGGGTCACTGATAGTTGAAGTCTTGGTCGGATACTACCGTCAAGGTCAGTGTTTCATATCTCCTATATAAGGAGGTATCCACCTCCTTATTAGGGCATCGAATATGGGGCAGCACTTTTGTAGCTGGAAACATGGGATTCTTCCCCTACCGGCCGTCTCTACGTCCCCGTTTTTCTATTTTCCTCTTATTTGTAGGTCTAGGATTCGGGCAAAGAAGACGAGATGTGGCCATATCCGTATCCATCACCGTAGAAGTACCGACCCGCTTGGGTTACTCTTTTACATTGGCGCCATCCGTGGGACACACAACGAACCTCATCTTGTTATTTAGCTCCATCAAGAATCTCTAGATCCGTGTTTTTAACCAGATCCACACACGGATCGAGGAGGGAGATATGTTATTATACAAGGTCTTCTCATCGATATTCTACGGTTTCTCATGCTTCGATAGACGAGATTAGCCGTCATTTATACATGTGATCATGTAAGTTATTTACTTTTCTTTCTTTATGCAAGTTTCTGTCAAAAGCAATACGATGAAGGCATTAAATGTTTTCTTCCTATGTTAATGCCTTTTACAAAGAAACATAAAAGGAAAGAAAGCAAAACAAATTATAAAATCGTCACTTCCTGAGGAACACCAAACCAAACATATATTTGATAAAGAATGTCCTACTATATTATAAAGTGTGTATATACCTTGGTAAGGTATACTTCACAAGATGTAAGTCCTATCGCATATGCAGATTGATACCGAATGTACTAGATGTCCCATCTTTACACTATGTTTTGTCGACATGCCCACGTCACCAAAACAGGTCACCCACCATCTGTGTTCAACCTACGCTTCCATCACAAGCACTTACAACAGGCAACTCCCTACCGCGTTGCGCACGTCAACCACCCGCCATCAATGGCAGACACTTCCCATGCGCCGTATCGATGACCATTGTGCGTGGACACAGCTCCGCCACCTCACTCCGACTGTGTGCGGCGGGACATGCCTTCGCCACACGGTCATGGGGGACAACTCGCCCATGCAGTCCCGCGTATCAATGTTGGTGCATATTTGTGACAACAGCTTAGATTTGGTCTTTGGATATCTTGTAATTAGTAAAACGATAAACAGTTAGCGGGTTTAGCTTTGTAAGAGTTAATTAAGAGTGATTGGGCCAAACCAAACCCACATAGGGGGATGGTAGGCGAAATGGGCCTAGCCCAAGACCTAGCCCATGTGCAAAGCTTTGTCCTATATAAGCAAAGCTTAGCATTAGGGTTTAGGTTGATCTTCTAATCACTCTTGGAGAGAATTCGTGAAAGACAAAGGCTTGGACGAATTAGGATCTTGATTGATTGTAATCGTTGGAAGATAATCAATAAAGATCGGGTTTAAAGTGATCTCGGTTTTCTACACGTTTTCTGTTAAATCTGATCTAGAGGATTCCGCACTCTAGGTTGGATCGACGATTCTGTTACGATCCATACGGCTCACGGGACCTACAATTGGTATCAGAGCATTTTGCTCTCGATTGGCTTGGTTCAGAATCGTTTCTGCAGAAAAATCGAAGTTTCGGCGTTTTTAGAGGCTGTGTTCGTGAACTGCTGCTGATTTCGGATCAAAATCAAGCATTTCGGATCATTACGGATTCACAGGCTTGCATTTCGGATCAAATACCAGCATTTCGGACCAGTTTTACTGCATTACGGATTGATTTCGGACAGGAAATCAGTCATTTCGGATTAAACAAGCATTACGGATCAGTTTGAGTTGATTTCAGACCAGATAGACTTGATTACGGATCCATTTCGGATTGATAACTTGCATTTCAGACCAGATCAGTTGCATTCCGGACAAGATTGACTTCATTTCGGATCATTTAGTTGATTACGGATCAGAAGGTGTTTGATTTCGGACCAGTTTGACTTCATTTCGGACTGGAGTAGTGCATTTCGGACAAAAGGGTGTTCATTTCGGATAAACATAACCATTTCGGAAAGGGTGGAATTTTTCTTGGCTCGCGTAAGAAAAATTTCATTGTTTCGTGTTTAGAAAATTATCCGTAACTCGTTACAGGAAACCGTTCGCACCGTTGGAATCGTTGGATTTTTAGGGTAAAAAAAAAAAAAGACTCTGGAAAATCCCGAAAGCGGTTTTCGACATTATATATCTTTGGAATCGTAATCTCGAGACGAATCTAACGGTATAAGTTGGTAAAAACAGGTTTCGGACTAAAATTGTACGGTTTTACCAGTCTGATTAAGTTAAAATGTCGAACATGTCAAAATTGAACGAACTCTTAAGGATGGAACATGAGGTAGGCACAACAAACAAGCCACCTAAGATGATGAAGGTGGAAAACTACTTGACATGGAAGGATAGGTTTCAATCCTTTGTTGAGTACCAGGACACTCGTATGTGGATATGCATAGACGATGGGTATGTGAACCCAACTCATGAGTTTGAGGGTAGACAACGTATAACTGCTTATGTTGATATGGAAGCCGAACAAAAGAAAATGTATGAGGCTGAAAAGAGAGCCTTGGCTGCCATTAAAATGTCTTTACCTGATGGCATCAAACATACCTTTAAGAAGTACACTACTTCAAAGGAAATGTGGGATGCACTAGAGAAGCGATATGAGGGAAATCCTGATGTAAAGAAGAACAAAGTTGATCTATTGAAGAAGCAGTTTGCTGTGTTCAAATACATGAAAAATGAGTCACTTGAGGACGTCATCACTCGATACTACCATCTGATGTCAGAATTGGACAATTATGATATAGATTGCTATACTGACATAGAGAAAAATGACAAGCTGCTTGATGCCCTACCTGCTAAATGGGATATTTACACTCTCATGATAAAGGGAGAAGCTGATTATGAAACAAAAGAGCTGGAAGAAGTAGTTGGAAAGCTAAGAGCTTATGAGCTCAGCATGAAGAAGAAGGACACTGGATATGATCAGCTTCAAGATCCAGGGATTTACAATGGGCTTACATCTTCTTCATCTCACGATGCTTCTAGCGACTCTGTCACTGCTTTTCTCTCGCGTGAAAATGAGCAGGTCATAGTGAATGAGGATGGTGATGTGTGTTTTGTGGCTGCATCGGGAGGATCAACTGGAGCTAAGAGAACATCAACTGCTAAGCAAAGTAGTAGTTCAAAATCGATGCCAATGAGTGTGAAGTCTGCTGAAGAACATCTTGCTCTACTTGCATCGTTTGTTGCTTCTTATGAAAACTACATTCAGGGGAAGATATCTGATCCTGCCGTTTTAGATGAAGATTATGATCAGATTGACCCTGATGATCTTGAAGATATGGATTTGCAATGGCAAATGGCCATGATTACCAGACGTGTGAAGAGGTTCATGAACAGAACTGGAAGGAAGTTTGTGGGGAAAATTGTTGGTTTTGACAAGACCAAAGTAAGGTGCTTTAACTGTCAAAGTTATGGACATTTCGCTAGAGAATGTCAAAAACAAAAGCAAGAGACGTCGAATCAGAATTCAAACAACAGGAATGCTTCCAACAACTCTAACTCAAGGGCATTGATCTCTACTGCTCGAGAAGGTTCATATGACTGGAGTATTCATTTGGAAAATGATGAGAATGTCACTCAAGCATTCATGGCAGAGATTGTACCCGTTGATGATGCTGAAGCTAACGTGAATGCTGAAGTTGAAAAGAAAAGTGAAGCTGAGGAAAAGAAAGCTGATCAGACAACAGAAGCTGAAAAAGAAAAGCCAAAGTCTGAGCATGAAAGGGAAGACGAAGCTAAAGATGAGATCATCAAAAGAATGGAAGCTCAACTTGCTGCTCTTATGGCTAACTCAGACAAATCGACATGAGAGGTAAGTAACTCTGCTACTTCTGTTTGTTTAAAGTGTCGTGAATTACAGGGTGAAGTTGACAGGTTGTCAACTCAAAACAAAAGTCTGGTGAGCGAAATATCTAACGTAAAAGAATCAAATTTCTTTGCTAAACGAAACGAGTCATCATATTTGAAAAAGATAAAAGGCTATGAGGCTGAAATTGAAGTTTTAACCAGCAAACTAAACGAAAAACTTCAAGTCATAGACTTAGCTCATGACATGATGGCTGAGAAAACAAAAGAGATTTCTGAAAAATGCAAAGAGTTGTCAGATGCACAACTCAAAATTGTTGAACTTGAAAAGAAATTAGGTCAATTCAGGGATTCTACTTTTGTTATGAAACACATGATGGGTGGGTTAAAGAAGAGTAATGACAAGACCAGTGTGGGATTCAAGGGCTTCAATGAAGTCCCACCTCCTCTTAGTCATGACTATTCTTTCTTACCTGATGAAGATGAGTTCACAGACTTTCTGTCAACATCACCAAGTAGTTTCACATCTAGTCAAGGTGATGTGTCTGAAGATAATGATGCTAAGAAGGAGAATAACAGCAAACCTGTTTTGAAAAAGAAAAACTCAAATCCTACGAATAAAAATCCAACTTTTGTTAAAAAGGTTAACTTTGTTCAAGGAAGTGACATGAAAAACGAAACAGCTGTTATTGAAAACGAATCAAATTTAAAGTTTGCAAAAAATAAGAACATAGAAAATCTTGAAACTAAGCAAACTGAACCAAATCCTTCTAAGGCATCATCATCAACACCAGAATCTAGTTCAAAGGCTTCAGCTGAGAAGTCTTCGAAAAAGAGATCGTGCTTCAAATGTCACACAAAGGGACATGTAGCGAGCTGCTGTCCTAACAAAAAGGTTGAAGCACAAGTTAGTGAGAAACAAAGAGGGAAATCACCTGAGAAGCAAGGTGATACTGAGGAGAAAGTCTCAAATTCTCCAAAGAAATCTGCCCCAAAGCAACAACCGGGTGTTGCTGGTGGTGTAGATAAGGCTGAAAAAGGAACTCCACAAGTTCCTCGTTTTCAAAGAAATCAACCAAGATTTCAGCCTGAATCTACATCAGGCAGATATGAAAGACCTAGAAGTAACTCACCAAGAATGAAAAATCAAAACTCAAATAATTTCAGAAGTCAAGGTCAATATCAAAATCGATACCAAAATAATGGTGGTCGAACTTTTTATAACAATGGCTTTAGAAATTACAATCAAGGTTCTTGGAATCAAAATCAAAATTTTCAAAGGTCACATAGTCCAAACACAAATAGGTACCCTCAGGACCAGAGACCTTATGGAAATCATGCACCATTTCCATCAACAGGCCCAAGATCCAAGACTCCAGCTAGGAGTGATGGATACTGGATGGATGTTCCTGTAGTTGATGAATCTGGAAGACCCAAGACCATTAAGGCTTGGGTCCCCCAATCTAACTAATCTTTTGGTCGGTGTGTGCAGGAGCTGCTAAGGAGGATTATCAACTTATGGTATGTTGATACTGGCTGCTCCAGGCACATGACGGGGGATGCGAGGTTGTTTTCTGAATTTGAAGAATTTGATGGTGGACATGTAAATTTTGCTGGTGCTAAAGGTGGTAGGATAACTGGACGAGGAAAAGTGTCGAATGGGAAGATCACTTTGGACAAAGTGAACTATGTTGAGCAGCTTAAACACAATCTAATGAGCGTGTCACAAGTCTGTGACAAGGGTCACTCGGTCCATTTTACCAAAACTGAGGCATTGGTGTTGAAACCGGGTTTGGTCATTCCGGACGATTGGATAGTAATGCGTGCACCAAGGAAAAATGATACTTATGTCATGGACATGGGTGCCAAGGATCCGACTGCAGCGGTGGCGTGTTTACTGTCAAAAGCATCTGAAGCTGAATCTATGCTGTGGCACAGACGCATGGCCCATATTCACTACCGCAAAATGAATTATATCATAAAGAATGAGCTAGTGAAAGGGGTTCCATTGCTGAGGTTTCAAGTGGAAGATAAATGTCTTCCATGTCAAAAGGGAAAACAACACAAGAAACCTCATAAGTCTAAAACAGTAAATTCCATTAATGCCCCTTATGAATTACTTCACATGGATTTATTCGGTCCAGTGAACGTGAGGAGCATAGGTGGAAAGTACTACTGTCTGGTTGTCACTGATGATTACTCACGTTATTCATGGGTTTTCTTTTTAGGTACAAAAGATGAGACAGCGGAGATGCTGATAGATCTTTTTACTAAATTGGAAAACGTCCATGATGCAAGGATCAAGAGGATAAGGAGTGATAATGGCACAGAGTTCAAGAATCGGATTCTGGATCTCTACTGTCTTCGAAAGGGAATAGAACATCAATATTCTGCTCCTTATACTCCTCAACAGAATGGAGTCGCTGAGAGGAAAAACAGGACGTTGATTGAAGCCGCTAGGACGATGCTTTCAGATTCAAAGCTACCAGTTCTTTTCTGGGGAGAAGCTGTGAATACAGCTTGCTATGTCCTAAACAAAGTTTTAACTGTTAAACGTTTTAACAAAACTTGTCATGAGTTGATGTTTAACGAAAAACCAAACTTAACAGGCTTTGAACCATTTGGATTACCCTGCACCATTGTGCGAAACAAAGATAAACAAAAATTCGGTGAGGTGGCTGACGAAGGCTACTTTCTGGGTTACGTGCCTGGCACACCGAATAAAAGGGTTTTTAATCTCAAAACTGGTAAAATTGAGGTTGTTTTTAATGTGGAAATTACTTCCTACAAACCTCAACAATCAACGAGTGGTCCTGCTATATTATATGATTATGAAAGTGTGTTTAAATCATTTAATATTCCTGAGGTTTCTGATGCAGGTGATTCTCAGCTGATTCAAACGGTGATTGGTGAAGACGATGAAGGCGAGTTTATGCCTAGATCGAATGTTGATATGTCAGATGCTCCGGAAACTTCCCATGGTGCTACTAATCCTGATTCAAGCGATAGTGACTCTGAACCCAATCAGGGGGAGGAGTTTGTTAATCCGTTTGCAAATCAGAATATTCAGGGGGAGGTTAGATCAAACCTGGGTGATAATCTTGAAGTTGATGCAGTTTCTTCTACACGAGCAAATAGAGATCATCCAGTTGACATGATACTGGGAGATCCTACTGCAGGTGTTCAGACGAGAAGAAGCATAGCAGCAAATTCTGGGTTATTTGTTTCGATTGAGAAGACTGGGATAGTGAACGAGTGCTTGTATAGTTGCTTTATTTCCCAAGAGGAGCCGAAGAACATTCATATGGCTCTTAAAGACAATTCATGGGTTGAAGCTATGCAAGAAGAATTGGCCCAGTTTGCAAAGTTGAAGGTATGGGAGTTAGTGGACCTTCCTAAAGGTGAAAGAGAGATTGGCACTAAATGGGTATTTCGGTGCAAGAAAGATGAAAGAGGAATTGTCACGCGCAATAAGGCTCGGTTGGTTGTCAAAGGGTTCAGTCAGCAAGAAGGGATAGATTACAATGAAGTGTTTGCACCAGTGGCAAGGTTGGAGGCAATTCGTTTGTTTCTAGCTTTTGCTTCATTCAAGGGCTTTAAAGTTTACCAACTAGACGTGAAGAGTGCATTTCTTTACGGGCAAGTCCAAGAAGTGGTGTATGTCTCACAACCAGATGGGTTCGTTGATCCAGATTATCCAGATCGAGTGTACAAACTTGATAAGGCTTTGTATGGGTTACATCAAGCTCCCAGGGCGTGGTACGAGACACTGTCTACACATCTGCTCAAGAATGGTTTTGAAAGGGGTCAGATAGACAGTACACTGTTCATAAAGAGGAAAAAGGAAGATTTTCTGCTGGTACAGGTATACGTGGATGACATCATCTTTGGGTCATCTGATGTGAACATGTGTAAAGAGTTTGAACAGGTGATGAAGAGTAAGTTTGAAATGAGCGCTATGGGTGAGCTGCCCTATTTTCTGGGATTACAAGTTGAACAGAAGGAGGATGGGATGTTTATTCATCAAACGAAGTATGTGTATGACATTTTGGATCGGTTCAAAATGAATGATTGCTCTACTTTCAACACACCCATTTGCGAAAATCACAATCTTGGCCCAGATCATGAAAGTACTGAAGACGTTGATCCTACTCAATACAGGGTGATGATTGGTTCTCTAATGTACTTGACTGCTTCAAGACCTGACATCATGTTTGCCGTATGCTTGTGTGCCAGATATCAGGCGAATCCAAAAGAGTCACACATGAAAGCAGTGAAGCGTATTCTTCGTTACTTGAAGGGGAAACCTAAACTTGGGTTGTGGTATCCAGCTGATAGTGATTTGAGGTTCGTTGCTTACACTGATTCAGACTTTGGAGGATGCAAATCAAACAGAAAGTCTACTACAGGTGGTTGTCAGTTCTTAGGAGGCAGGATCGTGTCTTGGCAATGCAAGAAGCAATCCTGTGTGTCTACATCTACGTGTGAAGCTGAATATATTGCTGCTGGTAGCTGTTGCTCTCAGGTCCTCTGGATTCAACAGCAGATGCGCGATTACGGTTTGGATTTCACTCGTACTCCTATTATGATAGATAATAATGCCACTATATCAATCACAAACAATCCCGTAAAGCACAGTAGAACTAAACATATTGACATACGTCATCACTTTATACGGGATTGTGCTGAAAAACGACTCATTGAATTGCACCGAGTCGACACAGAAGATAACCTTGCTGATCTTTACACTAAAGCTTTTGATCGAGCTCGCTTTGAACACTTAGTCGAACTCAACGGGATGAGGAATCCTGAATAACTGGTTTTTCATAAGAATTTTGTAAATAGTTTACTGCTTTTTCAAAAATCAAAAATACAAAAACATTGAAAAATCAAAAACATAAAAAAAATATAGAAAATTAAAAATGAGTTTTCACTGTGTGAAAAAGAAGAAATGATAGTACATCAGCAAGTTAGACTGTCACACTCGAACTGAATCAAAATGCTTAAGTGTGATAGTAGCTTCATCATATGATATACCAGTAGGCAAAAGCATGAAATAATCAACTTACCAATGTGATATAAACATAAATGAACTGAGTATGAGTGGGGAACACATCAGTGGTGTACGGTTTAATGACCTTAAATCTTGCGTTGATAGATTGCCAAAATCTGAAGTTTTGGGTCTTTATACTGTTATTTCATCTGGGGATATCAGGGGTGTCCTTCTGCTGCATCCAGATACATGCTGACCTAGACACACCCCGGATATCTTAAAAGAGCTAAAAATGCCAAAACCCTGAAAATGAAGAAGCTCTCATAGAGAGTCATTCAAAATAAGTGCAAAATGCACAAATCGTACCAAAAATGGTATCTGTCTTAGCCCTCGATAAGATATTTTGGTATCTCTGCTGTACGGAAGTACTGACCTGTTCACCAATTATCTATCGTTGAAAAACAAAACGGATGAATTCAGTATACTCACCTACTACGATGAATCTTTGTGCATACCTTGATCGCGGGGGTATATCCTGAAGTGGGACACACTAATATATCAGAAATAAAATTACCTTAACGTATCATACGGTAATGGTACTTGAAATGTTCATGCATTTGTTTAAGTGGACAAACATACTGGTAATCATCTTGAACTGGTTTTCACGAAAAATTAAATAAAGAATTATCTAATGGTGTGAAACAGTTTGATTGTGCTGATATGATCTTCTTACCGGTGATTCTCACAAAAATAGAGTGTTTATTGCTTTTCGTATTTATTTGCTTTCAGAAAATACAAAAATACAAAAATAGTGTCTTTTTCTGTTAAAAATTCTTAATGTACGGGAAACTGTTATTCTTGGAGGAATTGTTACTGATAGGGGGAGACGGTGTTAGTAAGTGGGTTCAAAATCTTGAAATGATGCAGGTTATGGGGTGTTCATTTAAAATTTGTGCGTGTTGGTGTTGAGTTGGAACGTGCTTAATCTGTTATACAGTTTAACTAATCTCTTGAATAATAATAATTTGTTTAACTTTTGTTGAAAAATTATTATGGTTTCTCGAGATGTTTGTTTTATAGTATACAGATTGAAGCAGTGTGTTGCTGAGAAGTTGCTGTGTTGCTGAGAAGTTGCTGTGAAGACGAGAGTTTGATTGGATGCATGGTAGACCCTCCTTTCTACATTGCAGACAAAGTTGAAGAGTGCTATACAAAAGCTGAACTGGAGTTTACTCAAACGCTAAAGTGTTGAAGATTTGGTGATTGGATGCATCAGCTTAGGGGGAGTCTGTTGCTGACAGAAGCTGTTAAAGCTGAAGCTATCCAAAGATCAAAAGACTGTGAGATTCTAAAGACTGAAGTTACCTTTGCAAGCTATTGTCAAGGGGGAGTTTGTTGGTGCATATTTGTGACAACAGCTTAGATTTGGTCTTTGGATATCTTGTAATTAGTAAAACGATAAACAGTTAGCGGGTTTAGCTTTGTAAGAGTTAATTAAGAGTGATGGCCAAACCAAACCCACATAGGGGGATGGTAGGCGAAATGGGCCTAGCCCAAGACCTAGCCCATGTGCAAAGCTTTGTCCTATATAAGCAAAGCTTAGCATTAGGGTTTAGGTTGATCTTCTAATCACTCTTGGAGAGAATTCGTGAAAGACAAAGGCTTGGACGAATTAGGATCTTGATTGATTGTAATCGTTGGAAGATAATCAATAAAGATCGGGTTTAAAGTGATTTCGGTTTTCTACACGTTTTCTGTTAAATCTGATCTAGAGGATTCCGCACTCTAGGTTGGATCGACGATTTTGTTACGATCCATACGGCTCACGGGACCTACAATCAACCACCTGTTATCTCCGGCGGGATGCCGTCATGCTCCGCCATCTCCGGTGGGATGCCCTCATGCTCCGCCTATCTCCGGCGGGGGACCATTTTGGTCACGCCGTTACTGCACCTTTAAAACATGTCATCGAACAGTCTCCGCCACTGCGCGACGCTATCTTTTTCTGCCACTTACAGCTTATCACCATCATGAAGCACTATTAGAGCATTCCTGCCTTCGCGCAACCTGGTTCGCACCATCGTTGTCCGCGCTACGTGCTTCACGTCACTGTTTCCTCGATGCTGGCCTCTGTACCATAAGAGATGTTTGTAAATTCCTAGACCTTCTCCTATAAATGCTCACTTGAAGCTAAAAAACTTGTAAGTGACAACGTCCTATCCTCTGTGTCTATCTAGCTTGAGAAGGAAGCTAAAAGATTTTCTATTATTATCTTTAATTTAATAAATATCTATGGATAGACAAAATTGCACGTGCCTAACTAATTCTTGTGTGCACACATTCCTATTTTTTTTTCAAAACTTCCATCACAACTTTGCACACAATGCACTCCTGCATATATTTTGTTACAGACCAAGTTAAGAGGGAACCTCACCTAGTGTTAGTGATGTGACTTTCATTAGTCTTACATCTCCCGATTTATTGAAGATGCCTTCCTGTCCCATCTTCTACAAATTACGATGGGAACAACTTGGTTGGGAATTTTAATGCCAATCACCCTGCTACAGTCTTGTTAGACTACAATGGCTCATGTTAATGCCAAAACACCCACTCGAACTAATAGCTTAATATAACAACCTCCACCGCGAGAGTGCGAGCGAGTTCTGCATACGCTGGATACGCACCCGTTGCGCGAGCGAGCAAGTTCGGCCTGTGTGTGTCTGTGTGACACGTCCATCGCCACGCGAGTGCACCTTGCCCGCCGGACACAACCCGCCACGGCGCGAGTACTCTCCGCCTACCGGACATACTCCACCATCGAGCAATTACACCCCGCCTCTATATTACTTACCCATCAAATTTGCCGATTTTGAAAGAGGCTATAAAAGCTTTAGTCTTAAATTTTTGTGGGACTAAAAGAAACGAATCCGAACTCCTTTTTTGAGTTCACAAGTCTTCTTTTAAAAATTTGCACCACAACTTACATTATTTTGCATAAATGACGCCTAAGAATGTTATAAGCTCATACTTTACGGCTCAGAATACATACTGGCATATTATAAGAATTGGTGCATGACTTTTAAACATACATATGGACATATACTATTTTAACTGGCCTATGGCCATACGTTTACATTTACTGACATGATCCGAAAGCTAGGCCGCGCATACGCGTATCAGGCAGTCGCCGGAATAGCTTCACCGTGCATATCGGACACGCACCCCGCCACCCGCTCACTTCAAACTAGTCTGCTACTACGCGTACAATGCAAACTCTACCCGCGAATTCACCGAAAAAGCTTCGCGCGCGAGTTAACTCGGATTGCGCCGATCAGACTCCGCTACGCAGTGATGCCTCATCCACCATTTTTTATTTTATTTTACTCTTTCTAAATGCATTGGTAGGAACTCGAAACGCTTTACTATACGGCACTCTCTAGCGTGATTCGTTGTGTAACCAGCACACTCTTAGACGTCATACCGTTTCGGTTGCGTGGTCAATCTTGCCCGCGCTACCACCGGCGGAAGCTTTTATTCAACTCGCCACCACCGGTGGAAAATTTCATCCACCCACACCCCTGGCGGTCAACTTCCTTCGTCGTGCCACCCCTAGCGGACAACCTCCTAGGTCACGCCATCTCCGGCATACACCTCTCTTGGTGGCGCCACCTCCGGCGGACACCTTTCCTTGTCGCACCACCTCCGGCGGGCACCTTTATTCGTCGCGCTGCCACGAGCGGACAATTTTCATTCTATCCGCCACTTCGGTGAACTTTTTCGTTCACTCCCACCATCTCTGGCGGATACCTTCCTTGCTCACGCCATCTCCGGCGAGCACCGTCCTAAGCCACGCCTTTGGTCACGCCTGTAAACTTATTTCGCTACATAACAAAATACGAGAGTACCTGATGGAAATTCTCGGTTGTCATACATAAAGCTATACCTTCCAACTTTCTTGCCTATTATTATAAATGGGGTTGTGACCCACTCAGTCACGCCATAGCCGCAGGCCATACCCCGCCACTCCTCCGCCTGTGTATGTCACACATACAGCAGCGTATTGCTTTAATTTGTGCTACTAGAGCTTTTAAACGGAACCAGATCACTTAGAACAGTCCAATGTTTCCTTCTTTATACTACACAACATTTTACATGTGCTGATGCTTATAGCACGAGATCGTACAACCGTTGTGGCACTACTTTTAAACATATACCAGGATATAGTCATTCAACTAAGACTATGGGGTGTCGTGTAACCTCCCCAACATCCGCATCATCTTCCACATCGTAGGCATGCATTTATATTAACTAACATGAGATCCTTTACAACCGTAAAGCTGGTACTTGAAATTTCACGGCATGGATCATCACTACCATTACAAAGAGCATACGTAAATCATTTTCTTCAAAATGATCGAAACTACATAAATATTATCGTCGCAGTATAATACCGCCATGGGCAAGATATGTTAAAAAACAACCAAGCTCGATCATTTCAACTTGTACATAAAATAGCCCTTGTCTAAGTAGGACGTGTTTTGGCAAACCTTATGTACACATATAAATAATGCAATTTTCTACTTTGTTATTTCAATGCTACTAATGTTTATCTAAGCAGCAACAGACTGGGAGACTAGCACGGCGGGCTAACCACTCACGCCCAAGCTGTAATCAAGTCTTGAAAGCTGACACTTAGTAAAATCGAACGACACATCGGTAGGAATTGACATCCTCAAGCTGGACAATCTTACTGATAATGTCCTCGCCGTCAACAACACAACACATCGAGCACATGATTCTCGTAAGTGGGACAGGAACGGTGTAACCCTACAAACGCTACAGACCGTAGTCACCAAAGCCAAAGGTCCTGGTTCGGACATTCGATTTACACACCTGACAACCCTTCTTCAACAACGAGATTTCGGTTGGACAACTTCTTATCAAACCTTCTTACTGGTAAGGTGGTCCTTGTCGCCGTTTACTCCTTCACCAAGCTATACCTTGGTAAGGATAGACCTAAGCTGAAGTTCATCAAGCTGAGCTACATATTTCGGAATGCAATTCCAGGTACAATCCTAATTTATTGCTTTATTTAGTTGCGCGATACACTTTTACTTGTTCAAACGCGCTTGGCATCTCATTGCACGCCTTTGGTCCACTTGACTATATATATATATATATATATATATATATATATATAATGGTCCGTACATAACCTGACATGGCGATGCTACCTCAAAATTACAAAATCCTAAACACATGAATGGAAGATTTTATTGCCCACACATGCATGGGGCCACACTCGATTGGCCATCTGATATGTCGTATGCACCTATATCATCACTTTTGATACTTATGTCCTAACATGCTTAGCATCATCGAACTGGGTAATCTGCTCGGAACAACACGACTATGGGTGGACATGGTCATAATATTTACACATGCTAAACTATACATTGAAAAATCCTTATTCAAGCACGCGGGCTTAGCTATGTAATTTCTCACCACGCCTCCTCAATTGCTGAACTATCATATCCGATAGACAATCTTGAACCAGGCGCAACCGTTGTGTCAGACATCTGCGCGCAAGACTCACGGGTGACATGTACTTAATCTTATCCTTAAATATGGTACTCTCACATAACTCGATAGCTTGACGCAATACTCCATAAGTCATATATTAAAAGAGCGCCTATTAGAATTGCCCACTAAACAAAAGTGTCGATAAAGGTCTCACCTCTATTTTACGCACACTTATCTACAATACATTTAAATCGATTAATAAGCATGTCGGAGTCTTCTTAGCATGTTATACTTCATGTTTATTTGTCGATTTCTTTTTAGTACCTATCAAGTTCAAAGCTACTAACATACTTTAGCAGCACTAAACTGGGGGACTAGCAGCGTATAGCGCCATTACGCCTTAAAAGTGACCATTTTTCTCTCAGGCTGCCCATTAAGGTGATATCCACTACATATTATCATGCATCGGCTCTTATATAATGTGGATATTTTGATGCACCAGACGATATTTACACTTTTCACATCATTTGGCCTACGACTGTACCACTTGACACAACATATGCAATTTGGTAGTCAAGACAAACGCACGACAAAACCAATATACGTGATCATTCAAATAAGTATTCCACACGCTATGCGACAAGAAAAATACTTATTCGGATGTGTATTCCCCACGCCAATATGCGACAGGGATAACAGAAAACCCTCATGCCATAGTCTGCGAGGTAGTTTAAGCAGACACGCCACCTACTATAAGCATTCCACACGCCAATGCGCGTCCAGGAAAAGCACGTAGTAGCTTACATAACGCGTATAAAGCGTATAAAGTGATCATTCACGCCTAACGCGTATAAAGCATTTTATTATCTCAATGAGTGTTCACTCACGCCAAGCGCGTAGAAGGCACTTTGTTGTTCAAGTGTTCATTAACGTCGCGCGGGTTATAAAGCACTTTCTGATATCTACAAGTGTTCATATAAACATTTGTAAACACAACATACCACCGCATTTGAACTGCATATCATGGTAAAAAACAACTCTGACATGAAATATTTTTCATAATAACAAAGTCAGATGATCAAATTATACAGCGCTAAGAGTGGGTATCTTGGTAATAGATGTTTTCAACCATTACTACTCCAGTGGGTATCTTGGTAATAGATGCACAACCACTGATGAAAAACCAAGTACTTGTCCCACAATTATAAAAACATTGTGGGGAACATAAATAACGCTCTAAGCACCCTTCCGAGGTCACTGAGCATAGCAAGCACTTCTGCAGGGGTGCATTGCATGTCATTCTTTCCGATTGCAACGATAATTGCTATAACCGGATCATCAATAACGACTGGTACAACCGCCAGCGGTTTCACATTCGCCTAAGGTGGCATAACATCCGCATATGCGTCTATGGCCAACAGTGGCTGCACATTACGACAACGGGGATTGACGTACATGTTTACATACATATTTATTTACAGTATCTTCACATGTAACGAAGTGCGTTTTATATTTATAAAAATGGTTTATACCTTAACATTAAAACACACACAACAAAGGACAAGTGTATCCCGTCATATATGCAACAAAGTATTGGTAAGAGCCAGATATCGAGCCATGGAACACGGGCGTTATATGTACTAAATCTTTGTCATTAGATTACCAGATAAAATGATAAGTGAATGGTTGTTTAACTAAATTATCTAAATTATATCTAACACATAAATATACTATTATCTTGCTTCACAAGTAACCTAAACATGTTATCTATCAGATATGTCACAAAAGTACTTAATCAATTTTCCAATTTCGAGACAGCTAGTTACCGAGTCTGGATTTCTAGCATTATGATTCTTTGGAAAGTTAACGCGATGGTCACACGTTAACCACCTAAAATCATTCATTAGCGAGCTATTGATATTTATTCAAGCGAATCTTTAAAGATAGGTTATTTACCGGGTCTGGATTCCTAACCTCACTTATCAAAGAAAGCAATACCAATGGTCAGAATACAGCCACGAGGATAAGCAATTATGTAGATCATATAACAAACAGTTTCACCTTTACATGTCTTAAACCTAAATCTACCATGTCAGTAATTTCAGACCAAAACTACTAAACAAGGATCATAAACCGCATTCAAGAACATGTAATCAACACCATATAATTCGTTAGAACCCTTACGTGCAAGACAGTATTCCTAATCACAATAAGATATATCTTGTATAAAACCAATACCCTGGTCTGGTTTTATGGTGTAAACAAAGTCTACAAACAAGTGATTAATCAAGAAATAGTTACCATCCCACTAACCACAGATTCATTATCCAAGATAATCAAACATAATCAGGAACTCAACATCAATGAAACATTCATTATATAGTCATGAAGATTCAACAAGAAAAAGTACTAAGTTTCATACAAACAAGATTACAACATAAAGATTATTCAAGAAACAAGTTCATTACTACTATTACATAAACTACATTAAACATAAACTAACATCAGCTCATAACTTGCAAAATGATCAGAATACATGTTCAAGAACAAGGAATCGAACCATAAACAAGCAAGGAATTGATGGGTTGGATCGGTTATGCTTCCACTCGATCTTTAAGCTTCAAATGGGTCTGATCAGGACTGCTTCGTAACCCAGAAATCGCCCAGAAACATGGAGAAAAACCCAACACTTGAACCAGTAGCGAATGCTGCTATTTATAGAAGAAATTCTGATCGGCACAGTCGTGCCGATCTGGCACGGTCGTGCGTCAGGTGCTTGTCGGGTGACGTCAGTTTCAGCGATCCCGAGTCAGCCAAGTGGACAAGTTGCTTGGGTCAGCAGATCGGCACGGTCATGCCTCGGGTGGCATGATAGTGCGGCCTGAGAAACAGTCGGCACTCCTAGTCGCACTAGCAGTGCTTCCGAGATCGGAGCAACGGCACGGTAGTGCCACCGGTGGCACGGTCGTGCCACACCTGGCAGTTCATCAGATTTATGCCATTTTCATCAGAAATGCATCAGATTTTGTCCGTTTTTATCAGAATTTTCCTTTATGCTTTGTTTAAGACCTGAAAATATAAAAGTACCGGATTTGGCACCTAAACGTTGCGGTTTCGGTCAAAAACGCTTAAAACGGGACTGTTTTGGGGTATAAAAACATGTATAATTTAACGTATATCAAACATCCCCACACTTGAACTTTGCTTGTCCTCAAGCAAACTTAAAATAAAATACGGAATCAAATCTGAATATTTACAAAGTTTTCAAATTTGTTTGGTGGTCAAATTGGTTTTCAAAAAGTCATCATCAAAGATTTAAAACAAACAAGCTTTGTTAGATGTTCGAAAGGATAATTTAATAAGCAGTAATTCAACTTTCGAATGACTTAGCATGCAAATCTTTATATTTCTCACAATGTTCACACACACTCGGTTAAATTTCTGAATCATACATATAATGTGTATGCAAAACACTCGATGCCTAGTCAATGAATCATGCAATATCATAAGCTTGTCAAAAGATCTAATCTCCAGCAATTAATATGTGAAAAACATAAATCAAGAGGTCTTTGATGGGTAGTAACGTAAGGCTAAGGTTTAGGGTATGGAATGGATATTTGAAAGTAGCAAGAAAGGTTAAAACTTGGCCAAAAACTTGGTACTTTATTTTCTACAATTCTGAACACGTTGTTAAACTATTGTGTAGGTCTTCAGAGTTTATTCTATTTGTATGTCAACTCTCTATTTTTCTTCCTTGATAGTCTTCCTTAATTCCTTTAGAGAGTTTTGACAAACGGTTTTTTTTTTCAATGATAAGTACTAAATTGTAACTTATGTCAAACTAGAAAGCTTATGGCCAAATTTTTAACGAAAATAAGGGTGAATGAGAAAAGGTTAAATTTGGGTGAGTAGGTTTAATATTTTGGGTAAAGTTTAAGAAAAATACGGAAAATAGGCTCAACATGGCGAACTAATGGACGATGTTGGGTGCGGGATATAAATAAAGAAAAAGGCTGACAAAGGGTTATCCTAAATGCCTCTATCATTTCTATGTAAATTCACATATTCATGGTTTCAAAAAGTATACAAATGACAAGTTCTAAATTACATAAAAACATCCGGCTCACTCATTTTTCCGTAAAAACAAAGAAGCATTTGTCAAGAAAGCTGTAAAGGCTAAAAATATGCTCACATAAACGGAAGGAATGGGTATAAATAAAAAGATAAACATGCAAGTCTTTCATTTTGTTTCATCACACTTTTTAGTTATCTTTTTCGAACATGAATTTGGCTTGTCAATTTTTATCAAATTTGATGCTTCCTAAAGAACACAAATTGACCATTTTTTTTTATTTTTCGAAAATAAAAACGGAAATGAGAACAATTAAGGACAAACAAAGTTTAAAACCTTTTTAAATTCCTTCCCACACTTGAACTTCACATTGTCCCCAATGTGAAATACATATTAGTTAAGCAATTATGAAGAGCTAAACTAATACTGTGAAAAGGGAAAGATGTACTCCCTCGGAGTTTGAGTCGACTCGTTTTAGTAGACTTTGATTTGAAGTCGTCTCAACTCCGTGTGCATTTCTTTTACAAATCTGCCAATTATGTCACTTGCTAAAATAGCCAACATTACCATTAATCAAAATTTTAGATAATTCAACCCGGTCCGTTATTCAAACAAAGCAAACATACTAAAGTGCTTAAAACAGACATAAAGTAAAATATCCCAAACAAAGTACTGAATAGAAATTAACATAAACTAAAGTTTCTGAACTGTTTTACCCTACTTCCTCCTACTCCTCATCATCATCACCATCATGGTGGCGTGTTCCAGATGAACCTGCCCCATAGGTACCTGTGTCTCCGAACGGAAACTGTGGAGGGTTACCGAAGTGGCTAGGATATACGCTTTGTAGCCCTCCGAAGATGTATGAAAATCCTGCATACATTTCCTCCCGCATGGTGTGTTGAGATGCTCGGATAGCTAACTGGTCGGCTCTTATATCGTCTTGAGTAACCTACATATACCTGGAGTCCAGTTTTGTTGGTGCTGATACTGATGCTGGTGCTCGTGCTCCTCATGTTGTGGTTGGTCATGTGGTGGTGGCTCGATCTCTTCCATGTTGACGTCTTCGTTTTGTGGTGGTAGTGGTAGCGGATCCCATATTTCCCCATTTAGACCCCTCAGTCGCGGGCCATTATCTGTGTCTACTACCAAACCCATCGCTCTCAGAGACCTCATATCCACATCTCCTCCTGCGTGAACCATCGTGAGACCGTTGACTACCTCATCTGTCGTAATACCCAAATTATATGCTAATTGAGTCACATATTCCCCGCCATGGATTTCACTACTTGTAGTTCTCCCTGCGTTGTTTACGAAGAATTCAGCCATTCTAGCTGCGAGGTTTACATGCACTCCAGTCACTAAGGAATATATGAAAAGAAGATCTAGAGTGGGACAGTTCCCTGCACTGTCCATGCGCCCACAGATGGTGTGACTCATGACCTGATGAATGACCCTCAGAAGTGGGTCTCGTAGTCGTGAAGCTTTTGCTTTTCTAGCTTCATAAGGTGGTCCGATCGCCACTTGTGCCCAGAAGTTGGCTCGTTGCTGATCATTATCAAACTTGTAGATATTGGTGAAAAGTTTTGAATTTATGTCTTCATATGAGTATATGCCCAATCTTCTTCCAAGTCTAGCAACTGTCCACTTATGCCACTTTCTTCCCAACCTGAACTGTATTGTTTCTCCGTTTTTAAAGTTTGGATTCTCGCTTCTTGGTTTTTCATAAGTGTATGAAGCAAAGAATTCCAATGTTAGTTCAAGATAAAACGGGTCGTGCAATGTTGAACAACCTTGACATCGGATGCGACATCATGTTGGATAGCCTTTGTTCTTGGTTCAGGGTTGTTAAAGTGTCCCAGTTGATCCTTCTTGGTTCACCAATTTGTCCCCGTCTATTCCATAAAGCTTATAATCTTGCAATACAGGGTTGTTCTTTCGGTTTGTTCTCGCTGAACTGGAGGAACCTGTGATTCATCTGCACACAGGAGTATAACAAAATAAGAGCAGAATATAAAAATTTCGTCGTCGGCCCCGGAACAGGCTGTTTACGAGCTTCTGTTTATATTTCAGCAGTCGCACGGTCGTGCGGATTTGGCACTGCCGTGCCATTCCTTGATCGGCAGAATGGTTGTTTCCGAAAATTCGTGTCGCACCACCGTGCCAAATTGGCACTGCCGTGCGACTCGGCGTCGCAGCTCTGAATCGATGATCTGTGCTTGATTTTCGACTGGCACTGTCATGCCGTTTAAGCGACGTGACCGTGCGACAGCCAATCTTAACTAGAAAATAGTTTATTTCACTGATTTTAACGTGTATCTTTCAAAATTTGACTTGTAATCAGTTAATAGACTTTGAATCAAGCACCAGAACTACCGATTTAACATTAATCACCCAAGAACTAGGGTTTATTTGACATTTATGAAGAAAACCCCAAAATTTCTTGGTTCAAGCATCAGATCTACATCAGAAACTAAGTTCAATCTACGGAACAAGTAGGAAACATACCTTGGAAGACGATTGAAGCGAAATCTAGGCAAAAATTAGGTGTTTTGTGGGTGTAGGCGACCTGGAACTCCCGTGCGGCGACTATGGTTTCATAAAAGTGTTACGTTTTTACTGCAGAATCGGTTAAATACCCTAGTTTTTACTGTTCAGTTTTCGAGGAGCACGGTCGTGCGGATTTGGTACGGTCGTGCCATTCTGGATCGCTGTTCTGGTTCGGCCTGTGTTATCGGGTAGCATGGTAGTGCAGTGGTCGCACGGTAGTGCGATCCGATGACTGCCCTGTGTTCGAGCTACTGATCAGTTTTGATCAAGGATGGCATGCCCGTGCCGATTTGGCACGACC
Source organism: Helianthus tuberosus (assembly GCA_030545235.1). Taxonomy (NCBI): domain Eukaryota; kingdom Viridiplantae; phylum Streptophyta; class Magnoliopsida; order Asterales; family Asteraceae; genus Helianthus; species Helianthus tuberosus. The sequence goes on from CM060445.1 coordinate 111,343,717, forward strand.
GTGCGGTACCTGGGCCTTTTTGTGTAATTTTTCACAGTAAGCTTATAACTCCGAATTTTTACCCCATTTTCCCATTTTTGCACTATTTCATATATTCTAATAATAAAGTAGCTTCAAAATTCCAAAAATAATGTATCATGCTTATATGTACCTATTTAAAACCGAAAAATTAATGAACTATGAAATAAAAATATTAACAACTAATATATACAAAATTACCCTTAGCGTGTGAAAACACGCTCGCTAAATTTGTCAGCGGGTCGATAGCTAGACTCATTTTCCCCATACTTGATTTAAGTGTGCGGGACGTGGAGTTCGAGAATTTCCTCCACCGGGTCAACCGGTCCATTGATGTAAAGTTTTAGACGATGACCGTTGACTTTGAAACTTCCCCCGCTTGGATCCTCAATAGTTACGGCCCCGTACGGAAATATTTCCTTGACTTTGTATGGACCCATCCATCGGGATTTTAGCTTCCCGGGGTATAAACGCAGTCTTGAGTTATATAGCAAGACAAGATCCCCTTCACGGAGATCTTTATGGTCTCTCAACCTCTTGTCATGAAACCTTTTGACTCGCTTTTTGTACTTGCTAGAACTTTCATAGGCATGGTTTCTTAGCTCCTCAAGCTCGTGAATTTGCAGAAAACGGGCTTCACCTCCGCTTTTTAAATCCATATTCGCCGTCTTCAAGGCCCAGAATGCCTATGTTCTAGCTCAACAGGTAGATGACAAGCTTTTCCATAAACCAACCTGAAGGGTGTGGTCCCAATAGGTGTCTTAAATGCTGTTCTAAAAGCCCACAAAGCGTCATCTAACTTGTCTGACCAATCCTTGCGGTTGTTATTAATGGACCGCTCAAGGATTCTTTTTAAACCCCTATTTGTGACCTCAACTTGCCCGCTTGTTTGAGGATGATATGGCGTAGCCAATCTATGATGAACACCATAACGGGACAAGGCTTGTTCTAACTGCGCATTACAAAAATGAGTTCCACGGTCACTGATTAGTGCTATTGGAGCACCAAATCGGGAAAATAAATTCTTTAAGAACCTCACAACCACCCTAGCATCATTTGTAGGCAAAGCTTGAGCTTCGGCCCATTTGGAGACATAGTCTACAGCAACTAGGATGTATTTGTTACCTCGTGAGGATGGAAATGGTCCCATGAAGTCGATACCCCATATATCAAAGACTTCACAGACTTGCATTGGATGCTGAGGCATTTCATTGCGTGCGGAGATATTTGTTGCCCTCTGGCAAGCATCACACGCCCTAACCCATTCATGCTCGTCGCGAAAGATCATGGGCCAGTAAAACCCAGAGTCTAACACTTTCTTTGCAGTGTAGTTTGCTCCATGATGACCTCCGGTTGGCCCTTCGTGACAGTGACTCAGAATGCTGGCTGCCTCTTCTCCAAATACACATCTTCGGATCACCTGATCGGCTCCGATTCTAAACAAGAATGGTTCGTCCCAAATGTAATTTTTCAAATCTGCAAAGAACTTCCTCTTTTGCTGATATGACAATCCTTTGATAAGGATTCCACATGCGAGGTAGTTTGCAAAGTCGGCGAACCAAGGTGACTCGTCATTCATCTCGATACTTAGAAGAAATTCGTGGGGGAAATTGTCGTTTATTGGTTCCTCCACTGAATTTTCAGAACTTCCATGCTAAAGTCTCGAGAGATGGTCGGCTGCAACATTCAAAGCTCCCTTTTTATCTTGGATTTCTATGTCAAATTTTTGTAGTAACAAGATCCATCTGATAAGACGCGGTTTTGCATCCTGTTTGCTAAAAAGGTATTTTATTGCTGCATGATCCGTATAAACAATTGTTTTGGACAACACAAGGTACGGCCTAAATTTGTCGAAAGCATAAACTACTGCCAAAAGCTCTTTCTCTGTAGTCGTATAATTCTCTTGAGCATCGTGTAGAGTTTTGCTGGCATAGTATATAGGGTGAAAATGCTTCTCCCTTCGTTGTCCTAAGACTGCTCCTATTGCGTAATCACTGGCGTCGCACATTATCTCAAATGGCAATGCCCAATCTGGTGCAACTAAAATAGGGGCTTCGATAAGCCTTTGTTTAAGCTACTTGAATGCTTTCATGCATTCGTTTGAAAACACAAATGGAGCATCTTTTTCTAATAAACGGGTCATAGGTCTTGCGATTTTTGAAAAGTCTTTTATGAATCGCCTATAGAACCCTGCATGGCCCAGGAAACTTCTAATTGCTCTGACCGAGGTAGGGGGAGGAAGTTTAGAAATGACATCTACTTTTGCTGGATCAACTTCCAACCCGGCTTCAGAGATTTTGTGTCCAAGAACTACCCCTTCTTTCACCATGAAGTGGCATTTCTCCCAGTTAAGCACAAGATTAGTTTCCTCACATCTCATTAACATTCTTTTCAGGTTTCCAAGACATTGATCGAAAGAACTCCCAAAAACAGAGAAATCATCCATGAATACTTCCATGGAGTCTTCAATCATGTCATGGAAAATAGCTACCATGCAATGCTGAAATGTGGCTGGTGCATTACACAGTCCAAAAGGCATACGCCGGTAGGCGAATGTGCCGAAAGGGCATGTGAAAGTAGTCTTTTCCTGATCTTCAGGAGCGATAGGGATTTGAAAGTATCCAGAGAATCCATCCAGAAAACAGAAAAATGACTTCCCCGACAGACGTTCCAACATCTGGTCGATGAATGGAAGCGGGAAGTGGTCCTTGCGAGTGGCATCGTTAAGTTTGCGGTAATCTATGCAAACTCGCCATCCGGTGACGGTACGGGTAGGAATAAGTTCATTCCTATCGTTTGGAACTACAGTAATACCACCTTTCTTGGGTACTACTTGCACTGGACTTACCCAAACAGAATCAGATATTGGATAAATCAGCCCTGCATCTAATAACTTAATAACCTCTTTCTTCACCACGTCCTGCATATTTGGATTCAGACGCCTTGGATGCTGTGCACTAGGCTTGTAATTATCTTCCATGAGAATCTTATGCGTACAAAAAGAAGGATTAATGCCTTTGATATCCATAATCTTCCATGCCATAGCTTTCTTGTGGAGCGTTAGAACTTCGAGAAGCTGTCTCTTTTCTTCTTTTGATAAAGATGCTGAAATGATGACTGGCAAGCGACACTCCTCGTCTAGAAATGCATACTTAAGATGCGGTGGTAGTTCTTTTAACTCCAACGACGGTGGGTCTTCAACCGATGGTTTGGACTTTTCTCCAACTTCACGGTCAATCTCCACAAATTGATTTGGACCTTGAGAACCATCATCATCGATTTGGCAGACTGGCTGCTCCTGTGAAATGTCGTCTTGGTTCTCACACAAAAGAGGTGTGTCCAAATCAATTTCTTCTATCGTGCCTTTAAAATGAGAGCTTACACAAGTATCGACAATGTCGACATAGTAAAGCATGTCATCGTGACTTTTCGGATGCTGCATTGATCTTTTAATATCAAAAGTCACGTGCTCGTCATTTACTCGGAGCGTGATTTGGCCAGCTGCCACATCAACGATCGTCCTCGCGGTATTGAGGAACGGGCGCCCAAGTATTAATGGCACTTTTGTGTCTTCTTCCATGTCTAAAATAACAAAATCCACGGGAAAAACAAATTTATCGATTTTAACAAGCATGTTTTCAAGGAATCCACGCGGATACTTGGTTGAACGATCTGCAAGTCGAATGCTCATTCTAGTGGGTGAAGGTTCACCCAGATCTAATTTAGCAAAGACCTTATATGGCATAAGGTTTATGCTAGCTCCTAAATCGGCTAATGCGTGACTGATAGACATGCTGCCAATGAGACACGGAAGAGCAAAACTGCCCGGATCTCCCATCTTTTCAGGTAGACGGTTTTGGAGAAGGGCTGAACAGTTTTCATTCATCAACACACAAGATAAGCTTTCGAGCTTCTGCTTGTTTGTGAGGGTGTCTTTTAAGAACCTTGCGTATTTAGGCATTTGAGCCAACGCCTCAACAAATGGTATGTTTATGTGTAATTGTTTAAACATTTCTAAAAACTTACCATGTTGTTCATCGTTCTTTTGTTTCTTCAATCTGCTCGGATATGGAATAGGAGGAATGAATTCTTTAACTGGCTCCTGGAACTGTGCTGTACTTGCTGGGACTCGCCTAGTGTGCACCTCGTCTGAAGCGTCAGTTTGGACCGTATAAGTGATCGGTGGTGAGTCCGATTTGTCAGGTCCCGTGGTTTTACCACTCCTCATCATTACTGCATTAACGTGCCCTTTCGGGTTTGGTTCTGTGTTACCTGGAAGACTACCTTGGGGTCTTTCTGACAACATCTTGGCCAATTGGCCGACTTGATTCTCAATGGTTTGAATTGAAGCCGCATTTCCCCTTCTTGTGCCATGAAACGCTCCTCATGCTGCTGGTATCGCTTTTCAGATATTTGGTTGGCATTGTTGGAGTTGTTTAACAGCTGCGCCATCATCTCCTCTAGTTTTGAATTGGTTTGAGAGGTTTGTGGCTGGGAAGTGCTTCCTGAACCTAAATTATTATAACGCGGTTGAAAGGTTTGCCCTGATGGCTGAAAAGATTGTCCCTGGGGCTGAAAGGATTGCCCCTGAGGCTGTTGTGGTGCGGGAGCGCGTTGAGCATATCCGAGTGGGTTTTGGTTATTGGAATTGGCTTTCCACCCGAAGTTTGGGTGATTCCTCCAACCCGGATTGTACGTGTTGCTATAGGGGTTATTCTGGGGCCTAATTTGATTGCCCAAATAGTCCACCTCTTCGTGGCCTGTAAACATAACACCTTGCTCACATGTACCTGGCTCGTGTGACACTCCACACAGTTCACATGATGATTGTACTTTTGAAACGTTCTGAGCTTGATCAAACCTTGCCGCCAAAGCTCCGATCTGCGCTGCAAGAGCCGTATATGTATCCACTTGATGAACTCCAGGGATAGATAAAGCTTTACTTCTTACTCCACCGTGACGCGAACTTGACTTCAAGGTAGCTTTCTCTATGATTGCATAGGCTTCATTGGGGGATTTTTGTTCCAAGATCGCCTCCTGCATAAACATCTAAACGTTCTTGTGAGTCGTAGTTGAGTCCTTGGTAGAAGTTCAACACAAGTTGCCTTTTGGAAAACCCGTGATGTGGAACATCGATCAGAAGATCTTTGAACCTCTCCCAAGCTGCGTGTAGAAATTCTCCTTCATCCTGTTTGAATGTCATGATACGATTCTTAAGCTTAGCTGTCTTTTCCGGTGGTAAATATTTTTACATAAAAAGATCGGCCATCTCGTTCCATGTCATGATGGACCCTGCTGGAAGTGACAAAAGCCAAGATCGGGCTTTGTCTCGCAAAGAAAATGGAAAGAGTCGCAAACGAATTGCGTCTTCAGAAACGTCTCGAATTTTGAAAGTCGAGCACACCTCGAGAAATGAAGCGATGTGCCGACCCGGATCTTCATGATCCTTCCCATCAAACTGCACAGAATTTTGCAACATGTTAATTATACTAGATTTAATTTCAAAACTCGACGCTGCTATCATAGGTCGGGCAATGCTCGGTAGCAAGCCCTCCCCTCCTGGACGGCCGGTCTCATTTAAAGGCTGGTCGTCCTCTGCCATAATGCTTCCTGTGTCGTCCTCTGAACTCTCGCTATCAGAAAGAATCACTGGTTCGTCGATTACGGCCGCAATCCTTTGTGCAACGACAAGTGATCTTTCACGAAGCCGCTTACTTCTCCTTAGGTTATTTTTTGGTTCGTTGGCTAGCTCAGCGTTAGCGGGTGCAGGGGGCGTGGACATTAGCCTGCACGTAAAAAGGAAGGCATTATACAGAAAAAGAATATAATAATAATATAAGAAATAAGTGATAATAATGAAAAAGCAGAATATACAAACATATAAGTAACGAAACAAATCTAATTAAATATTTACTGGATTATTTACTTATTTACATCCGAAAGCTGTTTTTGTTTGTTTACCAGAAATTCTGATGACAAACATCGGAAGTCTGAGGAAACTTTTCTCTATAAAATTCTGATAAAAATTCTGATAAAAATCTGTTGAAAATTTTCATTCCATCAGAATTTCTGATAAATCCATCAGAATTACCAGAAAATCTGGTAAATGCATCAGAAATGGAAATTGTTGTTTTAAGAAAATCTAATGGGTTTATCAGAATCCATCAGAGAATCGGATAAATTCATTGGAATTCATCAGAAAATCTGATGATTTTATCAGAAAGTTATATTTTATCATTATGGAGTAATTAAATAAACAAATGAGTACAAAAATTACATGACTAAACAGTTAAATAAACGGACAGAAATAAATAAATAAATGAATAACTGAATTGAAATAAATAAATATACGAAGTACAGAAATGAAATTACTGAAATTAAAATACTGAATTGAATAAATGAAAGTTAATGGTTCGATCCCGAACACATTAACTGAAAAAAATGAAATGAATTAAATAAATAAACGGAAATAAATGTTAGTAAAAGAGTTAGTAAAAAATTATTAAATAAGCTAGTGACGTTAGTTGGTTAGTTGAGTCCGACGGTTAGTTGGTTAGTAATACAGAAAAGAAAGGCCGGTCAAAAGATTAAATATTAACAGGTTAGTAGTGAGTCCTAGTGGGCGTACCAGGCTAGGTATTCACTAGTTAGTAACAGAAAAAGAAAAGTTAGCAAATAAGAAAATAAATAAATACATAAATTTACAAGTATTAACAGTTATTGACAGTTTATACACTGATAAAATAATGACTCGGATTGTTCCATTAATTTCGCCGTAGTTCCCCGGCAACGGCGCCAAAAACTTGACGTTGGTGTTTACATACATATTTATTTACAGTATCTTCACATGTAACGAAGTGCGTTTTATATTTATAAAAATGGTTTATACCTTAACATTAAAACACACACAACAAAGGACAAGTGTATCCCGTCATATATGCAGCAAAGTATTGGTAAGAGCCAGATATCGATCCATGGAACACGGGCGTTATATGTACTAAATCTTTATCATTAGATTACCAGATAAAAGGATAAGTGAATGGTTGTTTAACTAAATTATCTAAATTATATCTAACACATAAATATACTATTATCTTGCTTCACAAGTAACCTAAACATGTTATCTATCAGATATGTCACAAAAGTACTTAATCAATTTTCCAATTTCGAGACAGCTAGTTACCGGGTCTGGATTTCTAGCATTATGATTCTTCGGAAAGTTAACGCGATGGTCACACGTTAACCACCTAAAATCATTCATTAGCGAGCTATTGATATTTATTCAAGCGAATCTTTAAAGATAGGTTATTTACCGGGTCTGGATTCCTAACCTCACTTATCAAAGAAAGCAATACCGATGGTCACAATACAGCCACGAGGATAAGCAATTATGTAGATCATATAACAAACAGTTTCACCTTTACACGTCTTAAACCTAAATCTACCATGTCAGTAATTTCAGACCAAAACTACTAAACAAGGATCATAAACCGCATTCAAGAACATGTAATCAACACCATATAATTCGTTAGAACCCTTACGTGCAAGACAGTATTCCTAATCACAATAAGATATATCTTGAATAAAACCAATACCCTGGTCTGGTTTCATGGTGTAAACAAAGTCTACAAACAAGTGATTAATCAAGAAATAGTTACCATCCCACTAACCACAGATTCATTATCCAAGATAATCAAACATAATCAGGAACTCAAAATCTTTGAAACATTCATTATATAGTCATGAAGATTCAACAAGAAAAAGTACTAAGTTTCATACAAACAAGATTACAACATAAAGTTTATTCAAGAAACAAGTTCATTACTACTATTACATAAACTACATTAAACATAAACTAACATCAGCTCATAACTTGCAAAATGATCAGAATACATGTTCAAGAACAAGGAATCGAACCATAAACAAGCAAGGAATTGATGGGTTGGATCGGTTATGCTTCCACTCGATCTTTAAGCTTCAAATGGGTCTGATCAGGACTGCTTCGTAACCCAGAAATCGCCCAGAAACATGGAGAAAAACCCAACACTTGAACCAGTAGCGAATGCTGCTATTTATAGAAGAAATTCTGATCGGCACAGTCGTGCCGATCTGGCACGGTCGTGCGTCAGGTGCTTGTCGGGTGACGTCAGTTTCAGCGATCCCGAGTCAGCCAAGTGGACAAGTTGCTTGGGTCAGCAGATCGGTACGGTCATGCCTCGGGTGGCATGATAGTGCGGCCTGAGAAACAGTCGGCACTCCTAGTCGCACTAGCAGTGCTTCCGAGATCGGAGCAACGGCACGGTAGTGCCGCCGGTGGCACGGTCGTGCCACACCTGGCAGTTCATCAGATTTATGCCATTTTCATCAGAAATGCATCAGATTTTGTCCGTTTTCATCAGAATTTTCCTTTATGCTTTGTTTAAGACCTGAAAATATAAAAGTACCAGATTTGGCACCTAAACATTGCGGTTTCGGTAAAAAACGCCTAAAACGGAAGTGTTTTGGGGTATAAAAACATGTATAATTTAACGTATATCAGGGATCCCGGTGACACGGATGCGTGGTAGGGATCATTGTCACATCAACGTCAACTCTTTCAATGGGTTGACGCCGTTAGTGTAGCATATGCTAACCAACGAAAGTCGCCCCAAAAGGTGAATATTTTACAGTAGCCCACGCGACCGTGGGCACCGCTAAATCAGGGCCACACCTGAAAAAATTATCCAAAGGCAGGCACTTAACTACCAAAACTTAGCTTGTTCCAAGGCTCATGCAAGGGAACTAACCGCATACACGCAACCTTGACGCGCTCACGGCAATGCGCCAGTACAAATGGCAACTGCCTGCAATCAATCAGCGTCCGCCAGGTTTGTCCAACCAGTTTCCACGATCGTGTGATATTCACTGCTCCATTATCTCCACTCACAGCTAACGACAACCACAACAAACGTGGCCAACAACTTTCTCGCACTCGGACGACATGTAAGCCTAAAATTAGTGATCTTCATTCCCGAGCTCCTAATAAGTCAAAGTGCTCCTCCCACACTCACACGCGAGAGCAACACTAGACTGGGGGACATGACGAGGTATGGTACTGGACCCGACCCGAGCGGTCAGACTTTCTTGCTATTTATCACTTTTACAGTAATTATATATTATTATTGTGTACTAACCCGCGAAGCCCAGTGCGTTGTAGTTTATGCTACACTAGGCTATGGGCTCGTAGAGACAACCCCTAACTGGGCCTGGCTCATTGAGGTTAGGGTTTTCCCATATCTCCTATATAAGGAGGTATCCACCTCCTTATTAGGGCACCGAATATGGGGCAGCACTTTTGTAGCTAGAAACAGGGGATTCTTCCCCTACCGACCGTCTCTACATCCCCGTTTTTCTATTTTCCTCTTATTTGCAGGACTAGGATTCGGGCGAAGAAGACGAGATGTGGCCATATCCGTATCCATCACCGTAGAAGTACCGACCCGCTCGGGTTACTCTTTTACATTAACAATACTCGAGAGGTTTTGGATTCTTCATTCATTGAGAAGTATATAACACAACAGTACAACACACTAACTGTAACAATTATTAACAAACTACCTTAACATCTAACATGTTCGTGCATGCTAAATGTCCGCATTAAAGTGAAGCTTGGACCAAAGTGTGTCAAACTGGGTGGAATATTAAAGAACTATGAGAGTGTCATATGATAATGTCTCGAACAAAGTGCGCATCAATATTGAGGTGTTTCATACGTTGTTGAAATGCCATATTGAATGATATATATGTGGCTCATTAAAAGATATGTGTAACTCATGAAGCACACACATAACCAGTAGCGGATCCAGAAATTTTTTTCACTGGGTTCACTTTTTTAGCTACTCCAATTTCATATAACTGAACATAAAAAATTTCGGATCGGTTCAACAGTTCGTATCGGGTAAGGGTCATCACATAATAAAAGTACGATACAATAATGAAAAGAAAATCGTCATTAGAAATTTAAAAACACATAATATAAAATACTATAGTCTTTACAACTAAAAAAAAAACTACCTAAATTTGTTGACGACGAGTTTTCATCTTTTGAAAACGTTGCATTACACTCTCAGCGGAAACTTGTTGTAAGAACTCTGATGACGGGGGTAGCCCAAGACTAAATAAAATGACTAAATATGTAAACGCTAAAAGGGTTAAATGGTTCAATGGTTGAAAAGCTGTGAGGTGGGGAAAAGCAATGCGGAAATAGTGGCCAGTCACATCCAGGGATTGCTTCACCAACCCACAGCCGCAAAAGCAATGCAGGTCTGCAGAGCACACGCTATTATCCAGGGGTCAAAAGGCTTGAACCCCCGAAAGGGCAAGCCCCTCGCTGCAAGCAAGGTCGCTAGTCAAATGAATGCCTCTTTGGGAGATGCCTTCTCCTATATAAGTGACACTTCATTTACTGAGTTGAGACATTCTTGGCCAGACCTGTTTCCTTAAACTCTGGTCATTCATATTGAGTACTTGCTTTATGCGAGTTACTCACTTTCACGTCTGTTGATGCAATAAATAAGAGACCAAGGATGGTAGCTGGGCTGGTTAGGCAAAAGGGTTGAAGGGTTCAACTTTGCCTAACGCAGGTCGTGGGGTCCCCCCACGTTTCCAAGACGTGGAAGGAGGTTCACTAGTTTATTGTTGTTGTTTGCTGAAGTTCCTCCTCTGAAATTTATTCAGATTCGAATATGGGAGCAAACTGAATGTGTGTGTTGGATGTGAAAGTGAGTGACTCGCATAAAGAAAGTACTCAATATGAATGACCAGAGTTTAAGGAAACAGGCCTGGCCCAGAATGTCCTAACTCAGTAAATGAAGTGTCACTTATATAGGAGAAGATATCTCCCAAAGAGGCATTCATTTGACTAGCGACCTTGCTTGCAGCGAGGGGCTTGCCCTTTCGGGGGTTCAAGCCTTTTGACCCCTGGATAATAGCGTGTGCTCTGCAGACCTGCATTGCTTTTGCGGCTGTGGGTTGGTGAAGCAATCCCTGGATGTGACTGGCCACTGTTTCCGCATTGCTTTTCCCCACCTCACAGCTTTTCAACCATTGAACCATTTAACCCTTTGAGCGTTTACATATTTAGTCATTTTATTTAGTCTTGGGCTACCCCCGTCATCAGCCCCCCAAGTAAGAGGTTTTTGGGTAATGAGCTCAAAGACTTCTGACTTTTTATGTGTGTATTTTATTGCCTAAAGGTTTTAAGGGTTCGTTGCTTGAAGGCTTGAAAGGTTGTAGGTAGTTATTTGAATTTTAAATAACTGACAACCGATTTGATTGATGTATGGCAGTTCATAGGGTGGCGGTTTTGCAGAAGTTACTGTTTGTCATTATTACCCCTATTTTAGGGTATTTTCTTTTATATCCGCATTTCTTATCCACTTTCTACATAATTCCATCAAGTTTTTCTCTGCCATTTCCTTCCTCTTCTAAGGTTAGTTTCGGTTTCCTTTGCATCTTACATTCTTCATATTTTCAAAAATGGGTGCTCATAAGGATTTAGCAAAATCCTTTTCCCGGTTAACACAAGAGGAGGTAGACTTATTTTGTATGGAATATGGTATTGATAAAAAGTTTAACCCAACTGCTCCTGCTTGTGATGTTCCTGTTGATAAACCGTCCCCTGGTTCGATTTCTCTTTACTGCCGTCACTTTGAGTTTTCGAATCTTCGTTATCCCTTTTCTTTCTTTGTTTTGAATTTGTTAGAATATTATCGGGTTCCCCTTGGGCAAGTTCATCCGAAGGGTATGGCTAGGGTTTTACATTTTGAGGTTTTGTGTCGTGCCCTTGGGTATGATTCCTCATTGTTACTTTTCCGCCGGTTTTTTCGTTTGGCCAAAAATGGCGATTGGTTCACCTTTGAAACATCCAATGTTGATTCCTGTCTTATTTTGTCTATGGTTACAACACTTGGGACTTGGAAGGATCGCTTTTTCTGGGTTTCCGATACTATTGTCGCATTCAAGATGGTGTGGAGGCAACCGGATGCCGTTCTAAATGATCCGGAGCCTTCTGAATCTGAGTTGAATGATGTTTTTCTTAAAGCCATCCGGGAATGCCCTTCGAGGGTTCGTCCCTTTCCTGAACATTTACTAGTTCTTTTAGGGGTTAGTAAAATTTGGGGAAATGCCGATCGGGATCAGGTTCTTATGAGGAGTGGCATGGGTATGCATTTTTCTTTTTTGCCCTCTTTGCCATTTTCTTGACTTATGTCTTATGCGTTTTTGTTTTGTTATTTGCAGTTATGTCTGCTTTGGATTTTATTAAGAGTGACGACACTTCTGATGTTGTATTTGGGGATGCTCCGTCTGTTCCTGGTGAGAATGTTGTGGTTAGGACTGTTGAGCAAAGGTTTGAGGGCTCAGGTTATATTAGCACTTCCAATGTCAAAGGTTTCTCGAAGTCCCATGCTCCAAAGTCCTCTACTCGTCGATCTTCCCGTCGGTTGCTGAAGGCTGGTCCTCAATCCACTTCTACTGAACCAGTGGATTTGAGTGATGATATTGAAGTTTCGGAAGATCAAGGTGGTGAGGCGGGTGCTGAGAAAGAGAAGGAATTGGTTGTTCATGGTAAGAAGGTTTCAGGCAAAAAGGTTGTTGCTACTCCTGTTCAAGGTTCTTCAAGCAGGGACGTTGAAGGGTTGGATCCGGAAGGGGTTTATGTACCTAATTGGTTGGTGAAAAATGATGACAGCTTTAAGGATGCTGCTATTTGTGAGGATGCTCTTAGTCACATTGCTACTCCTTCAGTTCACAAGACCATTGCTGGGATGGATGATGATTTGATGTTGTCTCGCATGATTTTGAGCACTTTTAACCTTGCTGCTATGCTTCCTCAAGGGGTTGCTCGTTTTCGTCAAAGGATGCAAGAATATGAAGATTTTTCCAAGAAGAAGGATAAGATGAAATCTTCAATTGCTGTGATGAAAAAGGAGATAGCTGGGTTTGCTGAGAAGGAGGCAGCGTGGGACAAGAAAGTTAGTGATTTGAAAAAGATGCATGAGATTGAGATGAGTGATTTGAAAAAGAGCTTTGAGGGTGATCGGTTGAAGCTTAAGGCTGATCGGGAAGCTTTATTTGTTCAACAGCAGGCTTTTGGTAAGGAGAATGAGGGGTTGAAAGCTTCAGTTGCTCGTTCTACTGCTGACAATCAGTGGTTAATTGAGCAAGGTTTCCATCAGGTTGTTACTTACCTTCTACATTCCAAGGAGTTCAATTCTGCCCTTGGTGAAGTTTACACTAAGCTGCTCAACCTGGGGAAACACCAAGGCCTTATTGCTGGTTATAAGCTTCATGAATCCGACCATCCTTTGGAGGAGTCACCTCTATTTCGTCCCGAGGCTTCTGGTGTTTTCAAAGGCTCCATTGAGCAAATGGAGAAGCTGACCTAACCTTACATTCATCAAGTTTCTGGTTGTTTTGGTAAGCCTCTTGCTGTGTTGCAAGACTTGAAGCCGGAGGGCCTGAATGAAAAGGTCTGTGCTGAAATCTTGGGTTCTCTTTCAAGGAAGAGATCCTACTCAGGGGATAGTGATGACACCCTTTCAGGTCAACCGGATGTTCCCAAGGATGCAAGCTTGGAGGCTTCAGCTGTAGGTGGTGTTGGAGGTGTGAAGGCTAAGAAGCAGAAGAAAGCAAAAAAGGCCAAAGGTGAAGGTTCCGGGGTTTCCAAGTCCTCTGCTGATGCTTAATTCGTAGCTTTCTTAGCACTAAAAACATTTTATGGTTTGTAATGTTAACTTGAACAATATTAGGTTTTCAGGAACCCTTAAGGTTCCTGTTGGTTGTGTTTAAGGCCTGTATGGCCGTTTAAACAATAGTTAAACTTGCAAGTTGCTAGGACTTGCCCTAACTGGTGCTTGAAAGACTTTTAGGGCTTTCTTTGATATGGTATGATGTTTAGCTATTTTCCTTGTGTTATGTTTTTATACTTGTGCCTTTTTCGTTAAGGCAGTTTGTTTGGCTTTAACCTGTCAAGCTTTTTGACTATCTGTTAGTAGGTTGAAGCCTTGGAGGCTTTGAATTGTTACCCGGGTTGCTTGAAGCCTTGAAGGCTTCTTGGTCTGACTTGGTTTTTATCTTTATAATTTTTGTCTAAGTTGTATTGTTCTTTTAGATTTTCTTTGTCTTTTTGTAACTTTGTCTTTGTCGAGTTTGTGCTGCCCTTATGTTTTTTTATACCTTAAAAGGTTCAGTGCTGCAGACACTTAGCCTTGGTATTTTTAACAAGAAGACATTGCACCTATCCTTTTTATCGTTTCTTTGTACTTGATTTTATAAGCCTGTTTGTTGATTATATTTTAAGGCTTAGGTAACATTTGGTGTAGGCTGCACAAACCTGTCTATGAGACAATTTTATTTTTTCTTGACAAGTCTCATGGAGTTGTATTGATTTAGGAACTCACCCCTTATATAGGTTCATTCAACCCTTGAACCTATTGAGCGATGTGGCCTGGGAGCTCATCCCCTTACATGGCCCTTGCCATAGAGATTTTTGCTAGGGTCTCAACCTGATATTAGGATAGAAAGACAAGTTTGATAAAACAACTTCATTCAAGCAATACTTGCTTTTTACAAAAGGTATTCATAGCGTTGTTCGAAATACATTTTGATAAAGACCAAACTTTCCTGTCTAAACATGGAACCTTTTCAGGGTTTTGCCATTCCAATGCCTTGGAAGCCTTTTGCCTTCTGAATCTGCTAGCTTGTAGGATCCACCCTTGTGTGCTTCGAGGATGGTGTATGGACCCTCCCATTTTGGGCCAAGCTTTCCTTGATTTTCCTTTTTTCTAGCTTCATTGTTTCTCAGGACCAGGTCTCCTGGCTTGAATCGTTCATTCTTGACCTTCTTGTTGTAGTAGGCTTCCATTTGTTGCTTGTATTTGGCCTCATGGATTGCAGCTTGATCACGTGCTTCCTCTAGGAGTTGTAAATTCAACATGGTCTCTTTTTGATTTGTTTCGGGATCCATGTTGACGATTCGCTGGGTTACAACTCCTATCTCAGCGGGGATCACAACCTCGGACCCAAATACCAAGCTATAGGGTGTTTTCTTATGGCTTGTTTTTTTTTGGTTGTTCTAATTGCCCATAGGACACTAGGCAATTCTTCAAGCCAGTTGCTTTCGTATCTTCCCAATCTTGTCTTGGTACCTTCCACTATGCTTCTATTCGTCCTTTCAACCTGACTGTTTGATTGCGGATAAGTCACTGAGCTAAAAACCTGGTTAATTCTGTATTCCTTGCACCAGACGCTGAAAGGCTTCTCAGCAAATTGCCTTCCGTTATCAGTGACAAGTATTCCCGGCAATCCATAACGGCAAATGATGTTCTCCCAAACAAAGTCGATAACCTGTTTTCCTGTGATCTTAGCGAGTGGTTTGACCTCGGGCCACTTAGTGAAATAATCTATTGCCACCAGCAGGAATTTCACTCCTCCTTTGCTTGGGGGAAATGGACCAACAATGTCCATTCCCCATTTATGGAATGGCCATGCCGAGGTTATCGGGACCAAGTCATGCTTGGGACCTTTTGGGATTGGTGCATGAATCTGGCAAGCATCACATTTCCTTAACTGTTCCGTTGTATCACGGTGCATTGAGGGCCAGAAATACCCAAGGTTCATGAGCTTTGCGACCACCGACCTAGCTCCAAAGTCAGCTCCACATATGCCTTCGTGAGTTTCTTTGATCAAATACTTACTTTGCTCAGGACTGACACATCTTAGCAAGGGAGCAAGGTAACCCTTTTTGTAAAGGGTTTCTCCTTGTAGTACGTATTGCCTTGCCTTGATCTCAACCCTTTTAGCTTCTACTTGATCATTGGGCAATTCACCGTTTTTAAGGAACTTTTTGATGGGAGTCATCCAGTTTGGATCTTCTTTGGTAACTACATCTTGAACTTCCAATTCATCGATTGATGGAGCCTTCAACACTTCTACCAGCACCTTCTTGGTAAGGTGGGCGAAAGTGAGAGATGCCAGCTTACTTAGGGCATCAGCCTTTTTATTTTTAGATCTGGGGATCTGTTTGATGTTGCATGCTTGGAAGGTACTCATCAGTTCCTTGGATTTTTCTCTGTATTTTTTCATGTTGGGTTCTTTAGCTATGTAGCTATCATTCACTTGGCTTGAGACCAGCAACGAATCTGTGAACACTTCAAGCTTTTCAACCTTCATTTCTTTAGCCAGCCTTAGGCCAGCTATTAGTGCCTCGTATTCAGCCTCGTTATTGGTGGTCTGAAAATCAAAACGGAGAGCATATGTGAATTCCAACCCTTCTGGGTTGATCAAAATTAGCCCTGCCCCTGACCCTTCAACGCTTGAAGCCCCATCTGTAAAAAAGCTTCCAGGCTTCAGGGTTGGAAGGTTCAGTGGTGGTAGTGTTTACTTCAGTGATTGCTTGGTTCGGGATTTCCACGATGAAATCGGCCAAGACTTGGGCTTTGATAGCTTTTCGTGGGACGTAGGTGATGTTATGTTCACCTAGTTCCACTGCCCATTTGGCCAGTCTTCCCGAATTTTCTGGTTTTTCAATCACATTCTTAATAGGTTGGTCAGTGACCACTTGCATAGGATGTGCTTGGAAATACCTTCGAAGCCTTCTAGCTGTTTGAACTAGGTCCAAGGCAAGCTTTTCAAGGGGGGGGGGGGTATTTGGTTTCAGCCAATTTTAGAGTTTTACTGAAGAAATAGACGGGTACCTGAGCTTTGTCCCGTTCGATGATAAGGACTGCACTTATGGCCTCTTCAGCAATTGATAAATAGACTGAAATTGGTTCCCCCGTTTTAGGAGCTGCGATGTCTGGTAAGGAAGCAAGATGTTGTTTCATCTGGTTGAAGGCTTCTTCAGCCTCATCGGTCCATTTGAAGTTCTTCTTATCAGAGCAATTCTTGAGCGTTTTGTAGAAGGGTAGAGACCTTTCAGCCAGCTTGCAGGTAAAACGCTTCAAGGCTGCAAGCTTCCCGTTTAAACTTTCGACTTCTTTCCTGGTTTTTGGTGGTTTGGTTTCGAGGACGGCTTTCATTTTGTTTGGGTTGGCTTTGATGCTTTGTTTCCCAACAATGTGACCCAAGAACTTTCCTTCTTCGAATCCAAATGAGCATTTTTCAGGATTAAGCTTCATGTTAACCTTTCTGAGATTCTTGAAAGTTTCTTGAATGTCGTCGAGCATTTGATACTCCGTCTTGCTTTTAATTACCAAGTCATCGACATATGCCTCCATGTTCTTACCAATTTGGCTACCAAAGGCTTTGTCAATGAGACGTTGGAAGGTTGCACCGGCATTTTTGAGGCCAAAAGGCATCTTTTGATAACAAAAGATCCCTTTGTCCGTGTGAAAGGCTGTTTTTTCCTCATCCTCTTCCTTTATGAGGATTTGGTGGTAACCTTTGTATGCATCGAGAAAGCATTTGAACGAATAACCGGTGAGGGAGTCAACCTTGAGATCAATTTCCGGTAGTGGATAGCAATCCTTAGGACAAGCCTTGTTAAGATCCTTGAAATCTATGCACATCCTCCAAGAGTTGTCAGGTTTCTTGACCATAACCGGGTTTGCAACCCATGATTGGTACTTGACTTCTCGGAGAATGTCGGCTGATACAAGCTTTTCAACCTCTTGGCAGGCTGCCAGACTCCTCTCGGGTGCCAGGCTTCTTTTCTTTTGGACCACAGGCTTGACATCCGGTGGTATTCTTAACTCGTGTTCGGCAATGTCCCGAGGGATCCCTGTCATATCTTCTGGACACCAAGCGAAGACATCGCTGTAATGTGTTAGCAGCTTTTCGAGATACGAAAGGGTTTCTTGTGAAAGGCTTGGATTGACCCTTATTCTCTGTTCAGGGTACCTAGGATTTATGACTAGCCTTTGCTTGTCTTCTTCGCTTTTGGAACTTTCACCTTCAACTAGGTATGCTTCCTGAGAGGGTTGAAGGGTTGCTATACCCCTTTCGGTGGGAAATTTGACTGTGCCATGGCCAATAGACACAGCCATGTAGAATGCACATTGCCCTGGCCTTCCAATGATTACATCATAACTTGAGGGGATGTTAATAACCACAAAGGTGAGTGGTTGGGTTCTTTCTTTCAAACCTTCACTGAAACGAACATTAAGTGTCAGTTGCCCTAAAGGCTTGAGGGGTATATCGGCAATACCTTTTATGGAGGTTCCAGAGGGTTGAAGCCTTGAACGTTCTTCATTACTCAAACGGTTGAAGAATTTTTCGAACATGATTTCAGTAGCTGCCCCAGTGTCTATGTATGCCCTGTGTGTTTGCAATGTTCCTACAGTAGCTTCTACCACGAGAGGGCTAGAGAGAGGGTCTTTCTCCGTTGGGGGGAAACAGACACACTGAAGCTCCCAAGCTTCCAACCGCTGTCTTTTATGAGGAACCCTTCCATCAAAATCCACCATATTGACTTCCTTGCCTTTTCCTTCAGCCATTTTGTCCCGGACTCCCTTTACCAAATGAGCGAGTTCTCCGGACTTAACAGCTTCTTCAATTCTTTTCTTGAGCTGGAAGCAATCATTGGTGTGGTGACCTTTTTCTTCATGAAACTCACAATATTGCGTGGAGTTCTCATTTTTTCTGCTTTTGGGGAGAGGTCTAGGAGGCCGAAAGTTTTGCTTGACTTCTTCCGTTGTGAGGATTTCTTGAGGGGTCTTCGTGAGGGGTGTGAAACTTATGCCTTTCTCCCTACTTGAAAGGTTCCGGCCTTCAGACCTTCGAGGGTCTGAACCCTTCGACCGCTTGTCATAGGAGTTAAAGTTTCCCCTTTTTCTAGCTGGACTATTGCTTCGCCAGCTGGACCCCCTTTTCCTTTGTTCTTTAATGTCTACTGCCTCCTCTCCCCGAATTTGGGCTTTAGCCCTCTCGAGAGCTTCTTCCAAGGTCTTGGGCAGGGATTTGTTAAAATCTCTTGTGAGATATTTAGAGGTGATGGTATTCATGAAACCAGCCACCCTCATCTCTTCGTCTGCCCCAACATAAGTCAAACCTTCCTTCTTGTATCGTTCAATGAACGCTTGGAGACTTTCATCATCACGTTGTTTTATTTGGAAGATTACTGTTGCGTCCTTAACATATCGCCTTTGTTGGGAGAAATTGGCCAGAAAACCCTTGCTGAGGTCGTCAAAGCTTCGAACGCTTCGAGCAGGTAAGTCGTTGAACCAGATTCTGGCTGATCCAATAAGGGTTTGCATGAACATTAGGCAACATTCGGCGTTTGACCATTTCTCTATCCTTGCTGCACCGGTAAAGATCTGAAGATGGTCCTCGGGGTCTTTAGTCCCATCGTATGTTTTGATGTGAGGAGGCATCTTGATCTTTGCTTGGAAATCATAATCAGCTATTTACTGTGAGAAGCATGAAAGGTTACTTGGTTTATATGGTTTGGCCAAGTCTTCTTCAGCTCCTGATTAATAAAGTGTTGCCATGGGAAGTTGGCCATCATCTGGGTCATCATCGAGGGCATGAGGTTGAAGCCTTGAAGGCTTCCGGGTGCAACTGAGCAGCTTACTCCAAAGGGAGTACTCATAACAGCACTTTGTGACAAGGGGAGCACGGACAGGGCTTGCTCCCACGTGGTTGTCGTAGATGCTGGAAAGCTTGTTACTGGGGACTGTAGGAGCTGGTCAAGGGTCAGCTCATGTCCCAAAGGAGCACCACTAGTAATTGGTTGGGAAGAGAAGATGGGATGCACTGTGGGATTTGTCATCGTGGATAGATATGGGTGAGGGTTTGGAGGATTACTGGGACCAGCCTCATTTCTAGTTGTGAAAGGAAGGGGAGGTGGTCCGGGAGACAACGTCGGTTCTGGCTCGTCATAATCTAGGCGGATTCTCACCCCTTTTTATCTTTCTCTACTCATATGCTGGTTGAGGAGAGACCTCAATTCCAGGAAATTGTTGGCCACTCCCTCGGGGGTGAGTTCAACACGGGCTGGGGCGTCTGAGACACCGACATTGGGAGAAGGAACTCCGGATCTGGACGGAGTTGGTGTGTTGAAGGTGAGGAACTCGGGTGTGCTCCCCGGAGTTGAGAAAGAAGTGGGTATAGCCACGTGGGCTTGGCTACTACCCGGGGTTGAGGTGTTTGGAATCTGATTTACTTCACCCGGGGATCCACTTTCAGACATGGTGATTTTAAGTGAAGAGAGCTACACTACTAGGTCTTTTTGAGGAGAAATAGCGGCGTAGCCCCACGGTGGGCGCCAACTTGTTGATGCAACAAATAAGAGACCAAGGATGGTAGTTGGGCTGGTTAGGCAAAAGGGTTGAAGGGTTCAACTTTGCCTAACGCAGGTCGTGGGGTCCCCCCAATTTTGCAAGACATGGAAGGAGGTTCACTAGTTTATTGTTGTTGTTTGCTGAAGTTCCTCCTCTGAAATTTATTCAGATTCGGATATGGGAGCAAACTGAATGTGTGTGTTGGATGTGAAAGTGAGTGACTCGCATAAAGCAAGTACTCAATATGAATGACCAGAGTTTAAGGAAACAGGCCTGGCCCAGAATGTCCCAAATCAGTAAATGAAGTGTCACTTATATAGGAGAAGACATCTCCCAAAGAGGCATTCATTTGACTAGCGACCTTGCTTGCAACGAGGGGCTTGCCCTTTCGGGGGTTCAAGCCTTTTGACCCCTGGATAATAGCGTGTGCTCTGCAGACGTGCATTGCTTTTGCGGCTGTGGGTTGGTGAAGCAATCCCTGGATGTGACTGGCCACTGTTTCCGCATTGCTTTTCCCCACCTCAACGTCCAACACACACATTCAGTTTGCTCGCATATCCGAATCTGAATAAACTTCAGAGGAGGAACTTCAGCAAACAACAACAATAAACTAGTGAACCTCCTTCCACGTCTTGCAAACGTGGGGGGACCCCACGACCTGCGTTAGGCAAAGTTGAACCCTTCAACCCTTTTGCCTAACCATCCCAGCTACCATCCTTGGTCTCTTATTTGTTGCATCAACAAGTTGGCGCCCACCGTGGGGCTACGCCGCTATTTCTCCTCAAAAAGACCTAGTAGTGTAGCTCTCTTCGCTTAAAATCGCCATGTCTGAAAGTGGATCCCCGGGTGAAGTAAATCAGATTCCAAACACCTCAACCCCGGGTAGTAGCCAAGCCCACGTGGCTATACCCACTTCTTTCTCAACTCCGGGGAGCACACCCGAGTTCCTCACCTTCAACACACCAACTCCGTCCAGATCCGGAGTTCCTTCTCCCAATGTCGGTGTCTCAGACGCCCCAGCCCGTGTTGAACTCACCCCCGAGGGAGTGGCCAACAATTTCCTGGAATTGAGGTCTCTCCTCAACCAGCATGTGAGTAGAGAAAGAGAAAAAGGGGTGAGAATCCGCCTAGATTATGACGAGCCAGAACCGACGTTGTCTCCAGGACCACCTCCCCTTCCTTTCACAACTAGGAATGAGGCTGGTCTCAGTAATCCTCCAAACCCTCACCCATATCTATCCACGATGACAAATCCCACAGTGCAGCCCATCTTCTCTTCCCAACCAATTACTAGTGGTGCTCCTTTGGGACATGAGCTGACCCTTGACCAGCTCCTACAGTCCCCAGTAACAAGCTTTCCAGCATCTACGACAACCACGTGGGAGCAAGCCCTGTCCGTGCTCCCCTTGGCACAAAGTGCTGTTATGAGTACTCCCTTTAGAGTAAGCTGCTCAGTTGCACCCGGAAGCCTTCAAGGCTTCAACCTCATGCCCTCGATGATGACCCCGATGATGGCCAACTTCCCGTGGCAACACTTTATTAATCAGGTGCTAGCCACTCAGGGAAACAACGGCAATGGCAATAATGTGGGTGCAGGGGCTGAAGAAGACTTGGCCAAACCATATAAACCAAGTAACCTTTCATGCTTCTCACAGCAAATAGCTGATTATGATTTCGAAGCAAAGATCAAGATGCCTCCTCACATCAAAACATACGATGGGACTGAAGATCCCGAGGACCATCTTCAGATCTTTATCGGTGCAGCAAGGATAGAGAAATGGTCAAACTCCGAATGTTGCCTAATGTTCATGCAAACCCTTGTTGGATCAGCCAAAATCTGGTTCAACGACTTACCCGCTCGAAGCGTTCGAAGCTTTGACGACCTCAGCAGGGGTTTTCTGGCCAATTTCTCCCAACAAAGGCGATATGTTAAAGACGCAACAGTAATCTTCCAAATAAAACAACGTGATGATGAAAGTCTCCGAGCGTTCATTGAACGATACAAGAAGGAAGGTTTGACTTATGTTGGGGCAGACGAAAAGATGAGGGTGGCTGGTTTCATGAATGCCATCACCTCTAAATATCTCACAAGAGATTTCAACAAATCCCTGCCCAAGACCTTGGAAGAAGCTCTTGAGAGGGCTGAAGCCCACATTCGGGGAGAGGAGGCAGTAGACATTAAAGAACAAAGGAAAAGGGGGTCCAGCTGGCGAAGCAATAGTCCAGCTAGAAAAAGGGGAAACTTTAACTCCTATGACAAGCGGTCGAAGGGTTCAGACCCTCGAAGGTCTGAAGGCCGGAACCCTTCAAGCAGGGAGAAAGGCATAAGTTTCACACCCCTCACGAAGACCCCTCAAGAAATCCTCACAACGGAAGAAGTCAAGCAAAACTTTCGGCCTCCTAGACCTCTCCCCAAAAGCAGAAAAAATGAGAACTCCATGCAATATTGTGAGTTTCATGAAGAAAAAGGTCACCACACCAATGATTGCTTCCAGCTCAAGAAAAGAATTGAAGAAGCTGTTAAGTCCGGAGAACTCGCTCATTTGGTAAAGGGAGTCCGGGACAAAATGGCTGAAGGAAAAGGCAAGGAAGTCAATATGGTGGATTTTGATGGAAGGGTTCCTCATAAAAGACAGCGGTTGGAAGCTTGGGAGCTTCAGTGTGTCTGTTTCCCCCCAACGGAGAAAGACCCTCTCTCTAGCCCTCTCGTGGTAGAAGCTACTGTAGGAACATTGCAAACACACAGGGCATACATAGACACTGGGGCAGCTACTGAAATCATGTTCGAAAAATTCTTCAACCGTTTGAGTAATGAAGAACGTTCAAGGCTTCAACCCTCTGGAACCTCCATAAAAGGTATTGCCGATATACCCCTCAAGCCTTTAGGGCAACTGACACTTAATGTTCGTTTCAGTGAAGGTTTGAAAGAAAGAACCCAACCACTCACCTTTGTGGTTATTAACATCCCCTCAAGTTATGATGTGATCATTGGAAGGCCAGGGCAATGTGCATTCTACATGGCCGTGTCTATTGGCCATGGCACAGTCAAATTTCCCACCGAAAGGGGTATAGCAACCCTTCAACCCTCTCAAGAAGCATACCTAGTTGAAGGTGAAAGTTCCAAAAGCGAAGAAGACAAGCAAAGGCTAATCATAAATCCTAAGTACCCTCAAAAATGCCGGTGCAACCTACCAACGTCTCGTTAACAAAGCCTTTGGTAGCCAAATTGGTAAGAACATGGAGGCATATGTCGATGACTTGGTAATTAAAAGCAAGACGGAGTATCAAATGCTCGACGACATTCAAGAAACTTTCAAGAATCTCAGAAAGGTTAACATGAAGCTTAATCCGGAAAAATGCTCATTTGGATTCGAAGAAGGAAAGTTCTTGGGTCACATTGTTGGGAAGCAAAGCATCAAAGCCAACCCAAACAAAGTGAAAGTCGTCCTCGAAACCAAACCACCAAAAACCAGGAAAGAAGTCAAAAGTTTAAACGGAAAGCTTGCAGCCTTGAAGCGTTTTACCTCCAAACTGGCTGAAAGGTTTCTACCCTTCTACAAAACGCTCAAGAATTGCTCTGATAAGAAGAACTTCAAATGGACCGATGAGGCTGAAGAAGCCTTCAACCAGATGAAACAACACCTTGCTTCCTTACCAGACATCGCAGCTCCTAAAACGGGGGAACCAATTTCAGTCTATTTATTAATTGCTGAAGAGGCCATAAGTGCAGTCCTCATCATCGAACGGGACAAAGCTCAGGTACCCGTCTATTTCTTCAGTAAAACTCTAAAATTGGCTGAAACCAAATACCCCCCCCCCCCCCTTGAAAAGCTTGCCTTGGCCCTAGTTCAAACAGCTAGAAGGCTTCGAAGGTATTTCCAAGCACATCCTATGCAAGTGGTCACTGACCAACCTATTAAGAATATGCTTGAAAAACCAGAAAATTTGGGAAGACTGGCCAAATGGGCAGTGGAACTAGGTGAACATAACATCACCTACGTCCCACGAAAAGCTATCAAAGCCCAAGTCTTGGCCGATTTCATCGTGGAAATCCTGAACCAAGCAATCACTGAAGTAAACACTACCACCACTGAACCTTCCAACCCTGAAGCCTGGAATCTTTTTACCGATGGGGCGTCAAGTGTTGAAGGGTCAGGGGCAGGGCTAATTTTGATCAACCCAGAAGGGTTGGAATTCACATATCCTCTCCGTTTTGATTTTCAGACCACCAATAAGGAGGTTGAATACGAGGCACTAATAGCTGGCCTAAGGCTGGCTAAAGAAATGAAGGTTGAAAAGCTTGAAGTATTCACAGATTCGTTGCCGGTCTCAAGCCAAGTGAATGATAGCTACATAGCTAAAGAACCCAACATGAAAAAATATAGAGAAAAATCCAAGGAATTGATGAGTACCTTCCAAGCATGCAACATCAAACAGATCCCCAGATCTCAAAACAAAAAGGCTGATGCCCTAAGTAAGCTTGCATCTCTCACTTTCGCCCACCTTTCCAAGAAGGTGCTGGTAGAAGTGTTGAAGGCTCCATCAATCGATGAATTGGAAGTTCAAGATGTAGTTACCGAAGAAGATCCAAACTGGATGACTCCCATCAAAAAGTTCCTTAAAAATGGTGAATTGCCCAATGATCAAGTAGAAGCTAAAAGGGTTGAGATCAAGGCAAGGCAATACGTACTACAAGGAGAAACCCTTTACAAAAAGGGTTACCTTGCTCCCTTGCTAAGATGTGTCGGTCCTGAGCAAAGTAAGTATTTTATCAAAGAAATTCACGAAGGCATATGTGGAGCTCACTTTGGAGCTAGGTCGGTGGTTGCAAAGCTCATGAACCTTGGGTATTTCTGGCCCTCAATGCACCGTGATACAGCTGAAGAGTTAAGGAAATGTGATGCTTGCCAGATTCATGCACCAATCCCAAAACGCCCCAAGCATGACTTGGTCCCGATAACCTCGGCATGGCCATTCCATAAATGGGGAATGGACATTGTCGGCCCATTTCCCCCAAGCAAAGGAGGAGTGAAATTCTTGCTGGTGGCAATAGATTATTTCACTAAGTGGCCCGAGGTCAAGCCACTTGCTAAGATCACAGGAAAACAGGTTATTGACTTTGTTTGGGAGAACATCATTTGCCGTTATGGATTGCCGGGAGTACTTGTCACTGATAACGGAAGGCAATTTGCTGAGAAGCCTTTCAGCGTCTGGTGCAAGGAATACAGAATCGACCAGGTTTTTAGCTCAGTGGCTTATCCGCAATCAAACGGTCAGGTTGAAAGGACGAATAGAAGCATAGTGGAAGGTATCAAGACAAGATTGGGAAGATACGAAAGCAATTGGCTTGAAGAATTGTATAGTGTCCTATTGGAAATTAGAACAACCGAAAAAACAAGCCATTAGAAAACACCCTATAGCTTGGTATTTGGGTCCCAGGCTGTGATCCCCGCTGAGATAGGAGTTGTAACCCAGCGAATCGTCAACATGGATCCCGAAACAAACCAAAAAGAGACCATGTTGAATTTACAACTCCTAGAGGAAGCACGAGATCAAGCTGCAATCCAAGAAGCCAAATACAAGCAACAAATGGAAGCCTACTACAACAAGAAAGTCAAGAATGAACGATTCAAGCCAGGAGACCTGGTCCTCAGAAACAATGAGGCTAGCAAAAAGGAAAATCAAGGAAAGCTTGGCCCAAAATGGGAGGGTCCATATACCATCCTCGAAGCACACAAGGGTGGATCCTACAAGCTAGCAGATTCAGAAGGCAAAAGGCTTCCAAGGCATTGGAATGGCAAAACCCTGAAAAGGTTCCATGTTTAGACAGGAAAGTTTGGTTTGTATCAAAATGAATTTCGAACAACACTATGAACACCTTTTGTAAAAAGCAAGTATTGCTTGAATGAATGAAGTTGTTTTATCAAACTTGTCTTTCTATCCTAATATCAGGTTGAGACCCTAGCAAAAAACTCCATGGCAAGGGCCATGTAAGGGGATGAGCTCCCAGGCCACATCGCTCAATAGGTTCAAGGGTTGAATGAACCTATATAAGGGGTGAGTTCCTAAATCAATACAACTCCATGAGACTTGTCAAGAAAAAATAAAATTGTCTCATAGACAGGTTTGAACAGCCTACACCAAATGTTACCTAAGCCTTAAAATATAATCAACAAACAGGCTTATAAAATCAAGTACAAGGAAATGATAAAAAGGATAGGTGCCATGTCTTCTTGTTAAAAATACAAAGGCTAAGTGTCTGCAGCACTGAACCCTTTAAGGTATAAAAAAACATAAGGGCAGCACAAACTCGACAAAGACAAAGTTACAAAAAGACAAAGAAAATCTAAAAGAACAATACAACTTAGACAAAAAATTATAAAGATACAAACCAAGTCAGACCAGAAGACTAAGAAGCCTTCAAGGCTTCAAGCAACCCGGGTAACAACTCAAAGCCTCCAAGGCTTCAACCTACTAACAGATAGTCAAAAAAGCTTGACAGGTTAAAGCCAAACAAACTGCCTTAACAAAAATGGCACAAGTATAAAAACATAACACACAGAAAATAGCTAAACATCATACCATATCAAAGAAAGCCCTAAAAGACTTTCAAATACAAGTTAAGGCAAGTCCTAGTAACTTGCAAATTTAACTATTGTTCAAACGGCCAAACAGGCCTTAAACACAACCAACAGGAACCTTAAGGGCTCCCGAAAACCTAACATTGTTTAAAGGTTACAAAACATAAATTGTTTTAAGAGTGCTAAGAAAGCTACGAATTCATGCATCAGTAGAAGGCTTAGAAGCCTCAGAGCTACTACCTTTGGCCTTCTTAGTCTTCTTAGCCTTTTTAGCTTTTGGACCCAGATCCTCAACAGCTGAACCCTCCAAGCCGACATCCTTCGGAGCATCAGATTCCCCAGGAAAAGTATCTTCACTATCTCCCGAGTAGGAACGTTTCCTTGAAAGGGAGCTAAGCATTTCAGCACACAACTTTTCATTCAAACCATCTGGCTTCAGTTCCTGCAAAACGGAGAGAGGCTTACCATAGCAAGAAGCAACCTGGCTCACATACGGGTATGACAACCTCTCCATTTGCTCAACGGAACTCTTAAAAACATCGGAAGCCTCGGGACGGTACAGGGGAGACTTCTCTAAGGGATGACCAAACTCGTGAAGCTTATAACCCGCAATAAGACCTTGGTGTTTTCCCAGATTGAGCATTTTAGTGTAGACATCACCAAGAGCGGAGTTAAATTCTTTAGAATGCAAGAGATAGGTAACCACCTGGTGAAAGCCCTGCTCAATGAGCCATTGGTTATCCCCAGTAGCCTGGGCAACCAAAGTCTTCAAACCCTCCTTCTCCTTATCAAAAGCCTTCTTTTGCACAGCCAAGGCCTCCCGGTCAGCTTTCAGTTTCAACAGGCTGGCTTCAAAGCTCTTCTTGAGATCACCCATCTCAATTTCGTGCCTCTTTGTTAACTCCTCCTCTTTCTTGGTCCAAGCCAGTTCTTTCTCGGAAAAGATCTCGATTTCCTTCTTCATGGCAGCAATTGAAGCTTTCATTTTCTCCTTCTTCTTGGAGGCCTCCTCATATTCCTGCATCCCTTTAGCAAAGCGAGTGACACCTTCAGCCAAAAAGGCAGAAAGGTTGCAGGAACTGAGCATCATCCTAGAAATAAGATGATCAGCCTCCATCTCAGATATGGCACTTCGAACACTGGGAGGAGCAAAATGAGTCAAGGCTTCAGCACAAACAGCAGGATCCTTAAAATTGTCACCAACCTTAACCCCCCAATTAGGCACATAAATGTCCTCTGAACCCTCGAAGCTTTCAACACTGTTGGCCGACGAACCTTGAATAGCAGAAATAGCACCTTTCTTAACTAACTTCTTCTTCTTGCTTGAAACAATCAACTCCTTTTCCTTGCCTTTACCGACATCCACAACTTGATCCCCTGAAGCCTCAATATCATCACTAACATCAATAGGCTCTGAACCAGAAGGTTGGTCAACACTCCTCAGATGGAGTTGGGAACGACGAGTAGAACCTTTGGAAGCAGTAACCTTGGTGAAGCCTTTAACATTCGAAACATTCACATAACCAGAACCCTCAAACCGGTAATCAGAACCCTTAACAACCGCATTCTCATCAGGGGTAGCAGCAACATCATCAAAAGCAACGTCAGAGGTATCATCACTTTTGATAAAATCGAGGGCAGACATAGCTACAACACAAATGTAAAAGCACATGAGCAAACAAAGAGAAAGGAACAAAAAAGCAAGAAAAGAATAAAGGCATACCTTTCCCATCTCTAATAAGCACCGGATCCCGGTTAGCCTTTTCCCACACTTTACTTATACCCAACAACACCAACAAATGCTCAGGGAAGGGACGAAGCCTAGAAGGGCACTCCCTAAGAATTTCTAAAAAACGAGTGTTTATCTCGGAATCAAAGGGCTCCGGCTCGTTCAGAACAGCATCCGGGTGTCTCCAAACAAGTTTGAAAGGAACAATTTCCTCCGACACCCAGAAAAACCGTTTCCAAACCCCATGTGTAGAAACCATGGACGAAATCAAACAAGTGTCAACTTAACTGGTTTCAAAGGTAAACCAATCACCATTCTTAGCAAGCCGGAAAAAGAGACGGAATGCTAAAAGAGTGTGATCATACCCACAAGCCCGACACAGAATTTCAAAATGTAAAACCCTAGCCATGCCAAGGGGATGAACTTGACCAAAAGACACCCGATAATATTCCAAAACATTCAAGACAAAGTTTGAAAACGGATAACGAAGATTTGAAAACTCAAAATGACGACAATACAAGGCAATCATACCAGAAGGACAGGCATTGATAGATTTATCGCAAGCCGGTGCAACCGGTTTATACTTTGTCCCTATTCCCCATTCCACACAAAATAAATCGACTTCCTCTTGGGTCAGTCGAGAAAAGGATTTTGCCATATCCTTACGAGCACCCATCACAATGAACAATTAAAGAGAAAATAAGCAAATCGGAACTGACCTGATTTTGAAAAAAGGGGGATACCTGAGAGAAAAAAGAGCAAAGTCATGTTTCTTCAAAATAAAATGTGAAAATAAATGAGATATGGAAATTTAAAATAACCTACAATAGAGGTAATAATGGCAAACAGTAACCGCCACCCTATGAACCGCCATACATCAATCAAATCAATTGTCAGTTATTTAAAATTCAAATATTAACTGCCCACAACCTTTCAAGCCTTCAAGCAACGAACCCTTGAAACCTTTAGGCAATAAAATACACACATAAAAAGTCAGAAGTCTTTGAGCTCATTACCCAAAAACCTCTGACTTGGGGGGCTGATGACGGGGGTAGCACAAGACTAAATAAAATGACTAAATATGTAAACGCTCAAAGGGTTAAATGGTTCAATGGTTGAAAAGCTGTAAGGTGGGGAAAAGCAATGCGGAAACAGTGGCCAGTCACATCCAGGGATTGCTTCACCAACCCACAGCCGCAAAAGCAATGCAGGTCTGCAGAGCACACGCTATTATCCAGGGGTCAAAAGGCTTCAACCCCCGAAAGGGCAAGCCCCTCGCTGCAAGCAAGGTCGCTAGTCAAATGAATGCCTCTTTGGGAGATGTCTTCTCCTATATAAGTGACACTTCATTTACTGAGTTGAGACATTCTTGGCCAGACCCGTTTCCTTAAACTCTGGTCATTCATATTGAGTACTTGCTTTATGCGAGTTACTCACTTTCACGTCCAACACACACATTCCGTTTGCTCCCATATCCGAATCTGAATAAACTTCAGAGGAGGAACTTCAGCAAACAAGAACAATAAACTAGTGAACCTCCTTCCACGTCTTGCAAACGTGGGGGGACCCCACGACCTGCGTTAGACAAAGTTGAACCCTTCAACCCTTTTGCCTAACCAGCCCAGCTACCATCCTTGGTCTCTTATTTGTTGCATCAACAAACTCCTTTTCAATGTAACAAATGCAAGAATCGTCCATACATTGGCAGTTTATATATAAGTTCTTCAATACAAATTCACTTATGTTTATATCAAATACATCGAAGAATGGTGAATATATGGTGAATGGTTATTACATTATAGGTTATCTTATTAAGCTATATATATTATCAAACTAACAAATAAAAATCTCATTCTTGTTCTGGTAAAGTGCTTTCATATTTTCTTTTCTTTTTGGAACAACAGTAGGTGATTTTGTTTAATAACAAAGCAAGTAAGTTACAGATCATTAATTAGAACAGCTTTCATATACTTGAGGAGGGTAACCAAGCAGTCACAATTTTACATTAAAGAGAAATAAAAAAAACAAAAACAAAAAGTTTTAATTGTGCCTCATACGGGATTCAAACCCGGGTGTCTTAGGGAGAATAACGCGGACATAACCAGTTGGGGAACCAAGGCTTTTGTGTTTATGGGTTCCCTTTATATTTTACTTAAGGGTTCATTTTCAGTTTGTTATATATATTTACACTAAAAATTAAAAACCGAATGGGTTCCTGAGAACCCGTACTTTCTTAATAGGTCCGCCCCTGCACATAACTCATCGAAGTTTTTGTAGTTGCATGTGCTAGGGCACAATACTCGACCTCGCTACATGACCAAGAAACCATATGGTGTTTCTTGTAACTCCACCTAATGAGATTGGGTCTAAGAAAACACGATATCAAGTAGCAGAGCGTCAATCATCTGGACATCCTATATCAACATCAACGTAAGCATGAAGATCAAAATTTGGGAGATTGGTGAATAGTTAATCTATTCAAGCTTATCTCCCAAAGCTATCAAAGAAATGTGCTTGAGTCGTAAGAGATCAAACAAATACACATCGTGATGAATAGTGAATATCATTCGTAATCATAACCTGAATCTACAAGACACAACTCAAGTTAGCTATAATTTTTCGCGCAAATTGAGAATGACATGTCTCTTTTTATGATGATAAATACACAAACCTGTGACGTGACTACTAAGACCGGGTGTAGTGGTTAAGAAAAATAATGCCCCTACCATGGGGCATTATCCGACACGTGGCAGTCCAGTCAGCATGGGGCATTATTGCAAAAGTGGTGTAGTGGGGCATTATTACAATAACGCCCATTCAATCATTTCACAATTATTATTTTTTTAATATAAAACATAAAAATCTTCATTAATTTAAAATAAAAATTACACTACTTGAAATAAAAAAAAAACCGAAAAAAAACAGAAAATAAAAAAACCGAAAAAAAATAAAGTTAAAAAAAGAAGAAGATGATCTAGAGTCTATATTTTTCTCGAATTTTTTGGCGACGCATTTGCGCAAGGATCAACGCATCGCCTTGGAGGTGGTCGATAGGTTTGGACAAAAACTCAATGTCCTTTTCCATTTGCCTCGCCTTTTGCATCTCGTTAAACTTTTTGGTTTCGGCCACTCGTTCTTTCATAATCTCATAACGTTGGTGGCCGAGATCGTGAATGTCTTGGAGACGACGGTTCATGGAACGCATGACACTTGTTGTTGATGTCGGTCCATTTGCTAGAAATGGAATCTCTGTCCCGATGTTCGCCTTGACCCCACGTGCTAAAAAAGAGTGCACGAACCCTATCCCAAAAAACGGGGCCCGTTTGAAAGTTTGCTACAAATTTAAAAAATAAAAGTAAAAATATAAGTAAAAAATAAGTAAAGAAAAAATATAAAAGTTACCAGTTTCGTGGTCCTCCGAAATGTCGAGCCACGCCCGAGTCAACGTGAATTCCTCATCCTTCGTCCATTTAACGGTAGTTTTTGTACGTCGAGGTTCGTCCTTTTCCTTCTTCTTATGCGACCTTCTGCCGCGTTTTGATTTCTCTTGCACCGGTTCGGGTTGCGTCTCCGGCACGACATCGACATCGGGTTCGGCTTGTTGTTGTGACGGTTGCGACCCGCCGGCTTGACCATAGCCAAAGGTGGGAGGCACGAACGGAGTGGCGCCACTCAAGTAAGCCGGGTACGTTAAAACGCTCGGGTCCATGTCTTGAAGGTTATACGGGTGTTGCAGTTGGGTTGTGTTCGGGTTCATGGGTCTTGCGGGGACACCAAAAGGGGGTCGGAATGGATGCATGATTGTATAAAATATAAAAGAAGTAGGAGAGAAAGTAAGAGTTTTTTTATAAAAAATAGGAGAAAGTGGGTGATATATATATATAGTGGGTAAATTTTTGAATTAAAAATAAATAAATAAACACATTTGACCGTTGGCAACGGTCCATTCTCGCCCCCCCCCCCCCCTATGCAATTTCAGCGTTTTAAATAAAACGCCAGCAACAATTTTTTTTCAAAAAAAAAACGCCGGACAACGTCGGGTGTAATGGGGGGAAGGCGTTTTGGGGTGTTTTTTTTCAAATTTTTTTTAAATACCACCCCACTACGGGTGGTCTAAATACAAATCCTCATATGTTCATAGTCTAACATAAAACAAACTAATGCTCTCATACGAAGATATCAAACCACATAGAAGGTGTACAACGTCCTCAATGATAGTCAACAAGTTAATGCTCTCATACGAGGATATCATTATGTGATAATTCATATTACACCCCCTTTGGTTGATAAATGTAAATGTTTAGTGCTTAATGATTAATGTTTAATGAAAACTCCAGATGACGAAGAACCCCTTTCGATGAAGAAGGTTCTTCGTCACACCCTCTGCTGGACGAAGGAGGGTGCTTTGTCATAAGAGGTTCGCCAAGATGGTTCGTCGGCAGGGAGGCCCAAACCCCAAATCAAGCCCAGCCCACTTTCTTTTAAGTATACGCGTATGCATGTATGTATGCATACGCCACATCTTTTGCAAACCCTAGAACCCCACTCTCTCCTTACTCGACGGCAGTTACCGGTTCGAAGTCTCTTTCCCCTCGAAGCGTGTCTCCCGGTGAGTATGAATACGATTGTTTTAATTTGTTTGTCTGTGCTCGGCTATGTGTAATTAATGGATGTGGGCAACGACGATCTTGAACCATGTCGATCTAGGGTTGTTGATAGATAACTTGATTCATAACATGAGCAATAATACTTGTTGAATACAAACAGGTTAGGGGTGATCTATTAATGTTTGTGAATATTATTAATCGATAACTAGGGTATGTACGATGTCGATGAACCGATTGCAATTGTCTTGATGATGCTTGCAAAAACTGTGATGAAGAATTCTTGTGTGATTAAATCCCTAAACCTGATTCTTATGTTTGTAATCAGATGTAATGTTGGTAGTGTACTGTCATTTGATAAACTGATGACTTGGTGATTATCATGAAGCTTTGTAATGATCGATTATGGATGTGTTGGTATTGTTGATATCTTGCTGGTTAATATGATCCATGAAACATGTTCTAGGTTATGTTGTTTAGACGAACGACTGCAGTTAGGGTTGTATGATCACGAATGACAGTCGATGCGATCACGTTGGTCTTCTGTTAAGGGCTGCGACGAAGGATTTCCCCACGAAGAATCCAAGTCGACGAAGAATTCAAGTCGACGAAGAACCTGATTCTTCGTCAATTGTCCTTTGACGAACAATTATGATTCTTCGTCATCTTCACTTCTTGATGAAGTATATTCTTCGCCAAGAGGGTTCGTCGCCCTGAAGGTTCGTCGCCAGGAGGGTATCCCACAAACAGAACTATGGTTTAGGATATGTATGATGATGAATGCTTATGATGGATTAAATTCTAATTACTGCCTGTTAATAATATTAGTTATGACCGAGGAACCTGTTTTGGCTCGTTTAGGTAGCAAACTCATCTGTTAAGGGTTGTTATGTGATATGAGTACTTGCTATGTGTTATACGATAATCTTTGCGGTAAATGCAATATGTGAAACTACGAGACTTATTTGTGTGCGAAACTGATTCTTATTGGTAACCACGGTAGGGTTTAGTTGACCAACTTGGAAAGGGTAACTTAACATACCGAGCAAAACTAAGGTGAGTTCATTGATTTTTTTTTTCAAGCATGCGTCCCGGGGAGGGACATCTGGTAAATATTCCGGGGATGAATATTGGGTAAATGGGTTTAACTGGAATGTTAAACTGGGATGTTGGATAGTACATTCATTTTCTATCACTTAAGTCCCATCTACTACCGAATTAGTTGTCGGGGAGGCAACGGGGTATTTAGTTGATAGCGCTATTAGGTTTGGCACCCTCACACCGTACCGGGGAGGACGGGCGTGAACTAATTATCTTAACCACTCAACCAATGTTTGATAGAGCATTAGGGAAGGGCAAACAATCTGGAACCATCTTGCGGTACTCGAGTTATTAACAACATTGTATTTCTGAAAAGCTTTAAACTTGTACTTGGTAACTAAACATGATAAGAAACTTTGAACTCACCAGCGTCGTCTGACACATTTGTCTGCATGCTTGCAGGTCGTTAGATTCATGGACATGGAACTTGCTATCTGGGAGTGCTGGAGTGGTCATGGGTCGATTCTCTTGGATACACGTTTATTAGTTTCGCACATTTTGTTTTGAAACATTTGAATAACGATTTACATTATGCTTCCGCTGAACGTATTGGTGTTAAGTTGTGATTTGAAATTACATTGTGAAATAAATGGAAACTTTTATTTAATATCTTGTTATAGTTCAATGTGATTGGTGGCTGGATCCTGATACGTCACACGCCCCGTGATGTTCCCGCTTGTGGTAATTTGGGGGTGTGACAGTTTGGTATCAGAGCCACTGGTTATAGTGAACTAGGTTTTAAAACGTTTTTATATAACCAGACTATAACCGAATAGTTCAGAAATCGACCATGACGCTCAGCTCCAGATTGAAAGGTTCGTCTCTCGTTTACTTATTGCACAGCATATCTAGTGTACATTTATGTATGACATTGTATGTGAATGCACACTTAGCACTACAGCATGAATTCCTGTGTACTAGCCTACGTTATGTGTTTGATAGTGTCACACTCCTCTAAATCTTCATGATCTATGTTATGGTGTCTTTTAAATTGCTACTCGAAATTGAGGAACCTTTTAGCACGAGTTAGGAGGAGCTGAGATAAACATGCAAATCGCATTGTTATTATGGGTGCACACATAATAACAATGTGGGGTGCATGTGAGTCCCAGTGAGGCTTAACGAGTATGAAAAGGGTTCTGCTCTGTTGTCTGACGTAATGATAGAACTTAGTAATCTGTAGATTTATCATGGTGTTTGACTCCTACTCAATCCCGCCTTCTAATCTTTTCCACTTTTCATATAGAATCATGAACGGACGAAATGGTGGACGTGGTGGAGGCCGCGGCAGAGGACGTGGCAACATTACTATGCCCTAGGCTGAATTGACCGATTTGATCAATACTTGTGTGGCTGAAGCCTTGGCGGCTCAGCAGGCTAGTACGATACGTGCCGAATACACTTTATCCTTGTGTCGCGTAATCGAATCTTAACCGTGTGTTGTATTTTCTTTCGTCCTTAGGTCAACAAGTGAATCAGAATCAGAACAATCCGCCTGTCTGCACGTTTAAGACATTCATGGATTGTAAGCCACAGACATTCAGTGGGACCGAAGGGGCAGTAGGACTACTTCGTTGGTTTGAGAAAGCAGAGTCGGTTTTTGCTATGTGTAACTGTCCTGTGGGGGACAGAGTAAAGTATGCTACAGGCACATTGGAGGATGGTGCCTTGACTTGGTGGAATGCCCAAGTCCAAATGCTGGGTATCGAAATGGCGAATGCCACTACTTGGGACGACTTCAAAGAGTTAATGCGAGAGGAGTATTGTCCTCGTGAAGAGATTCATAAACTCGAGAACGAGTACTATAATCTGAAGATGGTGGGGTCTGAGATCGAGGCTTATAACGGTCCCATGAGCTAGCAAACATGTGCCTAACCTATCCCAACCACCACCTCGAAGAATTGAATTGTACATCAAAGGCTTAGCACCGCAAGTTAAGGGTTTGGTCACTGCTGCAAATCTTAACAACTTGCCTCAGATCATTCGTTTAGCACATAAGATTACAGACCAAGAGGACGAGCGTGGTTCGCTACCGCCTCGTGTTTCTGCTACTCCTACTGCTACTACTACTCCTGCTAGTGAAAACAAGCGCAAGTGGAATGATACGGACAAGGTGTCCAACTCGAGCCAGACACAGAAAAAGCAAGACAACAGCAACAATCGTAGTTTCAGTCAGTCCTCCTCTGTTAACCAAGGTCAGAGCAACAATCCGAATCAAGGCTCCTATGCAGGAAGGCAGCCAAAGTGCAACAAGTGTAACTATCATCATCATGGACCGTGTGTCCGAGCTTGCCATAGGTGTGATAAGGTGGGCCATATGGCAAAGGATTGCAGAGCTCCATTCCCGAAGCAACAACAGCAAAGGCAGCAGCCCCATCAGAACCAAGGTAATAGGAAAGGATGTTTCCAGTGTGGGGACGAGGGTCACATTAAGCGGGATTGCCCTCAGCTGAATCAAAACGCCAATGACAACAACAATAACCGTCAGAACAACAATAACAATGTTGGGAACAACAATAATGGCAACAATGGGAGTAATGGAGTTCGCGGAAGGGTATTTACCATTGGTGCGAGGGAAGCTAGGAATGATGGCAATGTGGTGACCGGTACGTTTTCTGTGAACAATTTATTTGCTTCTGTTTTATTCGACTCTGGTGCCGATTGGAGTTATGTGTCTTTGGGGTTCAGTCGTCAGTTAGGGTTGACTCCTACGCCTTTTGTAAAGAAACACGTAGTAGAATTAGCTGATGGCAAATCGATTGAAGCTTCACATGTCCTTTTTGGGTGTAAACTCGATCTTATGGGTCAAGTGTTCAACATTGACCTACTCCCCATTACTCTTGGAAGTTTTGATGTGGTCGTTGGTATGGATTGCTTGTCTAAACATTAAGCGGAAATTCTCTACAAAGAGAAAATCGTACGTATTCCTCTCCCCAGTGGAGAATCTTTGTCGGTTCAAGGTCATCGTAGTGGTGCAAATTATCCCAGCTATGAAAGCCTAGAAGTGTCTACGGAAGGGCTATCCTGCTATTTTAGCGCTTGTTACCGATACTCATCCTGAAGAAAGGAAAATCGAAGACCTGCCAGTTGTTCGTGAATTTTCTGACGTTTTTCCTAAAGAACTCCCTGGTTTACCTCCACGCCGTCAGGTGGAGTTTCAGATTGACCTTACACCAGGAGCAGCACCGATTGCACATGCTCCTTATCGTCTTGCACCAGGAGAGTTGCAAGAGCTGTCCAATCAACTCCAAGAACTGTTGGATAGAGGTTTTATCCGACCCAGTTCTTCGCCTTGGGGAGCCCCAGTTATGTTTGTGAAGAAGAAAGACGTGTCCTTTCGTATGTGCATAGACTACCGCGAACTCAACAAGGTGTCCGTCAAGAACCGTTATCCTCTACCACATATTGACGATCTGTTTGACCAGTTGCAGGGGTCAAGCTTCTACTCGAAGATCGATTTAAGATCAGGCTACCATCAGGTGACAGTCCGAGAGGAGGATGTTCCAAAAACAACTTTCCGAACGCGGTATGGCCATTATGAGTTTCTAGTTATGCCATTCGGGTTGACAAACGCACCAGCGGTTTTCATGGATCTCATGAACCGCGTGTGCAAACCGTATCTCGACGATTTCTTCATTGTGTTTATCGATGACACCTTGATCTACTCTAAGAGCAAGGAGGACCACGAGCGACACTTGCGTCTTATCTTGGAGCTCCTGAGGAAGGAGCAACTCTACGCGAAATTCTCTAAGTGTGACTTCTGGATTCGAGAGGTCCACTTCCTCGGCCACATTGTTAACGAAATGGGGATACACGTGGATCCTGCTAAAATTGATGCCATCAGAAATTGGGCGGCACCGAAGAATCATTCGGATGTGCGACAATTTCTCGGTCTCGCTGGGTACTATCGCAGATTTATTAAGGATTTCTCAAAGATCGCTCAACCTCTTACCTCGTTGACACAGAAAGGCGTTGTATATTCTTGGGGAACGAAGCAGGAAGATGCCTTCCTACTCTTGAAACAAAAACTCTGTAGTGCGTCGATATTGTCATTACCTGAAGGCACCGAGGATTTTGTGGTATATTGCGACGCTTCTATTTGAGGTCTCGGATGCGTGCTGATGCAACGCGAGAAAGTTATAGCTTAAGCTTCTCGGCCGTTGAAGGTTCATGAGAAGAATTACACGACTCGCGACTTGGAGTTGGAGGCCGTGGTTTTTGCGCTAAAAATCTGGAGGCATTACTTGTACGATACTAAATGCACTATTTATACCGACCACAAGAGCCTTCAGCATATCTTTGACCAGAAGGAGTTGAATATATGACAGTGTCGCTGGGTAGAACTCTTAAACGACTACGATTGTGCAATCAAGTATCACCCAGGTAAAGCTAACGTCGTAGCTGATGCCCTTAGTCGAAAGGAAATGAAACCCAAGCGTGTCCGTGCTCTGCAGCACACTATTCACTCTAATTTACCTGATCAGATCCGTTCTGCTCAGACTGAAGCATTGAAGGAAGAAAACCTGGGAGCTGAATATTTGCGGGGCATGGAGAAACAACTCGTAGAGATATCAGAAAGCATTTATTATTTTATGGAACGGATATGGGTTCCTTTCTATGGTAACCTTAGAGAGCTCATGATGGACGAGCACACAAGTCCCGATACTCTGTTCACCCAGGTTTTGATAAGATGTATCAGGATCTAAAGGTCTTGTACTGGTGGCCGAAGATGAAGGCTCACATCGCGACGTATGTGAGTAAATGTTTGACTTGTGTGAAAGTCAAGGTAGAGTATCAGAAACCCTCAGGCCTACTTCAGCAACCAGAGATACCCATGTGGAAAGGGGAGCAAATTGCTACGGATTTCATCACAGGTTTGCCAATAACTCAAAACAAGAACAATACCATCTGGGTGATCGTTGACCGTCTCATGAAGTCAGTGCACTTTCTAGCAATCAAGGAAACGGATAAGTTCTCACAACTTGCTGCTGTTTATCTAAGAGAAATGGTTTCTAGGCACGGGGTGCCAACCTCTATTATCTTGGATCGTGACCCGCGTTTCATATCGGATTTGTGGCAACCCATGCATAAATCATTCGGCTCACGTCTCGACATGACCACCACTTATCACCCACAGACGGATTGTCAAAGTGAACGAACCATCCAGACACTTGAAGACATGCTGCGAGCATGTGTGATCGATTTTGGTAAGGGGTGGGAGAAACACTTACCGTTGATAGAGTTCTCTTACAACAACAGTTATCATTCCAGCATTCAGGCAGCCCCGTTCGAAGCATTGTACGGACGGAAATGCCATTCTCCTCTTTGTTGGGCTGAGGTGGGTGAGAGCCAGATCACAGGTCCTGAACTTGTACTTGAAACTTCAGAAAAGATTGTCCAGATCAGAAACCGTATGGAGGCAGCACGCGACCGTCAGAAAAGCTACGCTGACAAGCGTAGGAAACCCTTGGAGTTCGCTGTAGGCGATCGCGTTATGTTGAAAGTCTCACCCTGGAAGGGTGTGGTGCGCTTTGGGAAGCGTGGCAAGCTTAATCCACGCTATGTTGGGCCATTCAAAATCCTAGAGCGAATCGGTAAAGTGGCCTACAAGCTCGAGTTACCTGCTAAGTTGGGTAACGTTTATGATGTCTTCCATGTTTCGCAACTGAAGAAGTGTTGGTCTGATGAAACACTTGTGGTACCACTTCAGGAACTGAAAATCGACGAAAAATTGCAGTTTATCAAAGAACCTATCGAAATCATGGATCGGGAAGTTAAGGTTCGTAAGCACAGTCGGATTCCAATCGTGAGAGTCCGTTGGAACTCAAGACGTGGACCAGAGTTCACGTGGGAACGCGAGGATCAGATGAAGCTCAAGTATCCTCAATTATTCCCAGCTGACCAATCTAAATCTGATGAAACTGGTGAATTTCGGGATTCCCTTTCAAGTTGGGGATGATGTGGCACCCGCGGAAAATATACAGTCATCCTAATCTAACATCTTGCTGCTTTGGATTACTTATCAAATTTCAGGATGAAATTTCTTTCAAGTTGGGGATGATGTGACAACCCGAAATCTTAAGGTCTTTCCTCTACACATCACTTGTTTCATAATCTTGCTTCACAATTTGTTTTACGTTGTATCGTGTGCGGTATATATGAATATGATTAAAGTATTGATATGCTTGGTTGGTAAATGTAAATGTTTAGTGCTTAATGATTAATGTTTAATGAAAACTCCAGATGACGAAGAACCCCTTTCGACGAAAAAGGCTCTTCGTCACACCCTCTGCTGGACGAAGGAGGGTGCTTCGTCATAAGAGGTTCGCCGAGATGGTTCGTCGGCAGGGAGGCCCTCGGCCCAAACCCCAAATCAAGCCCAGCCCACTTTCTTTTAAGTATACGCGTATGCATGTATGTATGCATACGCCACATCTTTTGCAAACCCTAGAACCCCACTCTCTCCTTACTCGACGGCAGTTACCGGTTCGAAGTCTATTTCCCCTCGAAGCGTGTCTCCCGGTGAGTATGAATATGATTGTTTTAATTTGTTTTTCTGTGCTCGGCTATGTGTAATTAGTGGATGTGGGCAACGACAATCTTTAACCATGTCGATCTAGGGTTGTTGATAGATAACTTGATTTATAACATGAGAAATAATACTTGTTGAATACAAACAGGTTAAGGGTGATCTATTAATGTTTGTGACTATTATTAATCGATAACTAGGGTATGTACGATGTCGATGAACCGATTGCAATTGTTTTGATGATGCTTGCAAAAACTGTGATGAAGAATTCTTGTGTGATTAAATCCCTAAACCTGATTCTTATGTTTGTAATCAGATGTAATGTTGGTAGTGTACTGTCATTTGATAAACTGATGACTTGGTGATTATCATGAAGCTTTGTAATGATCGATTATGGATGTGTTGGTATTGTTGATATCTTGCTGGTTAATATGATCCATGAAACATGTTCTAGGTTATGTTGTTTAGACGAACGACTGCAGTTCGGGTTGTATGATCACAAATGACAGTCGATGGAATCACGTTGGTCTTCTGTTAAGGGCGACGACGAAGGATTTCCCCACGAAGAATCCAAGTCGACGAAGAATTCAAGTCGACGAAGAACCTGATTCTTCGTCCACTGTCCTTTGATGAACAATTATGATTCTTCGTCATCTTCACTTCTTGACGAAGTATATTCTTCGCCAAGAGGGTTCGTCGCCCTGAAGGTTCGTCGCCAGGAGGGTATCCCACAAACAGAACTGTGGTTTAGGATATGTATGATGATGAATGTTTATGATGGATTAAATTCTAATTGCTGCCTGTTAATAATATTAGTTATGACCAAGGAACCTGTTTTGGCTTGTGTAGGTAGCAAACTCATCTGTTAAGTGTTGTTATGTGATTTGAGTACTTGTTATGTGTTATACGGTGATCTTTGCGGTAAATGCAATCTGTGAAAATACGAGACTTATTTGTGTGCGAAACTAATTCTTATTGGTAACCACGGTAGGGTTTGGTTGACCAACTTGGAAAGGGTAACTTAACATACCGAGCAAAACTAAGGTGAGTTCATTGCTCTTTTTTTTTTCAAGCATGTGTCCCGGGGAGGGACATCTGGTAAATATTCCAGGGAGGAATATTGGGTAAATGGGTTTAACTGGAATGTGAAACTTGGATGTTGGATAGTACACTCATTTTCTATCACTTAAGTCCCATCTACTACCGAATTAGTTGCCGGGGAGGCAACGAGGTATTTAGTTGATAACGCTATTAGGTTTGGCACCCTCACACCATACCGGGGAGGACGGGCGTGAACTAATTACCTTAACCACTCGACCAATGTTTGATAAAGCATTGGGGAAGGCCAAACAATCTGGAGCCATCTTGCGGTACTCGATTTATTAACAACATTGTATTTCTGAAATGCTTTAAACTTGGTAACTAAACATGATAACAAACTTTGAACTCACCAGCATCGTCTGACACATTTGTCTGCATGCTTGCAGGTCGTTAGATTCATGGACATGGAACTTCCTATCTGGGAGTGCTAGAGTGGTCATGGGTCGAGTCTCTTGGATACACGTTTATTAGTTTCGCACATTTGTTTTGAAACATTTGAATAACGATTTACATTATGCTACCGCTGAACGTATTGGTGTTAAGTTGTGATTTGAAATTACATTATGAAATAAATGGAAACTTTTATTTAATATCTTGTTATAGTTCAATGTGATTGGTGGCTGGATCCTGGTACGTCACACGCCCCGCGGTGTTCCCGCTTGTGGTAATTTGGGGGTGTGACAGTTTCCCCATTTGCTGTTTCTACTAAACATTCTTGTTGGAGTTCAGTTAATGGTTGATTGAGAAGTTTGCAAAACGAAGTATTAATAAAACTTTGGTTCGCACCAGAGTTAAATAATACTTTGGCAAAAACATCATTAACTAAAAACGTACCGACAATCACGTCCGGAATCATTTTGGCTTCTACTGCGGTTAGAACAAATGCTCTAGCATTCTTAGTAGTCTTGTTGTTTGTTGCTGGAGCTAATTTTGGACAATTTGGCTTGATATGACCTTGCTCTCCACAATTGTAGCATATCTTATTGGTGGGTTTCTTCCTACAGTCTTCTTCCTTGTGTCTAGATATTTTGCAAAAATTGCAATATATGGAGCATCTCCCAGAATGCTTCCTCTTGCAATACTTGCAGTAAGGTGCAGAAGTAGAACCTACATTTTTCCCACGGTTGGAATTACCATAGCGAAATTCTTGGGTAAGTTTTTGAGCTAGGTTTTTTCTCTGGTTTTCTTCTTGGGTACGTACCAGTTCATCTATCAAGGTATTAGCTAGTTCTACCGCTTCTTCTATGGTATTGGTCTAGCTCCCTTGACTACATGCCTAATTTCACTTATTAATCCCCAGATGTAACGGGAGATTAACACTGGTTCAGGTGATGCTAGGGTTGGCACTATTCTAGCATATTCGAAGAATGTAGTAGTGTAACCCTTACTATCTACTCCAGTCATTCTTAAGTTTAAGAATTTATTTGCCATCTGTTCCTTTTCATTGGATAGACATAAATTCCTTTCTATCGTATCCTTAAATTCGTCTATTCCATACCATAAACCCTGTCACTTCCTCTAGATTGGAGGATAGTGTTCCACCATTCTAACGCTTCATTTTTAAACAGATTGGAGGCAAAACATTATTTTATCTTCTTCTGCGCACTTGCTTATTTTTAAGACTGCCTCAGTCTTTTCTATCCAGCGTAGAGCTGCAATGGGCCCTTCATTGCCAGAGAATTCTATTGGTTTACATGACCAGAATTCTTTGTAAGAGCAACCATAAGACATGGTTCTTCTTCTTTTTGGAATTGGCATTTGAAAAATGGGTCCATTGTGCACGCTGTGACTAAGTTCAGTAGGGTTCACTTGCTCCCATTACCACTTTTACTATTATTTTCCGCGTCCCTAACGTTTTGGATAATAGCTGGCATGGCATCTCTAATTTCTTGGGTTACAATGTGTCGAATTTCACTGTTATTTATTTGATTTTTCATTATTCTGGTTTTCCTGATTTGCTGCGTCGGCCATCTGGATTTTAAACAATTACCAAGTATTAATATCGTATAAAAATATCCAATGCAACAATCACACCACAAGCATGTTGATCCAAAATCATCGAACATTGCGACTTACTCTATTTTATATTAGGCATCTATATTTATTACAAATACAACTGGAATTTAAAGTATAATACTAGTATGCATCACTAACCACAAAATGGTCTATACTACAATATATTAAAAAAGAAAATTTTCAACATATATATTATTATTATTATTATTATTATTATTATTATTATTATTATTATTAGTGATAGGGGTTCATCCAAAACTCCATATTACGCTCGTCATATTTCCAGACGAGTCATTCCCCTATTTGCCTCATCCTCTCACTTTCTTCTAAAATCTCCTCACCAAAGGTTCGGAGTTCTTGCACACTTTCAGAGCTCATGGGCGGTGAGGGTTGATGTGTTAAAAATGAAACATATAAATTTCATCAATTGAGGCATAAAACTAACCCTTTTTTAGTACTAATGTTGGAAAAAGTGTGCTTTTGTCTTCCTTTTGTATTTTCAGGATTAAATGAGCTCAAATTAACAAAAGAAGCAAAAAGACATCAAAATCTAACATAAATACAAGAAAAGGAACAAGACGTGACATGCCCGACCCCACGACAGCATCTTCTCAAGCAAAACAAGACAACAGAGGACTGAACACGCCCCGTGCTCAGCCAGCACAGGGGGCGTGCCCAAGTGTCAGCAGAAAAGACAAAGTGGTAGAAGCTTCTATTGCCCACCACGGGGCCGTGCTCAGCGGACACGGGGCCGTGGTCAACTATAAGATTCGCACAATCCAGCAAATCTGCATAGTACAAAGATTCTTCTGCACCACGGGGTCGTGCTCAGCGGACACGGGGGCGTGGTCAACTAAAAAGACAAAACTGCATTAAATGAAGAAAGAGAAGGATGTGGACACGGGGCCGTGCCCACTGGACACGGGGCCGTGCCCGAGCTTCTGTTCAG
Organism: Helianthus tuberosus; assembly: GCA_030545235.1. Lineage (NCBI taxonomy): Eukaryota > Viridiplantae > Streptophyta > Magnoliopsida > Asterales > Asteraceae > Helianthus > Helianthus tuberosus. The sequence goes on from CM060445.1 coordinate 111,388,606, forward strand.
CCTATAAATAGAAGTGTTTGGCTCAAGCTCAAACCATCCCTTGGCACACCACCTCTCTCACACTTCACCCACCACCCACCACCACCATAACACCATCATCCACAACCATCATCCATTGTCCATCGTAGAGTGTGTGAGTCGTCTCGGGATCCAAGATTGATCGTAAGAGTTCTTGACAATCAAGGCCATGTTTGCCTAAGTCTCTTACATCACTTGGTGAAGACAAAGTGTCTAGTGTAATACTTTTTATTTCTAATCTTTTCGCACTTTTTACTTGGTTTTGTATTAATGACTTTAATAACTAGTTGCTTATGTTGAAGGTGATCTTTCCTTATCGTTTGTCCGTGGTGTCTTGGCATTATTTTACTGTCTATATAAAATAAAAGATTTTCACCATTCATATCTCCACGGTCTATATGGAGGTATGTTGGCTACCTGGTCGGGGGTTAAGGGAACGGTTTGGTAAAGGTCTTGCCATTGTTCAGCATTTAGAGGTCCTGCAATGGACCTGGGTCAAATTTAGTAGGACCCCCTTCAATGCTTAACGGTATTGGATGGCGGGGGTCCAAACTCTTTGATCCCCTCATAAGTTAACTACTATTAATACTATAACCCGGCTATTTAGGACTGTATCCCTGCTGACTCAGACTACTTAGTCGAGGGTAACGTCACCTCCAAAAGAGGGGCCTACCATAATTTGCATTAATAACTTAATTAATTATCTTCCAATAATCTACCCTTTTAGGATTGTATCCTTGCTGACTCAAACTACTGGGGTGAGGGTAACGTCACCTTCAAAAGAGGGGCCTACTACAATAACTAAGATAATCTCTTAAAATAGTGCAAAAGTGCGGAAATAATCAAAGGTTACACTAGATACGAGTCGGAACCAAGTGATTCATCTTGTCTATCTGTTTTATTTTTATTTTCAGCATTTTAGTTAGTTTTTATTTTTTTCCTTAGTTAAAACATTTTTCTAAACTTTTTTATTTGATTAGACGTTGAGGATAAACCGGTACTAAAAGCTCTTGTGTCCTTGGACGACCTCGGTATCTTACCAACACTATACTACGCTCACGATGGGTGCACTTGCCCATATGTGTGTCTAGTGTTAGTAAATATCGTGTTTTATAAATTTAAAACTTGACTAAAAAGTGTTAAAGAGGCTTAAAATATACACCTAATATATATAACACTCGACTACGCATCAAGGGTGCTGGTATGGGATCTGGAGCATCTGTTCTTCCTGAGGCTATGGATTCTCTAGAATCTCCCTGATGCGTTGGTCATTATCATAATAGGGGTCTAGAGGGTCCAGGTCTGGGTAAGCTGCTAGGTTTGGCATGGGTTCCTCTGGTATTGGGTAGCGTTGTTGGTAATCCCTATGGTCGTCAAACCAGGGGTCATAGTCTGGGTCGGAGGGATGGGGTGCTGGTACTCTAGGTATTTCTGTTGGGTCAAAAGCTGGTGTTGGGATTTGGTTTTCTGGGTTGGCTTCAATTTCCATTGGTTGTGTAGGAAACAATAGTAATAGCTGGGGTGCTATGAGTTGCTCTAGATTAGGGTCTGCAGCTGTAGTTGCTAAGATATGAAAATTTGCTAGACTCCTATTGAGCATATCCTGAGTGTGAGCATCCGTTTCTCTCTTAGCGGCTGTTAAAGCTTGTTGCTGTTGTAACTTTTTCATCCTTTTCCTACGTTCATGCGCTCATCTGCTGAACCATCCTCTTTTCTTGGGAGGGAATGGCTTTTCAGATTAGGCCTTGAACACGAATATACTGTCTTCAGTATCAGCCAAATACCCTGAGACGGTAGGCTGTGAAGAGGTGCCTTCGTTCCTAGGTGAGCTGGACAACTGACGGTAAGCGTCTGAAGGTCCTTGGTCACTCATGCTGTAAACTAACAAATTGTCAAATAACACAAAATAATAATCTACACATATGCACATAGTCTTATTGATTATTTACTAACAAAATTGTTAATTTAATTATCAGCAGAACACTTCTTTGGCTGAAATTAGTGGCTATAGCTCTGATACCACCTTCTGTCGCAACCCCCGGCCCCTATTTCCTGGGATCGGGCGGACGCGAACTCAGGTTTGGTGGTATCATGGTTTATCATTATTTGGCAGCGGAAATTTCATCAGGGTCGTAGTTAGAAAATATTTTATCAGAGTAAAATACCGCATTTTTATATTAATAAACACATGGGTAAAACCCAAGTTTCTATTACAAACATATTTATAGGGATAAACCCTAATTTATTGAATTTAAAACATCGTCTCTTAGGTAACTTTTATAGCCACATTTTTCCAAGCCTTCAGTGCTCTCCAGCTGGCTTCTATTTTGGCTTTCACATTTTGTTACCTGAAACGCGTTTTAAAAACATTTGTCAGTGGAAAATACTGGTGAGTGAATCCCAGTTTAATCGAGAAGCATTTATCCTTTAACAGTATTGAGAGCCATTACAATGTTTATATCTACACAATTACTCATTCAGTATTGTCAATTCTGACTGGTGGGTCATATTACACATTGGCTATCTCGTTGTCCAATGGTAACGTGTTCCACATTTTGTATACAAAACCCCAACATATCGGCAATAATTGAAGAACTACAAAGACTCAATCACATTGTGAATTATTTAAGGTTTTGTAAAAACAGTTTACAAAAAGGAGATTACTCACATTGCTACTTTAGACTTTTCTTGGTGGATTCCTGGTTATAATCTATTAATTAAACAATGCACGTGGGTTAGTATAATAACCCAATATTTACATTAGTAATACCCTCCCCGAGACAGAATTCCTACGACTACGTCGGGCAGAACCTCGACAGCCGTTACGGAACCCTAGATCAATCGGGTAGCGTATCTAATACGTAACCGGGGGTTAAAATACTTACAACGAGGCAGAACTTCGTTATTTTAGGGGGGTATTATGCCCGAGATTATAATAGCTATGCAGAAAATTGAGAGAGAGAGAGAGAGAAAGAGAATGAACGGTTTGGACTGAAGGCCTGAACTCCAAATATATAGGGCCTGATCGGCCATTTGTCGCGCCCCGCGAAAGCTCAGGGCTGCTCTTACGTGGCCCGCGAGCTAGGTGTGTAAGGTTTAGGTTTGATCAGTCACCCTGTATAGCTGCGACACACACATGACACGTGGCATGATCTAGTGCGCTCTGGTGTACAGGCTGTCGCGCCCCGCCTAGGCCTTCACTGGCTTTGTCGCGGGCCGCCAGGGACCATTAAAATTCGTTTTTAATTAATTTTTGTAAAAATAAAGATGTTCGGGCCATTTCTCGTATACGGGGTATATTTTAAGACGTATAGGGATACTCTAAATAATTTAGGGGTGTCGGAAATATTTTAGGAGGGTTGTTATAGTATAGCAACAATAGCTGGTGGCTGGAAGCTGATGACTGGTAGCTGTAACTTTTTAGATATATTTAGGTGTTTGGCAATGTAGCTGGAGCTTTTAATAAAATATATAAAATGACCAAAATGGACATAACTAAAAAAACATAATACTAAACGTAATCATTTTTTTGAGGTTAAAATAGTCATTTGTTCTCTAAAAGCTTGTATCTCCTTCTAAGCGCTACTACGGTATGTTTGACATGGAGCTTTTAGAAGCTTATAGTTTTAAGCTTTTAAGCTCAATAAAAATGCTTGTTTGGTTGAAGGGGGTTGAAACTTTTAGGTTAGAAGTTTGAAGCTTTTGGTTGAACGCTCCTACTATTAGCGTTTAAAAGAAGCTATAAGCTTTTAGGGAAAAAATGTCTATTTTAACCTCTTAAGATAATGGACTTTTTAATGCACTAACTTTTTAAATTTTTTTCTAAAGATAATGAAAAATCAAATTTTTAGTTATCTTTAATTTAGTATTTCTAATATATTATCTGTGATCCTTTATTATTAATTCTAAAATATTTTTCAAAATAGCCATCTTAAATGGTTAATATTAATATTTTTTTACTTCAAAACTGTAAAAAAATGTATATCTCTTAACTTGTGTGTGTTTTTTTTTTTATCGTTGGTAGCTATTTAAGGCCAAAATAATGATAAACTTTTTTTTATCGTTAGTAGTTACGTAAAACCAAAATAATAATAATAAACAAACCAAAAGAAACATATATTGACACGTTTAATATTATGTATTTTTAGTTATATCCATTTTGGTCATTTTATACATTTTATTAAAAGTTCCAGCTACTCTGCCAAACACCAAAATACATCTAAAAAGCGACAGCTAACATATTATAGCCACCAACCACTAGCTTCCAGCCACCAACTACTTTTGCCAAACATACCCCTAGTAGAAGTGTTCAACCAAAAGCTTAAAGCTACTAACCTAAAAGTTTTAAACTCCTCCAAATAAAGTTTTTTTATCGAGTAACAATTTTTTCTTAAAAGCTTAAAAGGCTCCCGAAAACTACAATCTAACCAATACCCTTAGAAGTTAAAATTGTTAGAATCATGGTTGAACTGTGTTAAACAACAGCCCAGCCCATTAGAACCAGTCAATCGAAGAAAAGCCCAATAGACCCATTTAAACTTAAGCAATGCATACATAGACGAAATGTATCGCTAGGGTTTTCTTCTTCTTCTTCAATTTGTGCCTCCACTCCACAGGTGAAAGAAAAGCTCGGATCCCTTCAACAATGGCGGAACAGGTTACACAAGTTCACAATCCTCAACTTCTATATACCTACAGATCCTTACATTTTGTTTTTCTTCTTGACAGACGGAGAAGGCGTTTTTGAAGCAACCTAAAGTGTTTTTATGGTGAGAATTTATCTTTTTTTTGTTCATAATTATTAAAATCTGTTGGTTTTTGATTGATTGATTGATTGATTTGTGTTAGCTCGAAGAAGAGTGGGAAAGGGAAGAGGCCTGGGAAAGGTGGAAACAGATTCTGGAAGAATATTGGTCTTGGATTTAAGACACCTAGAGAGGCTATTGAAGGTAATATTTATTATTCAAAATTGTTGTTTTATTTAGTTTTTTTTAACTGATATTTAAGCTGTGGTCGTAGTTGAATGATTAGTGGTTACTTGTTGGTTACAAAACTAAATTCACTGGTGTCTTGTTATTGTAAGGATTTAGTTGATTTGAATAATGTTTATCATACAAATTTATCATAATTAGTTGGAAAAAATGATTTATGCTTCTGTTAAGTGATAATCTGGATGTTTATAATCAAATGATCAATGTATACTGGGTTGAATACAAAACTCAAGTAATAAAATTATGGCTTTGTTTTTGTGTTTATGAATGCGCTTGTTATCAGTGTGGAGGAGGGTAGTCCTCAAAGGATGCTCCTCCACGTAGGATGGGTGTGAGGATGTGCCTAAAGGGGATGGACTAGGGTGTGGAGGATGGACCTAAATATATTATGTATATATATACATATATATATATATACATATATATATATACATATATATATATATATATATATATACATATGTATGTATAGGTGTGTGTGTGGATAAAGAAGAAGATAGAGGACCGGCAAGAACGTCGACGGGGCCAGGGGGTGGTGTTCCGGGGCGGCGCCGCTCCTCGACGGGGCTTGGACGTTCCCCATACTGAGTGGTCTTCAAGTTTTTGTTAATTGTTGTGCTGCAAACCAACAAAGGTGTTTTTTGTGGGTCTAATAGTTGGAAACATATTAGAGATGTGTGTTAGTTTCTTGTTGTTAATAAAAAGTTTTTTGAAATTTATATATGAATTGTTCATACGAGTTTTAAGGTTCTATAATATTACTCTTATTTCTGAAGTCTCTTTTAGGGTTGGAATACTTTTTCCATTCAGTTAGATGGGGCATGTCTTATTTGTTTTATTCTAGTGAATGATACTGATTTTGTTTTGGAACCTGATTATCTTTAGGAACTTACATCGACAAGAAATGCCCTTTCACTGGTGATGTATCCATTAGAGGACGTATTCTTGCTGGTACATGCCACAGTGCAAAAATGGTTAGGACCATTATTGTTCGCCGGGACTACCTCCATTATGTCAAGAAGTATCAAAGGTAAGACTCAGATCCTTCACTGTAGTTTATCAACATGCCCTTTTGTAGGGTGGTTCAAACAAAACAATTTAAACAATTAGAAACTAAAGAAACCCCCTTTGGTCTTTGATCATGAAATGTACGAGAAAGAGGAAACAATTATGGTTTTAACGATACATAATTGTCTCACCAATGAATGAAATACAGATGATGGGGTTCAAATGAGAATTTTTATACAGTTAGTAACTAAAAAACATATTTTTGTCTTGTGATCATGGCTTAGAAAATAATAGAGGGCATGGTCGTAATCCGTAGAGTGGAACTTATGAATAAATATATAATGGTTCTAATTTAAACATTCATTTTTCTAAACTAACTTTTTTTGAACGACTAACTCACACACCCTCTAAACCTACTTCTAAATTTACGTCAGTGTGCACCACATGACTAGAACCCTCAACCCTTGTAGGGAAGAACACCTTTACTTCACGCCTTGATACCGCTTGGCTACAAGCCCTTTGTTCTCTAAACTAATTAAAATTGAGCATTTAATAGTTTATGATATGTGTTTCTACTACAGGTACGAGAAGAGGCACTCGAACATTCCAGCACACATTTCTCCATGTTTTCGTGTGAAAGAAGGTGACCATGTCACCGTTGGACAGTGCAGGTCTGTTCTTCTAGCCTGATTGTACATGGCGTTCATATTTTAGAAATTTTTATTTTTTTCTGATGCTTCATTTTAATATACATATATATATATATATAATATATATATATATATATATTTGTTCAGACCATTGTCCAAGACCGTGAGGTTCAACGTGTTGAAGGTGATCCCAGCTGGATCTGCCAGTGGAGGGAAGAAGGCATTTACAGGCATATAAGAAAAGCTTATCTTTCCTGTCTTGTTAGGTTTTGCAAAAACAGTAAACTTTGATTTGCAGATTTTGAAGTGAAATATGGTTTGGTTATGTTGAAGATTTATGTAGACTCTAGTCTTCTTTTACCTAAGACATGATAATTTACAATTTTGTGTTATGCAACATGTGTTGGCTAACCGAGTTTGTTTCTTTTCATTGAAAAGGTTTTATTTTTCTAGATGTGTTGTGGTTTAGGGCTTCTTTGACTAGAGTTTTCACAAGCGTGGTATGTTTATGCATAATGGCATGAGATTCAAGTGGGTTTGAATTGGGATATAAATAGTAGGGCTACGAAATTTTTTATCATTTGATCAAGAATTAATTACTGTTTTCGTCTCAGTGGTTTATTAAAAATCACTATTTCAGTCCGTTAGTTTAAAAATTGCGATTTCAGTCCGTGTGGTTTTACTTTTGTGACCATTCTAGTCCACCTCGTAACCCTTTCAGTCCCTGTACTTAACAGAATAATGGATTGAAATGGTTACGAAAGTGAAACCACAGGGACTGAAATGGTTACAAAAGTGAAACCACATAGACTGAAATCGCAACTTTTAAACTAATGGACTGAAATTGTGATTTTTGACAAACCACAGGGACGAAAACAGTGATTAACTCTTTGATCAAATTCGGGTGAGTGTTTGTACTTTTTAGTTTCTTGTGTTACATAAAATGTCATTAAATTTTAAATCTATAGAGTCAGGGGAAACGGCTACTGTGCCGCTTGAACGAGTTCAATCGGAGTTCGTTTGATACATTTCCTACGACTTCCTATTCTTAGGAGACTGCGTATTTGAGCATTAGTATGGGTAATGGAATAAACGAGGTAATGAAATGAACTAGGTAATGCAATGGATCATTACCATTCCATTTATTGTTTTGTTACCATGTGAGAATGAAATGAACTAATATTGTGTATTGTTTGGTAGACAAGAAAAACGAAGGAATACAATAAAATCAACGGTGAGTGGTGGTGGTCAGTGGTAGTGATTGTGGGTGGTTATAGGTAGCGGTGGGTGGTGGCGGAGGCGGCGATGAGTGGCGGTGGAGGCGACAAAGGCTGGTAGCAGTGACGAGGGTGGCGGCGGCGGGCGTCGATGGTGGTTTGTGGAAGTGGTGGGTGGCAACGGTGACGGTGGTGGCGACGGCGGTGGTGACTGTTGGGGTGGCGGCAGAGGCGGTGACGGGTTGCGGGTGGAGGCGCCGATGGCATCGCTGGTGGGTGGTGGCGAAGGTGGTGGGTTGTGGTGTTGTTGACGAATGATGCAAGAAGGGATGAAATAATAATAAAAAAAAACATGAGGGGTGGCTGGAATGATTTTGAGGGAATGAAACGCCTTATGGAATGAGTGATTTCATTCCATTGACTAACCAAACACCCTTTTCTTCATTTCCTCGTAATGATCCATTCCATTTTGCCTCTCACTCCTGCGTACCAAACACTACCTAACTTTATTATATATCTTTTTCTAATCTAATGACAACTCTTTAACATGTCTTGTTAGTTGCCACTAAAATCCGCATAATGATTCTAAAAACGTTGTGTTTGAGATGTTTTGGTAGTTTTACAGAGCTGTTCTACCTCTACTTTAACTAAAACCAACTTCAATTTACAAACATCAAAGTTAACCGTTATCTCGAAGTCATCCTCTGATTATCGGGTCAGTAAAGATCATTACATATCTTGTGTGTGAAACATTGTGTTATAGTGAGACGAGAACCCAATGTCACTTTACAAACGGTACTAAGCCCAACGCGCATGGCCCAGAATAAGGGTATCGTTTACATCGTGAATATATCATTAATCTATTCAAAACAAAAAACACATTCAAGAATCTGGTTTTGCCGTTTTGGAAACACTAAACACTGGCAGAGATTAAACAAAAACTCAGTGGGGGCCAGACTTTCAAAATATAAATTCGTGGGGACTGGACTCTTAAAAATCTAATATTTTACACCACAAAAAAAGTTCGGAAGATTTCGGTAAAATTAACATTACGAACGAAAAATCGGTGGGGGCCGGGACATCCCCGACCCCAGTAAAGCTACGCAACTGACACTAAATCTAATCCCTAAATGACTCAAATGAAACATTATATGCATTTTTGGAAAGAGAACACGATTCTATGCTCCTTAAAAGGAACAAGGTACACAACAAGGTGTGTGCTCTATGTGAAGATGAGAGCACATTTTCACCTCATGCTACATATCCAAGGTTGTATTACAAGCCATCAATAGATGGTGTAAGGTTCTTGACATATACGTGTAAGATTAAATATATTACGTATTAATATTTAATCTAGTAGCCATATAATCATTTACATAATAGAGATCAAAATATATTAGAACCTATTATTTAATTAGTTGGTAATTGTTGATGGACCATATTACCCTTATTAACTAATTTAGGTTTCCTCTTGGGTGCTTATATAAGGAGAATAATGTGGAGGTTAAGGGGTTAGACAGTTACACATTAGAAACACCCCATTAGTCAATAACATCAATTCGACCTCCATCTCCAATACCGATCCCCTTATCGGTTTCTCTTAGCCACCATCATCAGTCAGCACCCTAAGGAGGAACCAGACCAAGATGACAATCATGTCAACCTTAATGGCTGCGTCTCCATTGCTGGATTCTCTGCTAACCTGTGCTGATGCAACCAAAGGTATGTTTTCATGTTTTCCTTTATGTTCAAACAGAACTGAACCAACAATACGCTTTTTCGGTAAGAGATCTACTGGAGATGCATAGTACAATTTAAAAGAGAGACAACCAAAGAAAGGTAATACATGGTATCATTGTAATCAAATGTTGGTGCATTTGGAAGACTATGAATGAATCAGTTTTATTGGGCATATACTGGAGGTGGTTAAGTCACTTCGATAATGGATACTTATGGTTAAAAAACAGATGCAAGCAAAAAAGTCTTCAATGGTTAGAATGGTGTCAATTTAATTATGTAAATTTATGTAACTTTGTGTAGATCTTTGTATTGGGGTTGATGTAGGTCTTTAGTTTTGGTTTGGCTTTGTTTATTGCTCGCCCTGGTTTTTTTCAGCGGCGTTTTTGGTTAATAAAATTCTTCTTAAAAAAATCGTTACCCTAATTGATGCTTTCCATGTACTTGTTTGGATATTACTGTTGATCAGTTCTTTTAATATGTAATGGAAAACATGTAACTATGATATCTGTTACAACATTCAGGTCAGCAGAGAATCCAGAATAGATGCAGCCATGGAGTTCGACATGTCAGTCAGCTTGATCTGGTTCCCGTTTAGAGTGTATATGAGTGATGGTAGTTCCGAGTTCATAAGGGTGAAGAACTCATGATTATGGAGAGAGTGGGGATCGAGATTGTGATGATGTTATGATTAGTGTCTAACCCAAACCCCTCTCTAGTCATCTCCTTAAATACACCCAAGGAAAAACCTTATTAGTTAATAAGGGTAAATCGGTCCACCAACAATTACCAACTAATATATTATAAGGTATTATTATATTTTGATCCAATATAATATAACTGAAAATGATGGCTATATTGATTAAATACATATAATTATATATTTAATCTTACATTTTTCCACATAGCCGAGTAATCATTTATTATAAGGATTAGATAAGTCTGATAAGAAGTTAATACTCATTTTAGTTTTAAACCTAGAACCGTAGCAGATAAATATAGTCGTTGAGTCATCATTCAACTCAGGACCCCCATTGGTCAGACAACCTTAGTTTAAAACCTAACAGTTATGATCAAAATATACAAGTAAGCCCTTTAAACGTTTGATTTGATTTTATATTTGTCTATATGTCATTACGCTAGCGGAACATATCTTAGAGACATACAAAATCAAAAATGATGAGGAAAATTAATAGTTAATCATTCATAGTACAATATGCAATTGCACATAGTCATCAATAAACTCGTCATTATTATAAGCGCTTACATAATACTTATGGGTGATAGACTTTTAGTTATTGGATCCATTAGCATATCATGAATGTATATGATACAAAGATTTAGTTTCTTCAATTCATTCATAAACGAACAATAATTTCATATCGAAATTTAATGTAGCACCTTTTGAACTGTTATTGTTCAAGGAAACAAAGTAGTTGACTTTCTCACGTTAAGCCTCCAATATATTATTTTATGGAGTTATTAAACTTATAAATCCACTGATAAATTTTCAACAACATTTAGTGACTATTGCTTCATGATTAGCAACATATTATGTCATTATAACTTAGGTTGTTGTTATCAGTTCATTATGACTCCTCCATGAGATAGTTTTTGTCTGCTAATATAAGGATATACCCTGGAATTACATATTGTCATCTTTGAATATTACAAAGTTAGAGTAATCAATCAGTTTGAGTTCCACTTCTTCTTTTAAAGTGTAGTCTCTTGTTTCCTTTAAAGATATTGTAGTACTCTATTAGATGCATCACATTTATCTAGACATATCTAGTGAGTTGTAAATTGAGTAATACATAAACGAGTATAGACTTATACTACATAAGGTTTCTAATTAATGAAGTATAAGGAAATAATCTCATTGATCATATTATCATCTAAAGGAGAGCAATATAGTTTGTTACATATGTAAGGACCCATATAAGATAAAAACTTATGGAACGAAACGAATGTCCCATTGGGTCTATCTTGACATGTTATGATATCTATCATGTAAGATATATCTTTAAGATCTATTATATCAAAGTATGTGTCAACAATGCTTTGACTTATGTAACATATACTTGTCAAAAGAATGTCATATATTAAGGACACGTTTGTTTTAGTTTCTCCCACTCATCTTGAGGTAGGTACATTAATCCACTTAGTTCTTGATGAAAATAATTTCATTAAGATTTCATCACATTTTGATGTTTGCATTAACCCATACATGGATTATATTGGCTTACAGACAAAGTGTTCTTTAACCTTCAGTTTAGAACTTTCAGTTTGTTTTACGAACATGTAAATATGTAAATCAGCTGTTAGGAAAAGTTGTTTTAATGTTCATCTAATGTAACTCTAAATTGTTATAAGCTACTAGAACATTGATGACCCTCAAAGAAATCTTTTGTAAGACAGGTAAGAAGATTCTTTGATAATTTATCTCCTCTTTAGTATAACCTTTGACAGTCAATCGTGCTTCTTCGTGTCTTAACGTTTATATTAGTATTTGGTTTAACTATGAACACTCTTAGGAAATTCAATCAAATCCCAAACGTTATTAGAACACATAAAATTAGTTTTACTAGAAAACAATTTTATTCCATTTAGAAGATTGATTGATGCTAATGGCTTAATTAGAAGAGGTAGGATCAGTAAACTTTCCAATATCCATTTCATCTTTAGTCAGGGAGTATATGTAATCTTCAAAGTTAGTAGGCTTTTAAACCTAGATGACCTCCTGAGTTGATTATTGGGTATATTAGGAGTTTTAATTTTATAGGTTAGTTCTTGGTTATGTTGCTATCATTTTCAGGATTCTAAGTGTGTAAGAGTTGGTGCAGTATGGTGTACAAGAGGTGTGATCGGAGTTAAATCAGAGTAAAATTTAATGACTCTCTCCCTCCCACCTCTTATATTCCTTGCAAGTCATGATAAAAACATTTACTGCTCCCACTGACCATAAAAGTCTTTAGGGACCCAACATGCTTAGGGTTAATATTTAACAACCAACAAATTCTAATAGAGAAACAAATTAATGACGTTAGTCGTTGTAGTTTCTCTTGTTGAGGATTATGTTAGTTTAGGTAAGAAATCTGAGTGTGCCCACATTTAAGCAGCAATGAAACTTTTGTAAGAGTAACATTGAATTCTAAGGAGATAAGTTCTAATGGAACAGTGTCTTGTACAAGAAGTGTAAACTGAAGTAATGTGAAGTTTTCACTCCCCCACCTCTTGCAACTCTTGCAAGTTATTATTAAAACCCTTAATGCTGACACTGATCTTTGATATCTCTAGAAATGCTACAAGAGAAGTTTCAATGATGTACGTGACGTGGGAACCTGTCATACATATGTTAGATGATGTGCTAAAACTAGTTTATTATTTAACGACTAAATTAACCTAATCTAGACACTAAGTTATACTCTCGACTCTCTAAAACTCAACTAAACTACTAATGGACAAACAAACAAATCGACTCTAGTAAAGCAAAGTAAGTTCGGGAATCGAACCCATGAGATTCTTTTAATTACGTAAATTAGAATCTATAGACCTATTGACATACATGACTAATTGTTTTTGTATTTTGAGGGGGGGGGGGTTCTAAAATCCTAAAATTGCAATTAAATTAAATACTAACTAGACGAACGAATTAAGACGCAAACTAGACGTTGGGTTTTTACTCAGATGATGATGAAATAACTACCTAGATTGGAATCCTAAACAACTCAGAATGGATTCTCTATTGGTGTGACCAAGTTATGGAACCAGGATCTCAGGATACTAAACTCATTATGTAACCGAACAGGACCCCCAACCATTTTCAGGAAGACACCTATGGAAACCTAGCAAGATTTTAAAGTACCGGTTTTATTATGAATTTCCTTACGGATTTCCAATTATGTTAACAAAGTACCTTAATGTGATAATTCCCCTCATGGTGCAATAATCTAAGTTAACTATGGTAAATTAGTTTGACTCGGTTAACAAGAATTGCAAGGTTAACTAAACCGGTCCTTTTTCAAAGATCCTAACTTTAATGATCTAACAGCCTAGACAAACCGATAATCTCTCACCTTATGGATTTTAAGATTAGTTAACCACCTAGTCCTACTCAATTCACGAAATTACTTCCTACGGTGTATTGGTCAATTAATCATAAAGAGAATAAACTCGAGTGCAAATAATCTAACACGAACCTATTACATGAGAGACATTCATCAAGATACATGTGGAAGTAATAAACGTGAAATCAAACTAGTCAAGATAATCATACACATCAAAATAATATTACCAAGTTCTTTACTTCATTAACAAACCATAAACATAGTGATAACCAATAAAGATCCAAATTTTGTCAAAAATTCATCCTAGTCTGGGTAGTATAAAGAATTTAGCCAATAATCATCACGTGAACAAGAACAAAAAAACATGTAAAAAGTGCAAAACAAGGTTTAAATCAAAGAAAGTAGAAGAACGAAGAAACCCGAATGATTAATCACGAGCCAACTTGATCCCCGACCTTCGAATCTTCAACCGATGCTTGAAAACCCTCAACTTTTGCTCCAAGTTCTCTAAAATTTGTCCAAAGCTTGCTCCAGTTCGCAAGGTTATGATTTCCTTAAAGTTAATGATGTTTATATACTTATCACCAGCTCAAACCCAACATCTGGACAAAACATTCTGTGGAAAAAGGTTCCCCGCGTCGCGCAGGGAGCATATGGGTCTTACTATGCGCGACGCGGCGTGTTAAAAATGTAGCAAACCAATCATCTATCCTCGTGTCGCAAGGGGAGAAGGCCTTGTCCTGGTCGCGCGATGCGGCCAGGTGAATTTTCTCGTTTTCTGTGCCGTTTCAGCTCTCGTACTCCTGAACTTGACCCGACGCTCGGTTTCTGACAAATATTAACCGTTTTTCAACCTCTTCAGCTATTCTTCACTCCCGAGACCTGGGAATCACAATTCAACTAGTAGTACACATATTTTAACTAAAAACGAATCTAAAACTAATAAAAACTGTACACGGAAAACATATGTATTTTGCAACACATCATTAGACTTTATATGATTTCCTTAGCGTCCAGATGTCATAAGAAGCTTATGGACATATTTAGAAGAAATCATATTATGTATATATATGAATAGATTTTTTTAAGACCGTGAACCATAGGATACATATATTAGATACAAGTAAATTGTCTTTAAATTAAATGAATTATGTCTGGACATTCCGTTGGGAATAAGTTCCACGAAACTTCTGGTTGACCCATACTTACTCCTTAAGCCAAGCAATGTTTATGGCATTCAACGCATGATTTAAAAAACACTAATAATGAGATTAGATGAAAAAATCATCCTCATCAACCTTGTCATGATTTCTCATGAAATTTGGTTTCAATAGATGAATTTTACAAGTCTCATTTTCCCTTATATTAAATTCTCATTTGCATGATAACAAAATATGTGAAAGTGTATACTATCATCTAGTTCTATCTTATAAATGTTTCTATCTAGATATTGGTAACAAATAATATGAGAGATTAAGGTAAGTGTGACTTTTTGTTGGCTGTTCAAACCTCACAATTGTTATAATATAGCTTAAGTATTGATACTAAATTCTGATTAATTTCCAGAATATGTAAGGTATCATAAAGCGTAGTTAGAACACAACTTTTTATGGTTCTTATAGCCTTAACATTTAATTTTGTCACTAATTCTCATGTTAGTTATTTGTTGAATTCTTGTAAGAAAAATGTCTAGAACTAGACTCAACATTGTCACACCCCGACTCGCAGCGGATATGGTACAGGGCATGATGATTGTCCATAGCTCATGACACTATTATAAGTTTAATATTTAAAAGCATCAAATTTAAATTGTCACACGTAATCATAGAATGTGTTCATCAAAACTCATACAATATACAAAAGATAAATAATCATGTACAAATATCATGCTGCCAAGTGTAAGTTCTATGGAACCAACATAATCATTTCCATTACAAGTAAACATCATATTACCACTTTCCAACAATAAAAAACCCTTCACTTCTTCCTCTCTCACTTGTTCGGCCGAAACCACCACCATCACCTTCACTTTCAAATTTTAAACACTTTCATGAAGATTCAAGTCAATTCCAAGTAGCTTTCAAGTTAGTTTGAAGATCCAAAGGTGTTTCCAAAGTGACTTCAAAGAGGAACAAACAAATCATCATCATAAATCTCATAAAAACCCACTTACATTTTTGAAAGGTATAAACTTATTTTCAAATTCATGTTCTTATTTCTTTATGGTGATGATGAAAGAAGGTTTCTCAAACACATGGATTCTTCATAACACTTGAACTCAAAACAACAAATGGTTTTAAATAAAATAAAAATGGAAGTATATGTGTGGGTGTATATAGCCATGAGTATATGTAGAAACGGGATCAGGAGAAAACGCCCAAAAGTGTGAGAACGATGAGAACGCATCCTGGCCCAACACGTGGCGCGCGATATAATTAGGGCGTATGGGCTTTTTTGTCATTTTATCTTCCGCTTTTCCAATTCCGCTTTTCACAATATTGATTTATTTTTGGGGATTAGATTTTTTGGCGTTAACCAAATTCAATAATTATATGGCGTTTTAATGGTTTCATTGTATTAACATTTTGGCGTTTATGGCGTTTTTCAAATCGTATGCCATTGGAACCACAAAGGGTCAGTATATCTCTCTGAATGACGTTTTTCAAGGCGTTTTATACAAGATGGCGTTTGTGGTATCTTGGCGTTTTACCATCGGAAAATTATATTACAACCACAGGGAAAAAAATAGAAGCGAAAAAAATAAATTAAAAATCCTAATCGGATCTCTCTTCACAATCTTCACTGTCATCAGTCTCTCTCTTCTTTAATACTACAAGAACTATCATCAAATATATGGCGTTTTATGTAAAACTTAACAAACCCATCGGTTTGATTATTTTGCCTGCTCGTCTGTTGAAGTGGCTTTTGTGGATGTTTGGGGACATAGATCTATGACGTGTGGGTGGGTTTTTCGGTTTGATCTTCAACTTGATCTTCATCTTTATAATCATCCCACTCTTCAGTGTCATTGATCTCTTCTCCTCATCCAATCCTTCTTTAAGAACAAAGAACACAAAATGACATATGACTGTCATCTGTATCTTTTTCTTGAAGATTTGTCCATCTCGTGCAGCAAAATCTTTCTGAGTTACTTCCCTCACCTAACAATCCATTTAGTGAAACTTCATGAAGAACAATACTGAATATCCAAGAAAGCATATTAGCCATCTTTGATTTTTTTTAATTTTTTGGCGTTTTACTGTGAGTGGTATTTAGTAGTATTTGGCGTTTGTTTTTTTGGTTTGATCAAATGGAAGTTGCTGAGAGGTATCATTTTATAGGATGTCTTTTGGCTCGTAGGTTAGGCGGTGCATTATTATAATAAAGTATTCGTCGTTTCAGTTACTGTTTGTAATTACTGTTTTTGATAAGCTTTATCTCTGAAGTCTGTAACACGTCCCATCTTTCAAGTTTAGCGTTTTAGATTCTAATATAATAAATTTTCCGCCTCTTCAGTTTTACTGTTTTGTAGTTACTGTTTGTAGTTATCTTTTCAAGTTGGTTTTTATTTTATTTTTTGGATTTTTTTATAATACTTGTCCAAAGTAATTTTATTATAGTTTGGTAGTTTTTGGGGCGTTTTATGGCATGATGGCGTTTTGACAAGCATTTGGCTGTGTGGCGTTTTAATTATATATGGCGTTGTTGTTATATAACAATCAACTGAAAAAGAAAATTAAAAAAAATATATATAAACAATTGATCTTCCAAATCTTCACTGTCACCAGTCTCTTTCTTCTTTTTTGAATCATCTTAATTGGCTGTTTCGACTTTCGTATGATTCATTTTGTTTTTTTTTTTTTTGAAGTACTTTTTTTGTTGCTGTGCGGAAGCACAAAGTCGGAAATTAGCTTCTTTTTCTTGAAGATTTGTCCATCTCATGCAGCAAAATGTTATTGAGTCCATCTCATGAAGATGTCATTTTGTGTAGAGAAGTCAAAAGACTTTTTTACCCTTAATAAAGCGCGCCATAGTAATAAAAGTGATGTTATTTACGAAAACGCCACCGCGTCATCTAGTCCATAGATTTTTTTCATCTGACGATCCATAACCGTTCTCTCTGTTCTCACACTTTTCACCGTTTTCTCTAAATCCTGACCCAGTATATGTATGGTGGATTAGTAATTATGTTTTGATTTTCAGTTGAAGTTTTGATTAAAATGATTCTTGAAAGATGATTGTGTGTATGATCAAAAAGGGATTATTTAAAAGTTAGTATGATTAAAGTTCTAAGGATTAAAAATGATTCTTGAATGGATATGTATATATGCATGTGTCGTATATATGTATATATGTATGCATATACTTGAGTTTAGTTCACTAGTGTATAAATGTTATATGCATTAAAGTCATGATGATTGAATTCAAGACTATATTTAAGTTAGTGTTTTGGAATTATATGGAAGATAATAAATAAATGATGGATGAGATTAAATGGTTAGATGATGATGACATGATTATGCATTAAGTGCTTGTACATGGATGTTTGTAATGATCAAATGATGATATGAGAATGAACTTGAAATGAAATGATATGAGAAAAATGAACTAAATCAGATTATAAACATGATAAAATGATGTTAAATAATGTGTTTTGATAGTGTAAAAGTTATGTCATAAGTTTGTGTAACACCTCGCAAAATCATGTCCAATACAGTGACGACACGTGTCGTAAACCCTATTCATGTTAAAAGATAACTTTGAGGGACTAAGGTTGTCAAATAGAGTAAAGAGGTATGTGGAAGGACTAAAAGCGTCAACATGCCAAACTTGTGCCTCTGATTAACTTCACATGATAATCATATCCTTTAATGAATAAACTGTCGGACGCAGGAAGCCGTCTGTGCTTAAAAATCAAAAGTTTACAAAGCACAGAGGTTAAACGTGTCAACATATTAATTCTTACCTCTGAGTGACCTTTTAACGATCCCGAGGCTTTGTAATACTTCATTATACTCTCATGTATATCAGAAAATGATTTCATGGAGTTTCGATGCACATAAGTACATTTCGTGTGTCTCATAACTAACCGGGAGCTTAACGGTGTTTGTTTTAGGATCCAAAACTCTTAAAAGTTAACTATGGGGGTCACAAGTGCAATAAATGAAAGTTATTTAAACTAAATATAGACCAGGGACTGAAATTGCAAAGCTGGAAAAGTTTTTACCGGATTAACAGGTCCTCGCGGGCCGTGTAGAATTCCTCTAATATCTACGCGGGCCGCGACAGAGTTACCAGCGACAAAACACTGCACAACTGCATGTTGCAGCCCTTCCACCGCCTTTGCATGCTTGTTTTCAAAACTAGGGACTGTGCAAATGGTTTTTACTGCCCTAGGGACACTTGGGATCATCTGGTTACCTCTAGGAACAAATGGATTGATCTTGAAGGCCATCAAACTCCTATAAATAGCTCCATAGTTTGCACTTAGAACTTGCACATTTGAAATTTTTACTCTCAAGTGATCTCTGAAGCATCCTGGTCATCTAGGAACCTTTCTCTAGTTCAATCTTCGTGCTAAGGACCATTGTGAGTGTTCTTAGCTTCTATAGTTAAGATTTCATTAGTTTAATTACCGAAAGTCAAAGTTATCGTAATGATGCTTTGACTTTGTGATTAATCACTAACGGTCCATCCATTATTCGAATTGAAAGCGGCTATGTGTTGGTAATTATGTAGGTGTTAAACCCTTAAAAGGGCATCTCCTAATTATCACATTTACTTGGTCAATTGTCGGGTCAAACTACTTAACAGAAAAGTCAAACGAGTCAGTTTTTATAAAATAAATTATAACTGATAATGTAGAAGCTATAAAATACATTTTATCACTTAAATAACTTGGTAAATAATATAAGAACATATTTAGGCATGTTCAACCCGACAATTCTGAGTTTAAGCTCGGTTCGCAACCGAAAGTCGCAAAAGTAGACTTTTGCTTTGACTTTCAGTTCTGACCACCCGATTTAGCTTAGTTTAGTTATGCCTTAAGGTCTTCCTTTAGAACCATATTATATGTTAGTATAACCGTCTGAGGTTATACAAAATGGTTCCATAGAAATCCTAATTCATTGCATGTTTCCGTTAAATGCTTAAAAGTTGACCATTTTGCCCTTTTGATATAAAAACGAAATTTTTGGAAATGTGAGTTTACAAAAATCTTCATTACTAATTTATAAGTATGTCCTAAAAATTTGACATCCGTTTCTAGTCTAAAATAAAAGTTATGCAGGAAATCGTAAAACAAAGACTTTTTGTTAATTAAATTGCATTTTTGGCATAAATCATATATAAACCCAATTTTTGGAACCAAACTTGCTACCCACTGTTATAATATAATATTTAGGGATTTTTGGAAATTTTTGTCAAATTTTATACTGACCATAACGTAGAGTTCTAGCATGAATTCGGTAATGAACGATAATACCCTTTTTGTCAATAAAATGAGTTTGACATATGATTTGAATACCAAACCTTTTCCTAATGATGTCATATGTTAAATAAAATATTTTGGACATTAAGGACTGATCGAAACTCCAAAATTTTATAAGCATCCTAAATATCGTCAAATACCGACTTTTACGCTAATTAGGCGCATAGTATGGTTTAAAACCATATTTAACGCCTAAGACTTGTCACTTACTGATTTTATAAATAAATTTTTATACTTTAACAGTAGGTATGAGTCTCGAACTCAGATTTCCAAATTTAACCTTAAAAGCATATGTGAAATGACCAAAATGCCCCTACGGTGCATAGTTTGGCCATCAATGATAAACCTCACATATGTATGATATCTTGCTGAATTAACTTGATAAAATAAATATTCTTACTGATATTTTTAGACCAGAACCTCAGTTTATTATTTAACCTCTTTATAAACTTTAAAATGACCAAATTACCCTTTCGGGGCTTAACTTTGTTTTAAATTCGTTTTGGGCATAATGGAAGATATCCTACTGATATCACAACATAATTTAAGCATAATAATGTATGGAACTTGTACATGACTCATTCGGTTACCCGTTATGCATATACGCGTTCGATACGGTTTATGTAACTAGTTTGCATAAATTAACCGAAATGGGTCAAACCTTATCATTTTTACTTCAAAATCCAGAATGTATTTAGTTTACCCATTTTATATAAGTATTCATACGTGTTGGGTCTAAATCACATTCTAATTTGGTCTTCGCTTAATCTTGTGTTTTGAACCGTAAACCTTTCTTGAAAACTAACCGGTCTAAGTTATAACTTAAATAAGACCCGTTAGGAATCTAATAGGTTATTAAAACCTTCGTTCCAGATTAGGAGCCCACTAAAAGCTCCATGTACTTGCTGATTAGAAAATACGACTGAGAATAAATTTCATTTAGCTCAGGTAAATAGTTTTAACTTATTTTCCCTTATACAGGCTTGGGATACTGTAAATTATTACCGCTTGGTCGGGTATTGAATATTTAATCGATTAGTGGTTAAATCATCGAGATAACCCATTTTATTCTGTTTTGTTTGATACAAAGCCTTTGGGGGTTAATATGACCGTGTCCTGGATATCCTCGGCTCATTCATTTGAAATGGCCACGACTTAATGTCACACCCTGATATTTCCACGTATTACCGGTGGGCCCGGTGGGGATTATCGTGACGTAGTTGATATCATCATAGTCAAACAACACAATTTAAATGCACAGCGGAAGCAAAAGATGAATCACATTACAAACCGAATAAAAAGTAATATCAAAGTATTACAAAACGGACTGTAAAGGATCCACAGGCGGATCAAAAGATAAAAAGATCATTGTTCAACAGACTTTAACATCTAGAGCTTGCAAGACTTGGTTAATAATGCCAGGAGTAGCCAGCCTATTTCGTCTAGTACCTGCACTTAGCCTTTTTGGAAAATACGTCAGTTTACACTGGTAAATACAATTAACTGACTCATTTTGAAAAGAGTTTAAAACAAATTAGTTTGAATGCACACGGCACAAAATATCTTTTATAACTTGGGACAATTATTTAAAATAATCTTGTATACAGTTTTACTTATTTGTCGTCCGTCAGGGCCGGTTAGAAGAGCCGGATAAGATTAACTGACACGCCACAGGTATAATGCCCACAAGGTTGATTCCTTTAAGTGGATTACCAGTTTTTACATAATGCAACTGTCAGGTGTATGCCTACACCCCGTGCTTAGGTCGTGGCCATTTCTTTGAATGATGCAAAGGATATCCGGGACATGGTCATTTAACCCCCAAAGGCCATACACCAAATAATACAGATTAAAACAAGTTATGTAGATACATTAATCACAATCCGATTTAATTGACTACACACCCGACCAAGCGGTATTATTATAATACCGTAACCCAAGCCCGTATAGGGAAAATAAGTTAAGAGTATTTACCTAAGTAAGTGTAATTCACAAACAGCGAGTGCAAGTAGCTTTTACCGGGATCCTAATCTGGAATGAAGGTTTTTAATAACCTATTAGATTCCTAACGGGTCTTAATTAAGCCTAAACTTAGACCGGTTAATTTTAAAGGAATATATACGGTTCAAAACGCACGATTAGGCGAAGATCGGATTAGAATGTGTTTTAGACCCGACAAGTCTAAAGACTTGTATAATATGGGTAAACTAAACACATTATGGATTTTGAGACAAAAATGATAAGGTTTGACCCGTTTCGGCTAATTTATGCAAACTAGTAACATAAACTGCACCAAACGCGAAAAATGCGTTACGGGTAACCAAGTGAGTCATATACAGGTTTCATAAGTTAATATGCCTTAAATATATTGTGATATCAGTAAGATACCTTCCATTATGCCCAAAACGAATTTAAACTCAAACTATGCCCCGTAGGGACATTTTGGTCATTTTAAAGCTTATAAAAGAGTTAAATATAAATCTGAGTTTCAGGTCTGATATATTCAGTAAAAATACTTATTTTTATAAGTCATAATAGTAGGGTATGGTATATATGTGAAATTTACCTTTTATAACTAAACTATGCACCGTAGGGGCATTTCGGTAATTTTACATAAGCTTTAAAGGTTAAAATAGGGAATCTGAGTTTAAAAACTTTTGCTTACTGTTAAAATATAAAAATTTACTAAAAATATCAGTAGGTATCAAGTCCTATATATTTAAAATAGTTTTAATACATAGTATGCGTTTGAAACGCGTAAAAAGACGGTTTTAAGCGATTCCCGGTTTTTATAAGAAAAGCTGATATTTTTATTATTCCAGAAGGTTAAAAATACTTTATTTATTATATAAGATCAGTAGAAAAAGGTTTGGTATCAAAATGATTTGTAAAACTCATTTTATAGGCCAAAAGGGCAAAACCGACAATTACCGAATCAAAGCTAGAACCCTATGTTATGCTCAGCCTAATAAATAAAAATCTTCAAAAATCCCAAAATATTATTTTACCTCAGTGGGTAAAAAGTTTGGTATCAAAAATTGGGTTTAGATAGGCTTTATGCTAATTACGCCGTTTAATTAATAAAAAGCTTTCTAATTACGCTATTGAGCATAACTCCTAATCTAGACCTCAAACTGATGTGAAAATTTAGGGACATGTTTATATATCAGTAATAAAGGTTTCTATTCTTTCACATTTTCAAAAATATCATTTTAAGGTCAAGAGGGCATAACGGTCAACATTTAGGCATATAACGGAGACGTGCATATGAATCGGATAACTAATGAACCAAGTTGTATAACCACATAGGGTTATACTAGCATGTAACCTGGTCCTAATAAAGCTCTAAGGAATTTCTAAAACATGCTACATTGGGTCAGAACTGAAAGTCAAAGCAAAAGTCCACTTATGCGACTTTCGGTTCCAAACCGAGCTTAAACTGAAAATTGTCGGGTTGAACATGCTTAGACATGTTCTTACATTAATTACCAAGTTATATGAATGATAAAACAGGTTGTATGGCTTCTACATTGTTAATTATGTGTTTATTTGAAAAGCTGCTTTCTGTTGACTTTTTATAATCAAGTTTGACCCGACAATTGACCTAGTTAGAGTTGGAATCAGAGAGTGCCCTTTTAAGGGTTTATTACCCACATAATTACCAACTCATAGGTACTTTCAATTCTAGATTTGACTGGACAAATTTTAATTAATCATGAAGTCAAACCTTAATTACGATGGTTTGACTTTAGGCTAATAAACTAAGTAAAACTGAATTAAGGAAAGTTAAGGACACTTACTGAAGTCCTATGCACGACTAATGATTACTAGGAATTGGTCTTGAGCTCCAGGGATCTCCAGAAATGAAGTTGTGAAAGTTTTCAAGTGAGTGTCCAATTGTTGCAACAAAGAGGAGCTTATATAGTGGGTTTAATTCATCAAGATCATGACAAATAGGTCTACAACTGATGTTTGATCATGCCCAAGTGTCCCTACTGCATGTATTCCCATTTGCACAACCCCTGGTATCATTTTACAGGCCTCTAAGTCGGTTAAACAGGTTGAACTGGCAGCTGCCAAACAAATTCTGTCGCTGGCAGTTTTAGGCGGGCCGCGTAAGATTCCATAGGGACTTACGCGGCCGGTATGGCTCCCGGCTACAGGTTAAAAAGGTTTCATAAATTGCACTTTAGGTCCCTGGTCCTTTTAAAAGTGGGTTTAACTTCGTTTATTGCACTTTTGACCCTCCAAATTGACTTTTAAGGGCTCCAAGACATGACCAAACTTTGTTAAGTCCTTGGTTAGTTTTATGATCACCCGAAAAGCCTTAATTTTCAACGTTGACGCTTTTAACCCCTCATATACGAATGTTATCATAATTTTCTCATACTTTATCGAAACCTTGTGAAATTTTTATCACTTATTCTAGTGAGCATAATTAATCATTACAAAGCTTCGGGTTTACTAAAAGGTCACTCAGAGGTATAAATTAAACATGTTGACATATTTAACCCTTGTAGTTTGTAATCTCTCACTTTCTTTCACAATTGGCTTCGTATGATCCATAATTCATCCGTTTAAGGGTATAAACATCGTGTAGGGTTATTGAAAGGTATAATTATCAAATGTTGACACTTTGAATCCTTATACATATACTTTCTTTGTTGTCAACTTTTAGTCCCTTTAACTTAACCCTTTACACGTTTAGAGTCCATGACACGTGTTAATATAATATTGGACATGAATTTACGAGGTGTTACATCCTCACCCCCTTAAAGAAATCTCGACCTTGAGATTTACTGAAATAAATAAGGGTACTTCTCTTTCATTGCGGACTCTACCTCCCACGTATACTCGGGACCTCTACGGGCATCCCATTTAACCTTTACAATCGGCACTTACTTCCTTTGAAGCTTCTTAACCTGTCGATCCTCGATCGACAAAGGTTTCTCAACAAACTTCAAGCTCTCATCTATGTGCACATCCGTATGCGGTATGACTAGTGATTCATCAGCTAGACATTTCTTCAGATTGCAGATGTGGAATACATTATGAATACCACTGAGCTCTTCAGGCAAGTTTAACTTATAAGCCACTGTTCCGACACATTTGATAATCTCGAATGGTCCTATGTATCTTGGGCTTAACTTACCTTTCTTACCAAATCGCATCACCCCTTTCCAGGGTGAGACCTTAAGTAACACTTTGTCACCAACCTCAAACTTTAGAGGTTTACGCCTTTTATCTGCGTAGCTTTTCTGCCTATCCCTGGCAGCTTTGAGACGATCTCATATCTGTACAATCTTATCTGTCGTCTCCAGGACTATATCGGGTCCTGTTAGTTGGACATCTCCAACTTCTGCCCAACAAACGGGCATTCTGAACTTTCTTCCATACAAAGCTTCAAAAGGTGCAGCTTGAATACTGGAATGATAACTATTATTGTATGAAAATTCGATTAATGGAAGATGATCATCCCAACTTCCTCCTAAGTCAATAACACAAGCTCGTAGCATATCCTCGAGTGTCTGTATAGTACGTTCACTTTGACCATCCGTCTGAGGATGATATGCAGTGCTGAAATTTAATCGAGTGCCTAGGGATTGCTGAAAGCTTTTCCAGAAATGCGATGTATACCTTGTATCCCTATCAGAGATGATAGACACTGGCACTCCGTGGAGAGATACAATCTCGTCCACGTATAGCTGAGCTAACTTATCTGATGTGCGTAAAGTGTGATATAAATTTAAGTATATTTTAAGCCCTTTTTACACGTTAGTCAAGTTTTAAATTTATAAAACACGATATTTTACTAACACCAAACACACATATGGGCAAGTGCACCCATCGTGAGCGTAGTATAGTGTTGGCAAGATACCGAGGTCGTCCAAGGACACAAGAGCTTTTAATACTGGTTTATCCTCAACGTCTAATCAAATCAAAAGTTTAGAAAAAGGTTTTAAACTAGAAAAATAAAAACTAACTAAAATGCTGAAAAAATAAAAATAAAAATAAAAACAGATAGACAAGATGAATCACTTGGCTCCGACTTGTGTTTAGTGTAACCTTTGATTATTTCCGCACTTTTGCACTATTTAAGAGATTATCTTAGTTATTGTAGTAGGCCCCTCTTTTGAAGGTGACGTTACCCTCAACCCAGTAGTTTGAGTCAGCAAGGATACAATCCTAAAGGGTCGGATTATTAAAAGATAATTAATTAAGTTATTAATGCGTATTATGGTAGGCCCCTCTTTTGAAGGTGACGTTACCCTCGGCTAAGTAGTCTGAGTCAGCATGGATACAGTCCTAAATAGCCGGGTTAAAGTATTAATAGTAGCTTACATATGAGGGGATCAAAGAGTTTGGACCCCCGCCATCCAATACCGGTGGGTATTGAAGGAGGTCCTACTAAATTTGACCCAGGTCCTTGCAGGATCTATACACTGAACAAGGCAAGACTCTTACCAAACCGTTCCCTTAACCCCCGACCAGGTAGCCAACATACCTCCATATAGACCGTGGAGATATGAATGGTGAAAATCTTTTATTTTATATAGACAGTAAAATAATGCCAAGACACCACGGACAAACGATAAGGAAGAATCACCTTCACCATAAGAAACTAGTTATTAAAGTCATTAATACATAACCAAGTAAAAAGTGCGAAAAGATTAAAAATAAAAAGTATTACACTAGACACTTGTCTTCACCAAGTGATGTAAGAGACTTAGGCAAACATGGCCTTTGATTGTCAAGAACTCTTACGATCAATCTTGGATCCCGAGACGACTCACACACTCTATGATGGACAATGGATGATGGTGGTGGATGATGGTGTTGTGATGGTGGTGGGTGGTGGGTGAAGTGTGAGAGAGGTGGTGTGCCAAGGGATGGTTTGCAAATGAGCCAAGCACCCCTATTTATAGCCTGAACAGTAGCTCGGGCACGGCCCCGTGTCCAGTGGGCACGGCCCCGTGTCCATCCTCCTTCTCTGTCTTCATTAATTGCTTTTGTCTGCATTAGTTGACCACGGCCCCGTGTCCGATGGGCACGACCCCGTGTCCGATGGGCACGACCCCGTGTCCGATGGGCACGACCCCGTGTGCAGAAGCATATCTGTACTATCAAGATTTGCCTGGATTCTGCAAATCTTATAGTTGACCACGGCCCCGTGTCCACTGAGCATGGCCCCGTGGTGGGCGATGGAAGCTTCTACAGCTTTGTCTTTTATGCTGACACTTGGGCACGCCCCCGTGTTCACTGAGCACGGGGCGTGTTCAGCCTTCTGTTCTCTTGTTTTGATTGGGAAGATGCTTTCGGGGAGGTCGGGCATGCCACGTTTGTTCCTTTTCTTGTATTTATGTTAGATTTAGCTGCCTTTTTGCTTCCTTTGTTAATTTGAGCTCATATAATCCTGAAAATACAAAAGGAAGACAAAAGCACACTTTTTCCAACATTAGTACTAAAAAAGGGTTAGTTTTATGCCACAATTGATGTAATTTATATGTTGCATTTTGCACACATCATTATCTGAGATGTGTGTTTCCTTAATAGGTAAGAAGTGGGCTGACTTAGTCAGTCTATCCACTATAACCCAAATAGTATCATTTCCTCTCTTCGTCTTTGGCAACTTGGTGATAAAATCCATAGTCACCATTTCCCACTTCCAGGTGGGAAGTTCAGGCTGTTGTAGCAAACCTGACGGCTTTTGGTGTTCTGCTTTAACTTGCGCGCATGTCAAACATTTGGCTACATAAGTAGCTATAGACTTTTTCAAGCCTATCCACCAATAATTTGCCTTCAAATCCTGGTACATCTTATCACTTCCAGGATGAACTGAATACTTGGAACTATGGGCTCCTTGAAGGATCACATATCGAAGTCCTCCATAGATTGGAACCCATATCCGCCCATTCAATCTTAGGATTCCATCCTTACCATATGTTAATTGTTCTGCAGTGACTCCCAACTTTTCATTAGGATAGTTAGTTTCTAATACGGCTTCCTTCTGAGCGGCTAACAATCTTTCATTCAAACTGTTCTTTAATTCAATGCTCTTGGCATTGATTCTTATGGGCTTAACTCTTTCCTTCCTACTTAAGGCATCGGCGACCACATTCGCCTTACCTAGATGGTATATGATTTCACAATCATAATCATTCAGTGTCTCCATCCATCTTCGCTGCCTCATGTTCAGATCCTTCTTATTAAATAGATATTGAAGGCTCTTGTGATCAGAATAGATCACACACTTGGTACCATACAAATAATGCCTCCATAGCTTTAATGCAAATACAACGGCACCCAACTCCAAGTCGTGGGTGGTGTAATTATTTTCGGGCACTTTTAGTTGTCGGGAAGCATAGGCAACAACCTTGCCTTTCTGCATGAGCACACACCCCATACCAGTGTGTGATGCGTCACAGTATACTACAAATTCTTCTATTCCATCAGGCAATGTCAACACAGGTGCATTGCTCAACTTCTGCTTAAGAATGTCAAAAGACTCTTGCTGCTTAGGACCCCAATCAAACTTGATATTCTTGTGGGTTAGTGAGGTTAGGGGTGCAGCAATCCTTGAGAAGTTTTCAATAAATCGCCTATAGTATCCTGCCAAACCCAAAAAGCTACGAATTTCTGTGGGCGTCTTTGGATCTTGCCAATTCGTGACAGCTTCAACTTTAGCGGGATCCACCTGGATACCACGCTCACTAACCACGTGTCCAAGAAACTGGACTTCACGAAGCCAAAATTCGTACTTTGAAAACTTGGCATAGAGTTTCTCTTGTTGAAGCAGTGAAAGAATACAACGAAGGTGCTTCTCATGATCGGTCTGATTTTTCGAATAAATAAGAATGTCATCAATGAAGACAATGACAAACTTGTCCAAGTAGGGTTTGCAAACGCGATTCATGAGATCCATGAACGTTGCTGGTGCATTAGTGAGCCCAAAAGGCATCACCAAGAACTCGTAGTGACCATAACGAGTTCTAAACGCAGTCTTGTGCACATCTTCATCTCTAACCTTCAACTGATGGTAACCAGACCTTAAGTCAATCTTGGAGAAGTAACTTGCCCCTTGTAGTTGATCGAACATATCGTCGATCCTGGGCAATGGATATCTGTTCTTAATTGTAACCTTGTTTAGCTCACGATAATCAATGCACAACCGCATTGATCCATCTTTCTTCTTTACAAACAGAATTGGTGCTCCCCAAGGAAATGAGCTCGGTCTAATAAATCCTTTTACCAACAAATCATCCAACTGAGTTCTCAACTCTTTCATCTCAGTTGGGGCTAACCGGTAAGGTGCTCTTGCAACAGGTGCTGCTCCAGGTATAATGTCGATTCTAATTTCCACTTGCCTATCTGGGGGTAAACCAGGTAGTTCTTTAGGGAATCCTTCTGGATATTCATAAATGACAGGGATGTCTTCAATCTTGGGCTTTGGCTCATCAATAGTCACTTGTGCCATGTAAATGACACAACCTTTCTTCATACACTTTGATGCCTTAAGCACAGACACTTGCTTAGGCAACCCATACTGAGTATCTCCCTGTATGGTAAGCGGTTCACCATACGGAGTCTTGATCACCACTTGTTTCTTATCACAGACAATCTGGGCTTGGTTATGAGATAACCAATCCATGCCTATCACTATGTCGAAACCAGCTAATTTCAGAGGAAGTAAGGATAATGGAAAGGAGTGGTTCCTAATGGATATAAAACATCCATCTAACATGGTTGATGCGGTTTCTAAGGTACCATCGGCAAATTCAACCTCATACTTTATGCTTAGGGTTCTAACAGGCAGATTCAACAACTTACAAAACTTATCATCTACAAATGACTTATCCGCACCTGAATCAAATAATACCCTTGCATAAACATCATTGATGAGAAAGGTACCTGTGATCACATTATCATCCTGAACGGCTTCTCGTGCATCCATTCGAAAGACTCTAGCATTGGTCTTTTTGGCTTCTTCGGGCTTTTTGGCATACTTAGGGCAGTTGGTCTTGATGTGTCCCTTCTCGTTACATTTATAGCACGTTGCTTCCTTTATCTTCTTGCACTCTATCGTCTTGTGCTCCTTGGATTTGCATAACCCACATGCAGATGGTTTTGACTGAGACTTGGATTCAAACCTGCATTTTCCGAAGTGACGTTTCTGGCAGGTTTTGCACTTTGGCTTTTCATTTGCTTGCTGACTACCCTTGTCAGGCCCAAACTTCTTATTGTGGTCTGTGGTTCCCTTAAACTTCTTCTCAGACCGTCGTGAGTTATCTTCCTCACGTTTTCTCTTACCTTCCTTCGAGTTCTTATGCGAACTTAGCCTGACCGCATCCAAGGTAAGGGATAAAGATAGGTTAGCTGCTGACCTAAAAGTAGCAGGTCGTGATGCCTTGACACTGGCCTTGATCTCTGGGGCTAAACCCCCAATGAAACGAGCTATTCGCTTGGGCTCCGGTGCTACCAAATATGGAACCAGCCGAGACATGGTATTAAAGCTAGTAAGGTAAGTCTGACAGTCTAGGTTTTTCATCACCAGAGATAAGAAGTCTGACTTAATCTTTTCAACCTCATGCTGAGGGCAGTAATTCTCTTTGATGAGTGCAACAAACTGATCCCAAGACAGATTGTACAATGGGATCTTCCCAGTAGCCTGGATTAGAGACCTCCACCAGGCTAATGCTTCTCCTTTAAACGACTGAGACACATACTTCACAACATCCCTATCAGCGCAACCACTGATGTCTACCACGGTATCCATTTCGTCCAACCATGTCATACAGTCCACAGCCCCTTTTCTCCCTAGTGAAATCCCTGGGCTTGCAGGAGACGAAATATTTGTAGGTACAGGACTTACCACGTGGTTCTCGTTTGAGCTCAATCTTCTTCGACGGAACACTATGCTGATTTGAGGAGTGATGATCGTCATCCCTCCTTGATCCATTATGTTTAGAGGGTGGCTTACTATGAGCCTCAGAGTGAGTCTTAGGTTTAGAATGGGGTACTGATAAGGTCCTACTTCGAGTACCGCTTGACTCATTAAACTGCCTATCTATGGCCTTGGTAACAACATTATCAATCAGTGCTTGAAGTTCCGCACCAGTTACGTTGATCCTGGTGGTATCATGATTCTCCCTTGGATGACTGTTGACTTCTTCAGAATCAGCCATGTAGCTTGATTGCTACATAAAATGACGACAATGACTTCTTAGAAGTTTATAATAGATTTGTCATCTCATTAATTTATTAACCATGGTATTAAAGAACCATATTGGCTAATTTATTAAGTATTTCATTCAGGATTTTTCATTAATAACCCTTAGTTATAATTAAATATAATAATGGCACAAAAGGCCAAGTCACAGAGACAAAGTTAATTTATAAACCATGATTTCAGAGAATTAAGGTATTAAGGTTTGAATCATAGTTCATTACCTTTCTTGACAGGTAGTTATAGGCTACGACTGTCTTTTGTCTTATATGACAATAATTATGGCTCGTAGGCCCTATATCACAAATGGATGTTTAAATAATAAAGAAGGATTTTGAATAATCCAAAGTAAGGATGACACGTGTGATTTTACGAATCGCGTTAGCCAGGAATGTTAACATGTTTTCAGATGTTAACCAGGATTTGAATCTCTTTTTAAACAGGTTTTATCATTATGGCCAGGTCTTATAATGACATGCAGGCTAGGTTATACCCTTTAATATTCTTATTTAATATTTAAAGGCAGACCTTGTAAAAGGAATGACATATTTTGGATTTTTATTTATTTATTTATTTCATACATTTTACATTTATGCATATAATGATAATAATGAAATTTAAATTATAACGTGCCATTAATAATTGAAAAGTACATATTGCCCTAAACGGGACTTTAACTGAAATACTTGCCCACGCAGGGGCTAAACAGAAAAGACATGCCCACGCAGGGGCTAAACAGAAACTACAAGTCCTCGCAAGGACTGGTTACAGAAACAGATGTCCACGCAGGGACTGATTAAACATTAAAGGAATACAATAAACAAATAAAGGATTTAATGACCCTTTTTGGTCTTCCCCTTGATTAAGCTCGCCAGACCCTTGAAAATTCCTCGGTTTTGCCTACGCTCTTCCCGAACCTCGTCCTCCACCTGACTCAACCTTTGAAGAATCTCTTGATGCTGCGGTGGCGATATCACTGGCGGCTGCGGGGGCTGGTGATACAGTGGAGGTTGAGGAGGTGGCGGTTGTTGATACCCATAGGGTGGGTACCCATAGTGTGGATATCCAGCTTGATATGGGACTCCAAAGGGTCCTTCCGGATGAAGGGCATTGTAGTTTGCCGCTACCAGGTATGGGTCAGCCTCGGCATAGTTATAGTTGGTGTGGGCCGGCTGCTCAAATGGGTTGTACGCCGCTGTACCGGCGTATGTAGGAATTGGGTTGTTAAAGCCCACTGGTGGCGGTGCGACCGGCGTAGACTACACCTCAGAAACAGGGTTCGAAGGCCCACCCATTTGTGGGTCTTCGTATAGTGGCGGATAATGACTACCACTAGATGGTTGAGGGGTGCTGATGCGGACTCCCCCTCGCACGGACATCCATGCGGTGGATCTCCTACGCCTCGGTGGCTCCGGAGGCTGTTGTTGCACTGGTGGTGGCGGCGGAGTAACCGCTACAAAACGGGAATCCTCGGAGGGATCCTACTGTGGCTGCTGCTGCTGCGGTGAGTTGTGGTAACTGGGAGTAAACACCCAGTCGATCTGGTTAAACCTCGCCTCATAGCTGTCGGGACCGCTATAAGGTGATCCGAGAAAAGGTGACCCATCCGAAATCTCGATGGGGTGAGTAGGCGTGCCGGTTGGCGGTTGGGCAGGCTCCGGATCTTCGTCCATATCCATGGAGAAGTGGTCTTCTGGTCCCAACGGGTTATAACCCATTGGTTCATTAATTAGGTTTGTCGGGTTGAACCGGCTCTGAAAATAGGGTGTTGGGTCGTTGAAGGGTGAGTTGTGGCTTTGTAGGGGTATGAAAGAATGGTGTGAATTGTGGGGCTAATTTCCCGATTGAGGCCCGTAAGAGTTTAGGTATGATGGTGAGGAGCTCAGCGAGACTGAGCGCCTTGCAGGTTCTATATGGGTCCTCCAGTTTTCTTGAGGACTTCTGCTTAGTGTGTCGGATGGTGTTCGCCGGTGTGAAGGCCCGGCCTCGTGATCATTGGGGGCGACGAGTGGCCCCTTGCCTCTACCTCTCCCTCTCATTCATGGTGGCATCTTTTTGAACCTGTCAAAACAAACAAAGGATACAACAAGAAACTACAAAGGACAAAGTTAGAAATAAAACAAATTTGGATTAATCCTAAGTTCTTTGTCTAGACTCGGAAGTCGAGGAATGTGTAAACTGTGTCATTGAGATTAAACACAAAAGGCTAGTGTTTAATTCACTCAACGTTGGCTCTGATACCAACCTGTCACACCCCGATATTTCCACGTATTACCGGTGAGCCCGGTGGGGAGTATCGTGACATAGTTGATATCATCATAGTCAAACAACACAATTTAAATGCACAGCGGAAGCAAAAGATGAATCATATTACAAACCGAATAAAAAGTAATATCAAAGTATTACAAAACGGACTGTAAAGGATCCACAGGCGGATCAAAACATAAAAAGATCATTGTTCAACAGACTTTAACATCTAGAGCTTGCAAGACTTGATTAATGATGCCAGGAGTAGCCAGCCTATTTCGTCTAGTACCTGCACTTAGCCTTTTTGGAAAATACATCAGTTTACACTAGTAAATACAATTTTTTTTTGGAAGGAGACTTTCTGTACAAGACCGATTGGTCCCGGGGACATGTCAAAGACATTCCCCGTCAACCCCGCTTTTCCGGACGCGATGTTCGATCGGGCCCCGGCCGGCGCGCGAGCTGACTTCCGCCCGGAAACCAAGCTGCCCCCACACGAGTTGCTGGGGTAACAGTTGGGTAAAACCGGGTTGCCCTCAAGACCGCTCCATACCTCGGAAGGAAACGATCCATCATTGGGACGTCCCCGCACCATATGTCACAAGTTGGAGTCGAACCGGCGACCTCCCAAAGGGAAGAAGCCGGCCTAACCAATTGGGCTATGGTGGGGGATATTGGTAAATACAATTAACTGACTCATTTTGAAAAGAGTTTAAAAAAAATAGTTTGGATGCACACGGTACAAAATATCTTTTATAACTTGGGACAATTATTTAAAATAATCTTGTATACAGTTTTACTTATTTGTCGTCCGTCAGGGCCGGTTAGAAGAGTCGGACAAGATTAACTGACACGCCACAGGTATAATGCCCACAAGGTTGATTCCTTTAAGTGGATTACCAGTTTTTACATAATGCAACTGTCAGGTGTATGCCTACACCCCGTGCTTAGGCCGTGGCCATTTCTTTGAATGATGCCAAGGATATCCGAGACATGGTCATTTAACCCCCAAAGGCCATACACCAAATAATACAGATTAAAACGAGTTATGTAGATACATTAATCACAATCCGATTTAAATGACTACACACCCGACCAAGCGGTATTATTATAATACCGTATCCCAAGCCCGTATAGGGAAAATAAGTTAAGAGTATTTACCTGAGTAAGTATAATTCACAAACAGCGAGTGCAAGTATCTTTTACCGGGCTCCTAATCTGGAACGAAGGTTTTTAATAACCTATTAGATTCCTAACGGGTCTTAATTAAGCCTAAACTTAGACCGGTTAGTTTTATAGGAAGATATACGGTTCAAAACGCATGATTAGGCGAAGACCGGATTAGAATGTGTTTTAGACCCGACAAGTCTAAATACTTGTATAATATGGGTAAACTAAACACATTCTGGATTTTGAGACAAAAATGATAAGGTTTGACCTGTTTCGGCTAATTTATGCAAACTAGTTACATAAACCGCACCGAACGCGAAAAATGCGTTACGGGTAACCAAGTGAGTCATATACAGGTTTCCTAAGTTAATATGCCTTAAATATGTTGTGGTATCGGTAGGATACCTACCATTATGCCCAAAACGAATTTAAACTCAAACTATGCCCCGTAGGGGCATTTTGGTCATTTTAAAGCTTATAAAAGAGTTAAATATAAATCTGAGTTTCAGGTCTGATATATTCAGTAAAAATACTTATTTTTGTAAGTCATAACAGTAGGGTATGGTATATAGGTGAAATTTACCTTTTATAACTAAACTATGCACCGTAGGGGCATTTCGGTAATTTTACATAAGCTTTAAAGGTTAAAATAGGGAATCTGAGTTTAAAAACTTTTGCTTACTGTTAAAATATAAAAAATTACTAAAAATATCAGCAGGTATCAAGTCCTATATATTTAAAATAGTTTTAATACATAGTATGCGTTTAAAACGCGTAAAAAGGCGGTTTTAAGCGATTCCCGGTTTTTATAAGAAAAGCTGATATTTTTATTATTCCAGAAGGTTAAAAATACTTTATTTATTATATAAGATCAGTAGAAAAAGGTTTGGTATCAAAATGATTTGTAAAACTCATTTTATAGGCCAAAAGGGCAAAACCGACAATTACCGAATCAAAGCTAGAACCCTATGTTATGCTCAGCCTAATAAATAAAAATCTTCAAAAATCCAAAAATATTATTTTACCTCAGTGGGTAAAAAGTTTGGTATCAAAAATTGGGTTTAGATAGGCTTTATGCTAATTACGCCGTTTAATTAATAAAAAGCTTTCTAATTACGCTATTGAGCATAACTCCTAATCTAGACCTCAAACTGATGTGAAAATTTAGGGACATGTTTATATATCAGTAATAAAGGTTTCTATTCTTTCACATTTTCAAAAATATCATTTTAAGGTCAAGAGGGCATAACGGTCAACATTTAGGCATATAACGGAGACGTGCATATGAATCGGATAACTAATGAACCAAGTTGTATAACCATAGTGGGTTATACTAGCATGTAACCTGGTCCTAATAAAGCTCTAAGGCATTTCTAAAACATGCTACATTGGGTCAGAACTGAAAGTCAAAGCAAAAGTCCACTTATGCGACTTTCGGTTCCAAACCGAGCTTAAACTGAAAATTGTCGGGTTGAACATGCTTAGACATGTTCTTACATTAATTACCAAGTTATATGAATGATAAAACAGGTTGTATGGCTTTTACATTGTTAATTATGTGTTTATTTGAAAAATTGTTTTCTGTTGACTTTTTATAATCAAGTTTGACCCGACAATTGACCTAGTTAGAGTAGGAATCAGAGAGTGCCCTTTTAAGGGTTTATTACCCACATAATTACCAACTCATAGGTACTTTCAATTCGAGATTTGACTGGACAAATTTTAATTAATCACGAAGTCAAACCTTAATTATGACGGTTTGACTTTAGGCTGATAAACTAAGTAAAACTGAATTAAGGAAGGTTAAGGACACTTACTGAAGTCCTATGCACGACTAATGATCACTAGGAATTGGTCTTGAGCTCCAGGGATCTCCAGAAATGAAGTTGTGAAAGTTTTCAAGTGAGTGTCCAATTGTTGCAACAAAGAGGAGCTCATATAGTGGGTTTAATTCATCAAGATCATGACAAATAGGTCTACAACTGATGTTAGATCATGCCCAAGTGTCCCTACTGCATGTATTCCCATTTGCACAGCCCCTGGTATCATTTTACAGGCCTCTAAGTCGGTTAAACAGGTTGAACTGGCAGCTGCCAAACAAATTCTGTCGCTGGCGGTTTTAGGCGGGCCGCGTAAGAATCCATAGGGACTTACGCGGCCGGTATGGCTCCCGGCTACAGGTTAAAAAGGTTTCAGAAATTGCACTTTAGGTCCCTGGTCCTTTTAAAAGTGGTTTTAACTTCGTTTATTGCACTTTTGACCCTCCAAATTGACTTTTAAGGGCTCCAAGACATAACCAAACTTTATTAAGTCCTTGGTTAGTTTTATGATCACCCGAAAAGCCTTAATTTTCAACGTTGACGTTTTTAACCCCTCATATACGAATGTTATCATAACTTTCTCATACTTTATAGAAACCTTGTGAAATTTTATCACTTATTCTAGTGAGCATAATTAATCGTTACAAAGCTTCGGGTTTACTAAAAGGTCACCCAGAGGTATAAATTAAACATGTTGACACATTTAACCCCTGTAGTTTGTAATCTTTCACTTTCTTTCACAATTGGCTTCGTATGATCCATAATGCATTCGTTTAAGGGTATAAACATCGTGTAGGGTTATTGAAAGGTATAATTATCAAACGTTGACACTTTGAATCCTTTTATACATATACTTTCTTTGTTGTCAACTTTTAGTCCCTTCAACTTAACCCTTTACACGTTTAGAGTCCATGACACGTGTTAATATAATATTGGACATGAATTTATGAGGTGTTACACTTAAGCATGGGGTGTAGGCATACACCTGACAGTTGCGTATGTAAAATGGTATCTCACTCGTGAGGAAACTTCTTGTGGGCTTATACTAGTGGTGTGTCTATTAATCTTGTCTCGGCTCTTCTAACAGGGCCTCGAACGTACGACAAACATGTAAATTTGTATACAAGATTATTTTAAAATAATTTCCTAAGTTATAAAATATTTTATGCCTTATGCATCCAAACCAATTTTATAAACACTTTTTAAAAGAGTCAGTTAATTGTATTTACCAGTGAAAACTGACGTATTTTCCAAAAAGATTAAGTACAGGTACTACACGAAATGGGCTGGAGGCTCCTGAGTATTAGTTAAAGAGTCTTGCAAGCTCTTAGTACTTAAAGTCTGTTGATCCACTTACAACCGTTGTGTAATATTTTATTATATTTTCAATCCGGTTTGTATTATTACTTTCAAGACTTCCGCTGTGCATTAACTGTGATTATTTGACTATAATGATATCAACTACATCACGATACTCCCCACCGGGCCCACCGGTAATACATGGAAATATCGGGGTGTGACAGTTTTGTAGCTTTATGTTGTACATGAAGCTTGAAAAGTAGTAAAATGGGTGAAATTGCATGATTTATGTGACTTACATGAAATCGGCACTAACATGAATATAAGTACCATTTTATTAAGTAAATAACATGTGTTATGTTAAAATATTAAGTCGTGACGATTTGGGATGGTTATAGTAAGGTTCGGTACGAGACTAGCGTTAAAAACGGTAAAAATCGACTTTTAAAACAATTTTTGCAAAACTGTTTTAAATCAGATTCTAAACTGATATTTTTATAATAAATATAAGTATTTTAACTTATATTAAGTATCTTTGGTTTTTGGTTACTCATACGTGACTTCCGATGCCCGAAAACGTTAAAATACGCATATTTCAACATACACGAAAACGGGTTGTTCAAGGGTGAACTTTATGTCTTACAATGTGATATGTGAATATGAGTATGTGTAATGTGATATATTAAGTGTTGACATGATAGTAAGAGTTTAGACTATGCATGTGCGTTTGTACGGTTAAAACAATAAACTATGTTAAAAATCACGTTATATGTATAACTTATGTATCGAGCATGAAAAATACATAGGTTAACTTGATGAGTTATTTTGTGTATAAATGCTTTAAAAATGATAAAATGTATAAGTTGATGAAATATATGAAATACGATATACGTTGAATATATCCATAGTTATGTAAATATATTACGAAGCGCAAATCGTAGATATATTGCATATAAATGGATGTGATAACAGAAGTAACATATTGAGGGTCACCATTAAAATCGTTCAAGTCGCGAAAATCTTAATATATATATATATATATATATATGAACACACATTTATATAAATACGCCAACATAACCAAAACAAAGACTTTTCGAGAAAATCTCAAAGTTATGTGAAAATTCTAAGTATTTGAGAAACTTAGTTGTTCGTAGAATAACTGGTTATTGAATCGTTCCTATTTGAATTAGGACGTGTAGATCAATTTGAGGGATTTTGATAATATAAACGCACCCAAAGGTGAGTGTCACTAACCCCTTTTTTACTGTTTTATATAACATTTTGGGGGAAGAACACGCCTTAAAAAGGATAGTTATACGTTTTTGTATAAAATGTGCCTTTGAATAAATTATAAATATATTTTCATGGAAAATATTGTTTGGAATGATATAAATATGTTTTCGAGGAAAACACGTTTTGGAAATGCGATTAATTATAAATATGTTTCGGGGAGAAACGGGGAAAATTACAGTGTTTGGGGTAAACGACCATATAGATTTAAAAATTATTTAAATCTAAGTGTGACTTTCCTTGACTCTCACGAGAGTAAGTATCAGGATGGGCTTACTACTCGATAGGGACTGCTAGGAACTTGTACACTACAAAGTATTAAATTGTCTATCTAGTAGGTATATATATCGTACAATTGACGAGGGCGTAGATATGCATTCATGCCGTATGTTTAATCATTAAATCATGTATACGTGGAATTGTTGATAGATATATCGGGTTGACACCCCATCGTGACCGGTAGCTCCGCATCATTTAAGCAACGAATTTATATCCTTATGTGTGTCTAGCTTGACAAAAAACTGAATGTACTATATAGCTCGTAATGTCTTGCAAACTTACGAATCTGAACGACGGAACTAGAATTTAATATAATATTTATGGAAAATGACCTGTATCGGAGGTTTTCTGAAAAACGCTCACGATAGCGGATCCTCGAATTTTTAAAAGGAAAATAAAATTTACTTTCTTAACTTTATATGAATGTTTTATGATTAAAAATCTATAGTAAGAAAGTTTTTCATTAAACAAATTGTTACGAATTTGAATATGTGAACTCACCTTCCTTTGTGTTGACACTTGATTTTTACGTGTTCTTCAGGTATATGAGTTCAGCTTCAGAAATTTTGGCTTGCTTGTCTTGTGGTTGTTTGATGCAATAGTTTAATAAATAATGTTTGGACAACTTTTAAAACTGCTTTTGGGACCGTGTGTACTAAGATCCATAAGGATCAAACTAAAATGATGTGGTTGTGGTTTGTGTTTAAACTTTAAACTTTAATCTTATGTTTTAAATAAGTCTCATGTCCAAAATTATTATTGCATCGTCCACTAAGATATTTATGGGTACCAACCTCCGTCACCTTGTATTTCCGCTGCGACGTTTTTGGAGTGTGACAAACGAAGCCCTATTGGCTAAATGGGTGTGGAGATTTAGGGTTGAAAACCAAAGCCTTTGGAGGCAAGTAGTGGAGGCGTGTCATTTCAATAAAAGGAAATGGGGCTTTTTGCGGCTTAATAGGCTCTGTCAAGTTGTTGGAATAATATAGCTAAAGTGGAAATGAAAATGAAAATAAACGGAAAATGCCTTCAAAGTTTCATTAGAGGTAAGGTGGGTAAGGGGGGGGGGGGGGGTATACCCGATTCAAGATAGATATATGGATGGGTAATCAAGCGTTTAAAGAGTGTCAAACGTGTAAAGTGGCAGCAATGGGCCTAACATTTTCGGTTTAGAGACGGAAAAAATGTGTAAAGTGGCGGAAAGGTTAACATCGGAACAAGATAGGATCGAGTGTAAATGGTAATGGACTAGGAGCCCTGAGACAGCGGTTGAGCTACATGAATGGCAAGAATGTCAAAGTGTTATGACGGAAGTCTGTTTGTCAAATGAGAGGGAGTTGTGTAAATGGACGGGGGATAATACCGGGGTTTTTTCGGTTAACCCGGTCAAGCACATGAAGGAAGAGAGTAGGGGGAAGGTATGGCAAATGTTTTTGTTTGGTGCAGGTAGGTGCCTCTTAAATGCAACATAATGGCTTGGAGGGCGAACATCGACAGACTAGCGACTAGGGTTAACTTAAGAAAAAGAAACATGAACATTTCATCGTATTTGTGTGTTTTTTTGTGAGGAGCATGAGAAGACAGCGGAACATTTATTTACGGCTTGTTTTTTCTCGAATCGGGTTTGGATGAGCTTTAGTGCTTGGTGTGGTATCCCTCCGTTATATATATTCTCGGTTAAAGATCCGGTGGAAGCGTACGAATTTATAAATCTGGGGAAGAAAGCGAGGAAGATTATTCATGGCCTTATTATTATCACGTGTTGGTGTATTTGGAAAGGAAGAAACGAGATGACTTTTCAAAGTATAAAACATAGTCCGCATGAGGTGTTTAGAGAAGTCAAATCTAGAAGTTTCGTTTGGTTAAAGAATAGGTCTTCGTTGAAATACCTCAGTTGGGAGGATTGGTGTAAATACTCATTGTATATGTTGTAATTTATTGCCTTTTGGGTCGAGGGCACTCGTGTATGTTTTTACCTTTTGCCCATTTGGGTCGGAGGCGTGTTTTAATGAAGTTTAATTCTTAAAAAATTAGAAGAAAAAAAGAAGCTGTATTTAAAAATCTATCGTTAATCAAAGCTAGCATTCACTACAAGTCTACAACTATCAAATGGCGGTGCAGTTGTAACTTGCACATTTATGAGTGTGGTCCAACTGTGATATATATGAAACACCAGTATAAATCAAACACGTGGAGACTCCAAAACCTCATGAAAAATAATAATACGTGGCATGTTTATAAACAGTAGATCTCATACCCACAAGTACAACATATAATACGTTACAATTACAATTCCAATCAACAATTTAATGACCTGTAACAAATTGTTACTAACAATAACAATATTCAAGTCAATCAACTTGAGGAGCTTTGTAGTATGCTGGAACTGTTGCAGGAAAAAACATTTGTCTAACCCCTTCTGACTTTATAATTGGAAAGATGATCCCAGATGCACCCTGCAAACAATTTTTAAAATTTTATAAAGTTAAAATCAAATGTCTACATATGAAACAAACAAACATGTCATGTGACTCTGTTGTGTTAGATGCTAACCGAGATGAGTCGGGCCCCGAGCCATAACCGTTTTGGTGATGGGAATGGGATAAGCAAACGACCAACACCGTATATAGCCACGGCAAAGAAATGTAGAAACAGGACCAGTGGGCGCGGGTTGAGTCCCGAAAGTAATGATATCGGTCCTTCTGAGCACATGCCTCCGAGGCTCAGGTAATCGAAGCATGCTTTACGCATTTCTTTTCTCGCTGGATCGGGTGATGCACAAAACACCTTGTATAGAGCACCAGCCAACGTGTTTATTGTAGATGACACAGGCTGCAACAGTAAAAAAAACAGATATTTTAATTCTATTTGTTCTTGTTGCCTGCTCAAGATCGACTCGTTAAAAGCTTGATATACCGAGGTTGACTAGGCTCGCGACTCACGATCTTCAACGGGCCTAGTTTTATATAAATATATAATAATAATTTTACTTATTATAATAAATACATATTATATGTATAATTAGAAAAAAGATGACTAAATAATAAATAATACATATAACTATATTATATAAACATATAATTAATTATTAATCGAATCTACTGTTGACTTGCCTTTCTAAGAGTGTAGAAGCACTCAAGATAATTGCAAAGTGTAGCTGCATCGTTAAGATTGCGTAGAGGTCTGAGAAGGTCACGAAGTAAGACGATATCTGATAACGCGACTGTCATTCCTCCTCCAGTTAACGGGTGTCGCATATTAAACGCGTCCCCCATTAGAAGTGCACCTGGAGTGGGCTGAGGAACAGCAGGCATGCTTCGGTTTGGCATCGTTCGTATGTTGCCTTTATCTACCGCCGCTACAAAGGCATCGTATAACTCATGTGGAATCTGCAAGTATTAGCATACATCGGTTAATCAGATCACATATTAGCAACATGTTTAACGTAGTAATACTAATTAGTGAACACTTAATAGTTAATACCTGTGGAGCAACAACGGTTTTGAGATAGTTGGCCATTTCACCATTGGCAATGGAAGGAACCTTTTGTCCAGGAACATCGACTAAACAGCGAACCTCGGTGTTACTAATTGGATAAAACAAGATCGGTGAAGGGTCCGCGAGGATAACGTGACCATGGTTTGCGTATGGAAGATTGATGTTCTCCAAAACCAGACCCACAAAGGAAGAAGGTACTTCTACCTGCAACATAATCAAGTTCAAATTTACTTCCAAGGGAAAAAAAATAATTAATGATGTGTCTTGTAAAAAGACCTGAGGCTTGCAGAGAGCACGGCGCAAGTTAGAAAAACAGCCATCGCACACAATAGTGAGAGGCGCGTGTGCGGTCAGTATCTGCCCATCTTTGGTTTTGTAGCACACCCCTTTAACTGTTCCGTTTTCCTCAAGTAATGAAGTTACAGTCCCTTGTTCCAGTTTAACACTGTTATTAAAAAGAGTTTCATCAGTATATTTGATATGAGTATGCATCTTGATTAATATATTAGAAACTATACTTTGGAAGAGATGCAGCTTTCTCCCTCATCCGTTGAATAAACCGCCCGTTGTGAAAGCTTCTTCCAGATATATCAGATTCGAACTTTTCCAAAGGATAAGAGAGTTTTGTGTTTCGGCCATCCATGTAAATGGCATAACCGAAAACTTGTTGAGCTTCAATTCCATCCACACAATCTATAGCAACAAGTAAGGAAAAAGATGTCAGTCAGTATCGTGGTTAGATGTCAGTTAGAATTAGAGATTGTGTTTAGGAAGATTAAGAGGAACTTTACCTTCAAGACCCAACTCAATCAATTTTAGATAGCCACCTGGCTGTAGAAGTTCACCCACAATTCGATCTGGTTCAGTTAAGTCCCGTTCAATCACGTGCACTCGACGACCTTCCTGTTTAAGTTAAGCAATAGCGTAAATAATCAAGCATAGTGGGACAATTTTTGATATTGAAATTACCCAAAAAAAGTATGTATCCAAAATATAAGATTACTATAAAAATTGATAGTGGATTACACTTTCTACATAAAAGGAGCAAATAAGATCAGTTGGCTTGAATAATATATTTAACTGGATCTGGATCTTCTTTTTTAACAACTTTTTCTTGTTCAAACAAAGGGTAACTATCGTAAGAACCTGTTTTATCATGTATAATGTATTTATGAAGAAGTTTACTTATGGTCAAGAATATTATTCTACTTGTCCATCTTCTTATGCAATCGGGAATTACATCATTTGATCTTACAAACAATTTATTCAACCACGTTAAGTACCTCACATCTAAATAGAACACTTTAAAGTTTAAACCACTCAAATGCATCACTTATGTAGAAAAAATTACGCATCTTAAAATCTTATCCTTTATAAGCTTAGCTGTGTGACATTAATTTCTTTTGACACATCTATCTTCAGCATTAAAAGGTACAAAACACTTGCAGCAATGCATTTAACTCATCAAAAAGTTACTTGATGCTGATAAAACTCTCAACAATCCATTCATTTTATACACTGCTAATGAAAACGAAATATACCGCATCATACCAAACATTCAGTCTATTCTATAGAGACAACATAAAGCTAAATTGGATTGAAAATGTATCAAATTCAAAACACCAGTGCAATAAATCGTTCCGATTCCAGTTCACTAATCTAGGCTGAACATAATAA
Organism: Helianthus tuberosus; assembly: GCA_030545235.1. Taxonomy (NCBI): domain Eukaryota; kingdom Viridiplantae; phylum Streptophyta; class Magnoliopsida; order Asterales; family Asteraceae; genus Helianthus; species Helianthus tuberosus. The sequence continues at coordinate 111,433,291 of CM060445.1, forward strand.
TGCAATACTTAAATCCAAACCATAACCGAACAAATATCCAGAATCCACATGTTAAAAATTAGAGTAAAAATGTATCAAATTCAAAATACTAGTACAATAATTCAAAATACTTAAATCCAAACTATAACCGAACAAATATCCAGAATCCACAACAATCCTCATGAAACAAATTAGAGTAAAGATTTATCAAATTCAAAGCACCAGTGCAATAAATCATTCCGATTCCATTTCATCATTCTAGGTTAAACATAATACTGCACTACTTAATTAGTTAAATCCAAACAACAATGGAATAATATCCACAATCCACAACAATCCTTACATTACTACAAAACTGAATAACTCGAACAACATATACCTAATCAGAACCGTATACGCAAAGATATTGCTGTTAATTTGTTATATGTGTCAACAAATGTAACTATCAGAACACCTGACCTTTGCAAGAGTACACGCAAGAGCAGCACCGGCAACACCGGCTCCAACAATAATGACGTCAGTACATCCGTCACTCTCCGTCGTCTGTAACCTACCGGCGCCGGAGACGTTACTGATTTTCCGTTGAAAGTCGTTGGATTTACGACGGCGTTTGACGTTGGAGCGCAGAATGTATAAGAGATTGAAAGCTATTATCAACGTGAAGGCGGAAGCGAGAAGGTAATAGTTGACTGGTGGTGATTGAAGGTCCATGAACGGTGAAGACATTTGCAGGTATTGGTGAGCTGGTTCACGGTTTGTTTTGTCACACTGTTAACCAACTTTTTTTGGGTTGCTTTTATAAGGGCTTAAAGTAATAAAGCATGATGTGGTCTAGAAACGGCTACCTGTTTTCCTAACACAATTTAAAGCTTTTTTTTATATATTTTGTTAGGGGATTCTATTGGTATATCGGCTCGTCTATCCGCATACTCTAACAGTATAACACGGATTGTATAGGTCTATACAATTCGTATTGAATAAAGTTAAGACATGGCTGACTGATAGGTGCAACGACATTCTGGCGGCTGGCCTATACACATCGTATAGGCCTATACGATGCGTATTAAGGTCCTGATTTTTTGAGGTTTGATTTTGTGGTGTGTTATGTTTGGTTTTTTGTGTTTTGGGTTTGGTTATTGGTGTTTATTGTTGGTTATTTTTGTTTGAGTAAATTGCCAAAATCGTTCATGAGGTTTGGGCATGTTTTTCATTTTCATCCAAACATCTAATTTGCTTTATTTTTTTCTATCAAATATTTGGATGAAAATGACAAAAAAATCCCAAATCTCAGGGACGTTTTTGGAGAAAAAAAGTCAGACGTTTAGATGAAAATGACAAAAAATCCCAAAAGTGAAAGACTATATGGTACAAAAAAGTTGTTTTGGATGAAAATGACAAACATGCCCACACCTCAGGGACGATTTTGGCAATTTACTCTTTTTGTTTTAATGAATTTAAAATCCTTAATTTTTTATTGTTACGTATCGTATTATAGCGTATCATGGTGTATCGTATCACATTTTTAACTTTTTAATATTTCATCGTGACATATCGTATGATATCGTATCATCCTCGTACCGTATCGTCGTTGTATTTTGTATTATTTTTAATGTCGACGTATTCACGACGTGATATTATACATTATACATAACCAAGCAAACTAATCTAAACAATCAAAATAAACAATCACAAATACAAATATATATATATATATATATATAGGGAGAAGATCATGCAAGAACCACCTCTTATTGCGAGAACCACCTTTTTTTAAATATTTTTTATATAAAAATCGCTACTTTTAAATATTTTTTATATAAAAATCGCTACTTTTTATATAAAAATCGCTACTTTTAAATATTTTGTATTATTTTTAATGTCGACGTATTCACGACGTGTGATATTATACATTATACATAACCAAGCAAACTAATCTAAACAATCAAAATAAACAATCACAAATACAAATATATATATATATATATATATATATAGGGAGAAGATCATGCGAGAACCACCTCTTCATGCGAGAACCACCTTTTTTAAAATATTTTTTATATAAAAAATCGCTACTTTTCGAAGCAAAAAAAAAATTATTTTTTTTTAAAAAAAAATGTTTTTTTTTGCCACTAAAAGTAGCGATTTTAGCATAAAAATATTAATAAAAAAAATTTAGATTTTTTTAGGTTTTTTGGGGGTTTAGTTTTTTAGCATTTTAGCTTGGGGGGGGGGGGGGGGTGGGGGTTAGTTTTTTTAGCTATTTTAGGTTGTGTTCACATTGGTTCTCGCGGTTCTCACAATAAGGGTGGTTCTCGCATGAACTCCTCCCTATATATATATATATATATATAGGGGACCGCTAGAATGAGAACCACCACGAGTTATGAGAACCGCGAGAACCAAGTGCCACGGAGGGGCGTTGACCACGATTTTTTTTTTTACAACTAGATCCGTATATT